>JAGFNQ010000387.1:36700-346700 GCA_024364735.1 Boesenbergia rotunda
AGAATTCCTCGAACCGTTGATTTTCAAATTCTCCCCCGTGGTCACTCCTAAGTCTTTTAATTTTAGTATCATTTTGATTTTCAATTAATTTACAGAATTCATTAAGTAGGTTTAGGGTTTCGTCTTTGGTCTTTAGAAACCTAACCCAGGTAAACCTAGAGTAATCATCAACTATTACTAAGCAGTACCGGTTTCCGCTTAGTGACTTAGCTCCATGTGAATCAAATAGGTCAAGGTGCAGGAGCTCAAGTGTGGTTTGAGTTAGATCAGATTGAATTAGTTTGTGATTAGATCTGGTTTGTTTACCTTGATTACATGATTCACATATTAGGTTTTCATTATTTTTAATTTTGGGGATACCTTTGATTAAGCCAAGTTGAGTGATTTTTGAGATAGTTCTCATATTAGTATGACCTAATCTCCTATGCCAGAGGTTTGATTGTTCTAACTGAGTTAACATACATTTGGGTACTAGGGGTAGGTTTATAGTGTAAACATTATTTTTCCTAGTGCCCTTAAGCATGATTTCAGAGTCTTGTAGGTTTCTAATCAGGCAGTTAGAATTGTTGAAGGTAACTATATAACCAGAATCACACAACTGACTTATGCTAAGCAAGTTAAAATTGAAATTTTCAACCAAAAGGACTTTCTTAATAAGAAAGTCATATTTAAGTCCAATGTTACCTGACCCAATTATCTTGAGTGTAGCATTGTTGCCAAATGCTACTGAGCCTAGGTTCTTGAACTTGAGTTTGGTGAATTTCAATTTATCTTCAGTCATGTGTCTGGAGCAACCGCTATCCAACATCCATTGGTCCAAATCTTTATGTTCCTACACATAAGGAGTTTTGTTGATTTGGATCCAATTAGAATCAGGAATAGCTTAAATTGATTTTCACAACCTAGTCTGTCTCACCCAAATCTAGGGTTATCAATCATGTTAACCTTACAGGTTTTGTGAGACAGGTTTTGGTAGATAGAATTTTGAAAACCATGATTTATTTTGAAAGACTTAATTAATTTTGTAAACAATTGAATTTATTTTGAAAAGACAGTTTAAATCTACAAGTAACTGAAAATTTGTGTTAGATTTGAATTTGACAAAGAATAATTTGAATTTGAATTTCAAAAATTGGCTTCCAGGTCTTGGCGAGGCACTAGGCCTTCTTTGGTCGTAGCCTTATTGGATCATCAACCCTTTCCTTGACAAAGCCTTTTAATGAAATTTCATTTTCAAAATTAATCTTTGAAAAATTCTGGTCTAACTAGTTTGGGTCTTGGATCGGTAGCTTCGGCTAGTTTCACCAGTCTAAAGAGACCAAGTATACTTGACCTTATTAGAATTGGTTTCCCTAACGTACTATCATCTCACCTCCACCCAATACTATGTTGTCAAGTTTCAGTTAAGTTTGTTCAGTCCTTAAACTAACCATTCCTAAGTCTAAGCATGGTAAATTACAGAAATTAAATAAACAATCAATCAAGCAAATTATAATCAAGAATTAAGTTTTATCTAACAATAAATATAGTTTTCAGTTTGGCTCCCCATGGACTAAAGCCACGATAATGGTTCGGCAAGATGTGAATTTTGTCCTTGGGGATCTAATACTGATTTGATCCAGTCGGTTTGTTCAGGCACAGTTTAGGTACCCATGCCTGAACTTTATTTCTGGACTGATTCAGTACAGCAAAGTAAGATCTTTGTCTAGATTTGGTTCTATAGCCTAGTCCGGATCGATTTAGAACGAACTTCTGTTTTCCAAGAATCATGTCAAGACCCTTGGAACCAGAAGTGAATCGTTCTAAAGCTGATCTAAGTTCCTTAACCTGAGTTTTCAGGGAGGAGTTCTCTTTCTCAAGTTTTTCAACTTGAGTAGGAGTTCCTTCTTGAACCTTCTCGGTTAAGGGATTAGAGTCAGCTCCCTCTTTCAGGAGTTTTACTTCCTGTCGGAGGGATTCGACTCGGAGTTTAGCTTTCGCCAAATCTCGAGAAAGATACGAAATTAGTTCATTTAATTGACATCTAGTAAATCCACTTACCTTGATTTCGCCATCTTCTGAAAAGGTCAGTCTGCCGTCGTCCTGTTCTGATTCTGACTCGGACTCGACTTCTTCTGAGGCGGTTAGTGCTAGTAGGTTCGACTGTGGGACCTCTTCTTCTTCGGAGGAGGAGGACTCGTCCCACGTTGCTTGAAGTGTCTTCTTCCTTCTATTCTTCTTGGTTTCCTTTAGGTTCGGACACTCCGTCTTGTAGTGACCCTTCTTCTTGCACTCGTAGCAGGTCACGTTGGGCTTGTTCTTTTCATTTGCGGGTTCAGCTGGTTCGTCCTTTCTTCGGCTGGCTTTCCTTCTGTTGGTTTGATTCTTCAGTTCTTTGTAGTAGTTTCTTGCCAGTCGGACCAGCTTAGGTCGATCTCCTTCTTCGTCTTCTGAGTCTGAGACTGAGTTAGACTCGTGTTCAGGTTGAGGCTTCTTCTTGGTTGTCCTTCCAGTTTTACCTACAATAAAGGCAATACCTTTCTCGGCCAAATTGCAGTTAGTCTGTTCATGCAACTCTAATTCAGAGAATAATTCATCTAATTTTATTTTTGAAAAGTCCCTTGAAACCTTGTATGCATCTACCATAGATGCCCACAAGGTGTTTCTTGGGAAAGCATTTAAAGCGTACCTTATTAGGTCACGGTTTTCTACCTTGTGACCAATGGTGTGTAGACCGTTCATTAGTTCTTGGATTCGAGCGTGAAGCTGAGCTGCTATTTCGTTGTCGGCCATTTTGATGGTGTACAGCTTGTTCAAGTGCAGATCTCTCTTGCTGATCCGAGTGTCTGATGTTCCTTCGTGCAGCTCAATCAGTTTTCCCCACAGCTCCTTGGCACTGTTGAAAGGGCCCACCCGGTTCAGCTCCTCTTTTGTTAAGCCGCATTGTAGGGTCTGGGTCGCCTTTGCATCCGCTTCAATTTTCCGTTTCAGAGTGGTGTCCCACTCTGTGTAGCTTTGAGGTACTCCTTCAGCATTTTTGGGGATCTCCAGTCCGGACTGGATGATTATCCACATGTCCACCTGAGTTTTCAGGTGGACCTCCATTCGACTTTTCCAGTAGGAAAAGTCTTCTCCACTGAACAGAGTAGGTCTGGCTGTGCTGAATCCTTCTTGCATGGCCATTAGGTATTTTATCCGAAAAAGAGATAAGAGAAAGAAAAACTTTGTCCCAAGACTTGGTCTTGGATTAGTAGTGCGGGATAAAGAAAATTAAATATCGAGGGGTGTTGCACCAATCCTCGATCAACGAGAAGAAATTCGAACGAAAAAAGAATATTAGAAGAAATTTGAATGAAAGAAAGAATATTAGAAGAAATTCGAACGAAAAAAAATATTAAAAGAAAATTTTAAAAAAAATCGAAAAATTTTCAAACTGGTGGTTGCACCAAATTTGAACTTACCCGCTCTGATACCACTTGTTGGATCGAGAGAACCGATAGAGGGGGGGCGAATATCGGAAAACGTTCGGATTTTAGAATTAGAGAAATTACGCAGCGGAATAAAACAATCGCGAACACAGGTGTTTTTACTTGGTTCGGAGCCTAGGTCGACTCCTACTCCAAGGCCCACGGTCGTTGACCGTTTTCTGCAGGCAATTCTATAAGTGCGCAAAACGGTTTACAAATAGATATTACAATTGCAGTATAGTAAACACAAAAGTAAAAGATCGCTTTTCGTTACCGACGTCCGGTGTGGAATGTTTCTCGGAGCAGAGGGACGTCGTCAGCGCTTATATCTCGAGTCGGGAGGTTTCTGGAGCAGAGCGCGGGAGCGGAAGAGCGTGATTGCGTTGAATGAAGTGTTGTTCGAAGCCTTGGGGTCGAGGGCCCTTTTATAGGCCCTGTGGGCGCCCGGAACGTCGGGGGCGCCCCCCCACGTGTCGGCCGATACGACTTTCACTCGGTCAGCTTCTGATCCCTTCAAACTCAGGATCAAATCTTGACCGGGGCGCCCGGGATGCTGGGGGCGCCCATGTTGACCGGGTCAGAGCTTATCCCTTGGCTTCGCTGGCTTCTGCTTCGATGGCATGCACAGGGGGCGCCCGGGACGCTGGGGGCACCCGGGAGCAGCGGGGGCGCCCGGGAGCATGGGGGCGCCCCGCCCATGAGCTGCAGAAGCAGTTCCTTCGCTTCATGTGTTTTGTGTTCACCTTGGGGACGCCCGGGACACTCCGGGTGCCCTGGTCAGCTGCTGCCTCACTCCTTTGAGGCTCTCTGAGCTGCAGACACTGGTTCCTTCGGTCCTGCATCCAGGGTTAGTCCAAAACACCATAAAGCAATAAGATGTTTAGTTTATACAGCCTTAGCTGTCTTGGTTCTGACTTTGGGCCTCCAAAATGGAGCCCTAGGTTGAACCGACGCCTACTGTTCCCTCGACGGGGAACGCGTCCTCACCTACTACTCTCGGGAGAATTTACCTGATGCCAACCGTCTCCTCCGGTTGGACTTTTGCCCAGCGGTCCTTTGCCAGGTCTTGGATACCAAGCTGTCCTTCGCCCGGTGCCTAGCAGTCCTTCGCTAGGCTTCAGTACCCTGGCATTCCTTCGCCAGTGCCTAGCAGTCCTTCGCTAGGACTTTTTCCCTGGCATTCCTTCGCCAGTGCCTAGCAGTCCTTCGCTAGGACTTTTCACCCTGGCATTCCTTCGCCAGTGCCTAGCAGTCCTTCGCTAGGACTTTTTACCCTGCACACTTGAGTAGCATGTTAGATGAAAAATAAGTCTTAACTTTTGAACCTTTTTGTCATTATCAAAACCCAGGTTCGACTTAGGTTCTTTCTGCACCAACAGTTCCGTCCACGAGGATGATGACGAGAGAGAAAGAGCTCCCACCCAGCGAGATTAACACGAGCGTTAATGGGAACACGCCGGAGATTGTCCGGCGGAGCCCACTCTAACGGTCAAGTCAGTACGAGAGTCTCTAAGATGGAAGGAAATAAGGAGAAGTGTGAGGAAAAATGAGCCTAACCCCCTAATCTGGGGGGTTGGAGTACCTTTTATACCTGAGGCAGCAGTCACACGTGTCCCCACGTTCTTCTTCACGCCCCCTCAATTGTTGGTTACTGATAATCCTTGTAACGGTCTTCGCAGCCATTAAATCTGGGGCGTTGCAATAATTAAGGCTCTAATGGCCGCGTATTATGGGTCATGATTATTCCGTAATCATTAGTGGTAATTATCCACATATCCGAAGAAAGGGGATGTGTTCCGGAAGGAGTCGTCGACGATGACTAGTCACGGAGGCTCGCCCCCGTGTGGAAGTTATTATGCCAGGGAGGAACTTGGGGGCCTGCGAAGTTAACACAATCGTTAGGGGACACGCCGGCAAGGGTCCGGCGGAGTCCACTCTGACGCTCAAGTTAGTAGGTTATCCGAAGAATAACTGCAGTGAGAAAGAAAGATAGTATGGAACACGAGAGATCGTAACCCCCTTTACCGGAGGGGTTCCTCCGATGATCGCAGGATAAACGTGGCCCTTGATCTGTGCCACATCTCTTATACATAAACCACGTCCACCTCCTCTTTCGATGGTTATGGGATATCCTTTGAAAAGGTATGCGCCGTTATCGGCTTCTGTTTGCTTAAAATTCAGGGGCCGTGCAGACTTTTCATGATGGGAGTGCTTATTCGTACCTCGAGGGAGGGGTCAATGTCTGAGGTAGGTTATTATGGGGACTCCACCACCCGAGGAGAGCTCGGGGTTTCCATGCACCCCAACTCCCGACGTGCTCTCGAGACCTAACCTCCCGAGGTGTCCCCGACAAGGAACTTCAGATGCCTTTCCCGGGAGTCTCACCCTCAGGGATTTCCCGAGACTCGGGACGGAGGGTCATCGCCACCTACCGTTGTTGTGTCGGACAACCTCTTCATCCTTTATCCTAGCCAGGGCTCATTCAACCCTATTCTGTTCTCGGGGACCCAATCTCTTGAGGCGAGCCCGGGGGTCTTCTAGCCGACCGTACTGGGTGACTGTCAGAGGAAGATCCCTGGGCTTGGGCAAGAGAATCTTTCTGATTTGAAGTGTCTCGCCCTTTGGCTTCTCCATCTCCCATGCCCGCTAAGTGTTTATTCAACCGTATCACGAGTCCCTTCCTTCAAGTCTGATCAAAGGAAGTGTGTCTGACTGATCGGACTATAGTGATGATGGAGAAGACGAGCCCCGTCTTTCCCCCTCCTCTTTTTTTTTTTTTTTTGACCAGGCTTTCAGGCATATCTCACGAGTCTCTCGACTCGGGCTGCCTTTTTGAATGTGTCCCTCTACCCCTGTGATCTTTGCGGTGGCCACGGTCACGCGATTGCCTAGCGCATGCAACGGTGCCACATGTCTTTTTCCTTGTTTTGTTGCGTACTGTGGACCATACGAAGTGAAGGCGATTGATGGCAAGCCGATCCCCCAGACAGCCTATTAATTCCCCCAACATGCTGGCCCTTGATTGCTTCGGGGGAGGTGTCGCATCCCTATAAAACTGGGTGCAACGGTGCCCTGTGGCAGCCTTACCCTAGCTGTCGTCAAGAGTTCTCCTCACTTACTCGTCCTCCTCATTAGCGTTCTTCCGCCAGGGGTGCTTTCTCCTTTGCTCTGTTCGCTCCTTATTCCCTCCTTCGGTACCCGATGGAGAAGATAAAGAAATCTTCAGGTACTGATGAATGTTCTTTGAGAGAACTAGGATTTCATCCTGAGTGGTATGAGACCCTCTCCTCCAAGGTGAAATCGGATTCCCTCAGGCTTCTTGTCAAAAGTATGGCATTCCGGCGGATTAGGAGGTAAGGTTCCCCACCGCAGGTCAACTGTCAGTAACTACCGGTGAGGATTTTTACACCTTCTTCCTAGGGCAACTGGAACTAGAGCTTCGCTTCCCTATCCACCCCTACTTCATGAATGTTGCCCATTATTTCCACATCCCTCTCCAACAGCTGGCCCCTAATGCTTTCGCCCAGATGAGCGGGGCTCTCGTTCTCTTCAACCTTTTTGACATTCCTCTCACCCCCCGATTCTTCCACTTCTTTTTCGTCCTTGTTGGATCTCACGGAGCATTTGGCTTCACTGCTCGCAGTGTTCATAGGTTTTTGGGAAGCCTTCCCTCCTCCCACAAGGGGTGGAATGAATGATTTTTCTACATTTGGCTTCCCGAGCGTCCTTTTAGCGACATCCATTGGACGGAGAACTTACCTCCTGCCCCCGACCTGGGTGATTTTCAACAGGACGTGGGATACCAGAGGGCTAAGAGTATCTTGGCTGGGATTGAATTCCATGGGCTCCAGTTGGAGCAGTGCGAGGAGCTCCTTTATCGGGCGGAGATTAGCCCCAAGGGTACCCCCTCAGCTCCAACCTATGTGAGTTACTTTACCCCTGGTATTGTGCTCCGTTAATTTTTGCTGACGCCTTCCTGCCTTTTACCCTGCAGACGACATCATGCTCCCTCTTGTGAAGAATAAGTTTCTACAGTGGGACTAGGCTAATGAACAAGCATTGATCCCCGGGATAGTATCTTCGACCCCCGCAGGAATCCCCTCCGAGGGTGGTGAAAGAGAGGGGGAGCTGTCAACGGGCCTAGCAATATCGGCGGTCCCCCACAGTGATAATGTCTTGGCGTCGCCCCTGATCTGTAAAGGGGAGCCCCCAGCCACCCTTCTGGAGGCTCCACAGGAGAAAGAAGCGTCTTTGCCATCTAACGCACCCACCATCGTCCCTGTGCCTAGAAAGAAACGGCAAGAAGGGCGATCCCAACGGGATCGTCCCCTGAAACGATTGAAGAGAGGCTTGCGCTCGGCTACCCCCGAGGATGCGGCCTCTCAACCTCCGATCATCGGGGCGGGGACCTCATCCCCTGTCATTGCTACGTCTCCTCCCATTACTGATGCCGCAGCTCCTACGACCAATCTTCCTCGCGGCAAGGAGGTGTCCACGGGGCTGCCCCAGTCCCATCATAAGGCTCCTTCAGCGAAGAAGAAGACGATCGATAATTCTCAGTCTATTCGCATAATGGGAGTCGCCACAGAGGCATCACCGAGTGCTTCAAGCTCAGAGGGAGACGCTGCCCCCCCCCCCCCCGTGACACTCGTGTCCCCTCCACTCCCCCTGCTGAGAGAGCTCCCGGTCTACCGTGGCGGGTAGCCGGATCAGCCCAACACCTGGGCATGTTGCATCAATCCTTACTGGCGGTAGGTATCTCGCGCGTGCTCTTCACTTCCTCTCAGCATCCTTTTACTGACTATCTGTATTCACCCCCCAGGTTGCTTCGAACTGTGCGGCCACGAGGCGTCTACTGCATGCGGCGGGGTTACTGAGAATCTCCTGCAGCAGGTGGTAGATGCTGAGGCAGAAATCGGCCGGGCTCGGGAGGCCGGCCTCCTGCAGCTAGAGTTCAACCGGGTCCTTCAAGAGAAAGCTGATCATTACCTATCCGCCTTAATAGCGGCCGAGGATACACTGCAGGGGTACAAACTCCAGGAACGCTTGGGGTCCGAGAGGAACCAGGCCCTAGAAGAGGACTTGCAGAGACTATCGCAAGAGCGTGAGCAACTCCGGGCTCGCAATGAAGAGCTATCAAACCAAAGTTAATCTCCTAGAGTCTACTAAGAAGATCCTGGAGGACCGGGGCGCAGAACAGGAACGCGCAATGTTCTTGCAAGAATACGACTTGGAGCTATCGAGCTCTTACGCAGCCGATCTCCAGGATCAAGTAATCCAAGCCAATGCGCGAGCTGCTGCTGCTTCCCAAAAGCTTCACGAAGTACAAGGGTTTAGGCGTGCCTGCTCCTGGAGGTGGAGGCACTAAAATTGGCCAAAGCCGAAGCCGAAGCCAGGGCCCAGCAACAGCAAAGGGATCCTGTACCTCAGGTATCCCAGACTGAGGCGGCATACATGGCCAAATTTTTGGAGTCAGAGGAGTACGCTAATCGGGTAGCCACGCAAGCATTTAAGAGCCTCAAACAGGGCTTCTACGGTGCCATCAAACAGTTGGAGAAAGACCAGTTATTGAAACCAGGCTCCAACCTGCGCGCCATAACTATTCAGCGTGTCTGGGATGACCTTTCCACCGAAGAGCAGGCTTTGTAGGACACCCCTTATTGTGTGCATATCCTCCCCCGATTCTCCCTTGGCTGCTATAGTCTATTCTTATTAAACTCTCTGCCCCTGGGGCAAATATTTGTTTGATTCGCCATCGAACTCCTTGTTTTTAGTGTGATTTCCTGTTTTTCTCAAAATGTTCAGCTTTGGTCCCGGTTAACTGGGGCAGGCATGAGATTTTTATTTGTTTTTAGTGGGATTTGTACAGCTCTGAGGCCAAGCCTACACACCGAGAGGCTGTAGGATTTAATCAGCTCTTGGCTGGGCGTGTACAGCTCCGAGACCCAGCTTACACACCGAGAGGTTGAAGGATTTAATCTGTTCTTGGTCGGGCGTGTACAGCTTCGACGCCAAGCCTACATACCGAGAGGCTGTAGGATTTAATCAGTTCTTGGCCGGGCATGTACAGCTCCAAGGCCAAGCCTACCCACCGAGGGCCTGTAGGATTTAATCAACTCTTGGCTGAGCATGTACAGCTCCGAGACCAAGCCTACACACCGAGAGGCTGTAGGATTTAATCAGAGACAAAGACTGAGCGGCTTCAGAATGACACGTCGTTCACACCCTTTATTGATTGTACTACCAGACAGTGAAGAAGTAAAAAAATACATCAAAGAAAATGCCCTACGCGGCGACTCATGAAGGACAATAGGGGCGGAGATGCTTAGCATCCCAGGGCCTTTCCATTCTTCTACCATCATTGTCCTCCAAATAGTAGCTACCTCCTGTCAATTTTTTGATGACGACGTAGGGGTCGTCCCACTACAGCTCTAACTTCCCGGGATCACCGACCGGTTTGATTCTCTTCCATACCCGATCACGTACCTCGAAGCTACGGGCGATCACCCTGCGATTGCAGGCTATCTGCATTCTTTTTCGATAGGCCTCCAACCTGGCTGCCGCTTTATCCCATACCTCCGATATGAGGTCCAAATCAATCAACCGCTCCTGGTCGTTATTATTGGATCAGAGTAAATCGATAGAGGGGGTGAATATCGATCAGAAAATTTCGAACAATTTAGAGAAATTACGCAGCGGAAAGAATAAAACAATGTCGCTAACACGGTTTGTTTTACATAGTTCGGAGTCGAGGTCGACTCCTACTCTAAGGCCCACGGTCCTTGACCATTTACGATGGGCAATTCTATATTCAAAGAATGTTTACAATTTGGAGTACAGATATAGAATTAAAAGAAAGGTTTACAACACATAAGAAATTTATGTTTTTACCGACGACCAGAGTGGATGAAATTTCGGACCAGCGGGTCGACGGCGGCACTTGAATCGCGAGTGTGGAGCATAGCGCTTGAGCGAAAGTGTTGAGAGCGAGATTTGCAAGTTGTTCTGAAGCCTTGGGGGTGAACCCCTATTTATATTGGTCACTGGGGCGCCTGTGTTGAAGGGGGCGCCTGACACGTGACCTCTCCTACGCGAACTCTAATCCGTAGGCTTGGTCAGCGCTTATCCCCTTCATTGAGGAGCCTGAGCTGACTAGGGTGCCTGTGTTAACACAGGCGCCTAGCTTAACTTGGTCCAAAGGCTTTCACAGTAGTTTGCTTCGATAGCTTGGTTTTGCCTTGCACTGGGGTGCCTGTATCCATACAGGCGCCTAGCCCAGTGAGGCGCCTCCATCCAATGAGGCGCCTGAGCTGCAGAAACATAGTCCCTTCGTTTCCTACAACTAGGGTTAGTTCCAAACACACGAAGCAAATATACATGATATATTAAACATTATTTACAGCCTAAGTTGTCTTGGTTCTGACTTTGGGTCTCCCAAATGGAACCCTAGGTCAAACCGACGCCTAATGTTCCCTCTTACGGGGAACGCGTCCTCACCTACACCTCTCGGGAGAATTTACCTTTTTGCCACCCGACACCTCCAGTTGGACTTTTGCCCAGCTTCACTGACCAGGTCTTCGGTGCCCAGTCCTCGACCAGGTCTTAATGCCCAACTTCACTCACCAAGTCTTATTGCCCAACCTTACGTCAGGACTTAGTTGCCCAACCCGCGGCCAGGACTTAGTGCCCAATTCAAAGAACCAGGACTTAGTGCCTAGTGTACTTAGGACTTTCCTGCACACTTAATAAGCTTGTTAGAACACAACCAACTCTTAACTTCTGAACCCTTTGCCATTATCAAAACATAGGTTCGACTTTGGCGCTTCCGGCACCAACAATCTCCCCCTTTTTGATTTATGGCAATACGGTTCAAAAAGTTAAGTTAAACAACATATTATAGCAATCTAACAATAATAATCTAACAACAATAATCTAACAATAGAAATTTATCTCCCCCTGAATTGCACATTCTCCCCCTAAAATTTTCAATGTCATGCGGGTTTTGTAAACTTTCTAAGTGCTAAGTGTTTTTCAAAATTTAGCAAAAGCTTTAAGTTTTTGACTAAGTGTTTTCCAAAAGTAATGCAAAAGCGAAAGCATTTGCACCAAAAAAAACTTTTTACACTTAGACAATTTTTTAAAAAGTTTTGCAATCTTTTTATACTTAGATAATTTTTGAAAAGGTGCTTTTTATACTTAGAAAATTTTCAAAAAGAATTCTTGCAAGCTTCTTACACTTAAAAATTTTCAAAACGTTTCTTGCAAGCTTTTTACACTTAGAAAATTTTCAAAAAGTTTCTTGCAAGCTTTTTACACTTAGAAAAATTTACATGAAAAATATTTTTAAAAAATATTAATACACTTTTGCTTAAAACAATTTCACTTAGAAACATTTTCCAAAAAAACATTTTCCTCAAAAACATTTCAAAAGAATTTAGCTCAGACTAATTTTGTTTACTCAAGAAAATTTTCTTTAGGAATATTTTCAAGATAAGTGCACTAAGAAAATTTTGGAAATCCTTTAGAAATTTTTGAAAGTACTTTGAAGATGCTTAGAACAATTTTAAAGCACTTAGAAACATAAAACAAACATTTTAAGTACTTAGAAAAATTTAGGGAAAATTTGAAGTACTTTGGCAAAAATATTATTTTTAAGTACTTAGAAATACTTAGCTTTTTGTGAAAAGGATAAAAAAAAAATTAAAAATTTAAAAAAAAAATTAAAAATTTTTTCTCTTTTCTTTATCTCCCCCTTTGTCATATATCAAAAAATAGAAGCAAGAAAATTGACTATTGTAATTCAATTTGACCTAGTTTGACAAATTGAAAATCTGTATTGAACCAACTCTAGTGAATTTCAGCAAGTAATAGAAGAGAACCAAACCAATTTAAACCGATCTTGTTCGGTCCTGTCTAACCCAGTTAGCTACTTACTAACTATCATAAATAGTAGCTTTCGTTAGGGTTAGTCAAGTTAAGTGATCTGATCAAGTTAGATTTTCTAAGCTTGACACTTAACCTGATTGCTGTTCAACTTGTATTTATTGCCCCAATTACTGCAGATGCACTGACTTAAAGCATCTTGAATCAAGGCATATACCTAAGCATCTCAACCCAGTCTAGGTTATCATTCAAAAGTACCCTACGGTGCTTGTGAGATGCTGGCTTCTAGATCTATAGGTGCATGCAATTCTAGGGTTAGGGCTTAAGCTAAGTCCATTTGCGAAAAAATCCTAGTTTTAAAGGGGGTAGTTTTTGAAAGAAAACTAAGTCAGAAAATCATTTTAAATTTCAAAAACTTGATAAATGAAATGATAAATTTGCTAATTTTCGAAAAAAAAAATAGAAAAATAAGAAAATTTTTTAAGAAAACAATATAGATCGGTCCTATTCTACTAAGCACACCCCTAACTGCCTTCTTAGTGAGCTAAACTCATACTCAGGTAAGGGTTTGGTAAAGATATCAGCTAAGTTAGATTTTGAGTCCACATGTTTATGTACTATTTCACCCCTGGCTACATGATCTCTTACAAAATGATATTTAACTTCTATATGTTTTGTTCGGGAATGTTGAATTGGGTTTTTAGTCAAGTTGATTGAACTAATGTTATTAATATAGACTTGGGTTTGGGTGTAGTCAAGCCGGAAGTCCTTAAGAGTGTGCATCATCCACCAAAGTTGTGCTACACATTCTCCTAGGGCAACATATTCTGCTTCTGTTGTGGACAAGGCTACGTAGTGTTGCTTTCTATTACACCAGCTGACTAGGCTATGTCTTAATAGTTGGCAACTTTCACTTGTACTTTTTCTATCTAATTTACACCCGGCATAGTCAGAGTCAGAATATCCTGATAATTCGAAAGTGGAAGTCCTAGGATACCAAATCCCTACATTTAGGGTGCCCTTAATGTACCTAAGTACTCGTTTTAGGGCTGCTAAGTGGGATTCCTTAGCACAAGTTTGGTACCTAGCACACATTCCTACAGAAAATAAGATATCAGGTCTACTAGCGGTCAAGTAAAGTAGGCTACCAATCATGCTTCAGTATAGCTTAAGATCTACAGGCTTTCCTTCAGGGTCATTATCTATTTTGACATTTGTAGCCATAGGGGTACTTAAGCTTTTGGAATTATCCATTTTGAATTTCTTTATTAACTCTTTAGCATACTTGGATTGGTGAACATAATTACCATCTCTAGACTACTTAATTTGTAATCCTAAGAAAAAGTTGAGCTCACCTACCAAGCTCATTTCAAATTCACATTCCATTATTTTTACAAATTCTTTTAGAAAGTTAGAGTTGGTGGATCCAAAAATTATATCAACATAAATTTGGGCAATAAAAATATCATTTTCTAAGACTTTAACAAAAAGGGTGGAGTCAATTTGACCTTGGTTAAATTCCTTAGAAATTAGATAAGTTGATAAGCGTTCATACCATGCCCTAGGTGCTTGTTTCAACCCATAAAGTGCTTTTCTAAGTTTAAAAACATACTCAGGTTTTTCTAGGTCCTCAAATCCTGGGGGTTGTCCTACATAAACTTCTTCTTTGATAAACCCATTTAAAAAGGCAGACTTAACATCCATTTGGTATAGCTTGAACCCTCTATGGGCTACAAAGGCTAACAACATTCTAATTGACTCAAGTCTGGCTACTGGGGCATAGGTTTCATCATAGTCTAACCCTTCGACCTGACGAAACCCTTTAGCTACTAAGCGGGCTTTGTTTCTAACTATTTCCCCTTGATCATTTAATTTGTTTCTGAACACCCACTTAGTATCTATAACAGATTTAGCCTCAGGTTTAGATACTAGTTCCCAGACTTGATTTCTTTCAAATTAGGCTAACTCCTCTTGTATAGCTATGATCCAATCATGGTCAGGTAGGGCTTCCTCTATAGTCTTAGGTTCAATTTTTGAAATTAATGCGATCTAACTAAGATTTCTATAGGAAGACCTAGTTCTAACTCCTAAGGTTAGATCACCTATAATTTGATCAGAAGGGTGATTGAGTCTGAGTTTCTTGGTTCTTCTAGTACTAGGTTCAACCTCAGGTCCGGCTGGACGGTTCGGTTCAGTGTTTGGTTCAACTACTTGGGTCGGTTCAGTTATTGGTTCAGTTGAGACCTCAGTAGTTGTTTCAAGAGTTAGTTCATTTAGAGGTTCAATCAGTGGTTCAATTGATGGTTCAATTGTTGGTTCACTGTTTTCCTGATCAATATTTGATTGGTTCAAGTTTTGATTATCAGTTTTTGGTTCAGTTTCCTCATCAAAAATTAAGTTAGTAGTTTCTTCAATTTTGTGAGTTTGTTTATTATAAACCCTATAGGCCCTACTAGTTGTTGAATATCCTAAAAAGATCCCTGCGGTTGACTTGGATTGAAACTTACCTAGGTAGTCCTTAGTGTTCAAGATATGGACTTTGCACCCAAAGACTCTTAGGTAGTGTAGGTTAGGCAGTCTATGATAATATAGTTCATAAGGGGTTTTATTATGTCTTTTGTTAATTAGAACCCTATTTTGGATGTAACATGCTGTACTTACCGCTTCTGCCCAAAATTGATTTGCTAGGTTAAATTTATTTAACATGGTTCTAGTGGCTTCCTGAAGGGTTCTATTTTTTCTCTCCACTATTCCATTTTGTTGGGGGTTCTAGGACAGGAAAACTCATGAATATACCCATTTATTTTACAAAATTCCTCAAACCTTTGATTTTCAAATTCTCCTCCGTGATCACTTCTAAGTCTTTTGATTTTAGTATCATTTTAGTTTTCAATCATTTTACATAAGTCAATAAATAAGTTCCAGGTTTCATCCTTAGTTTTTAGGAACCTAACCCAGGTGAACCTAGAGTAATCATCGATAATTACTAAGCAGTACCGATTCCCACATAGTGACTTGGCTCCATGTGAATCAAATAGGTCAAGGTGTAGGAGCTCAAGTGTGGTTTAGGTTAAGTCTGATTGAATTGGTTTGTGAGTAGACTTAGTTTGTTTGCCTTGGTTGCATGAGTTACATATTGTGTTTTCAAAATTCTTAATTTTTGGTGCACCTTTAATTAAACCAAGTTGGATAATTTTAGAAATTAGTTTAACATGAGCGTGACCTAATCTCCTATGCCAGAGGTTGGATTCTTCTAATTGAGTCAAGAAGCATTTTGGTACTAAAGGTAAATTAATAGTATAAACGTTGTTTTTCCTAGTACCCTTAAGCATAACTTCTTAGTATTGGAGGTTTCTGTTGGTGCAGGCAGCACCTAAGTCAAACCTGGGTTTTGATAATGGCAAAGGGTTTAGAAGTTAAGATGTTATTGTTGTCTAACTTGTTCACTGAGTGTGCAAGAAGAAGTCCTGGTCGAGGACTAGGCAAGAAGTCCTGGCAAAGGGCTAGGCAAAGAAGTCCTGGTCAAGGACTGGGCAAGAAGACCTGACCGGAAGTCGGGCAAAGAAGTCCTGGTCAAGGACTGTGCACAAAGTCCTGGCAAGGGGCTGGGCACCGAAGACTTGACCGAAAGTTGGGCAAGAAGACCTGGTCAAGGGGATTGGGCAAAAGTCCAACCGGAGGAGCCGGTTGGCAAAAGGTAAACTCTCATGAGAGGAGTAAGTGAGGACGTGTTCCCCGTCGAGGGAACAGTAGGTGTCGGTTCGACCTAGGGTTCCATTTGGGAGACCCGAAGTCAGAACCAAGACAGCTACGGCTGTAAATATTCTTGCTTTGTTTGTTTTGGAACTAACCTTGGTTGCAGGGACCGAAGGAGTGTGTTTCTACAGCTCAGAACGCCCCAGAGGAAAGGGACAGGCAGCTGGCTAGGCGCTCAGGAGGTCCCGGGCGCCCAAGGTCAAAGCCAAAACAGCAAGGGAGCAAGAACCGCATCGAAACCACACTGGGCTAGCGCCCGGAGGTCCCGGGCACCCAAGGTCAAAGCCAAAGAGGTAATCGAAGCAAATCAGCCACGAAGCTAGTGGACCAAGTCAAGCTAGGCACCCAGGAGGTCCCGGGCGCCCCAATCACCTCCTGAGGCCGAGTCGAAAGGGATAAGCGCTGACCGAGTTGCGGATTGAGTTTTCCGCAGATGAAGGCACGTGTCAGGCGCCCCTAGGAGCACTATAAAAGGGTGCTCGACCCCAAGGCTTTAGAACAACAACTTTCTAACGCTCCAAAGCTTTTTGTTCAAGCGCTCCGCTCCGGCAAACTCCGACTTCGAGATTCTAGCGCCGACGACGACCCTCTGCTCCAAAGTACGATCCACATCGGGCGTTGATAATGAAAAGTGTAGCTCTTTTCATTTACTGCAATATTCTTATACTGAAATTTGTAAACCTTTTGCGCGATTATAGAATTGCCCAAAGTAAATGGTCAAGGACCGTGGGCCCTGGAGTAGGCGCCGACCATGACTCCGACCCAAGTAAAATACTTGTGTTTTTGTGTGATTGTTTCGTTTCCGCTACATTTACTCTTTCCTTAATCCAAAAAAAAGTTTTAACGATATTCACCCCCCCCCTCTATCATTTTTCTCGATCCAACAAGTGGTATCAGAGCGGGTGGCTCAAATTTGGTGCAACCACCAATTTG
This sequence comes from Boesenbergia rotunda, assembly GCA_024364735.1. Classification (NCBI taxonomy): domain Eukaryota; kingdom Viridiplantae; phylum Streptophyta; class Magnoliopsida; order Zingiberales; family Zingiberaceae; genus Boesenbergia; species Boesenbergia rotunda. The sequence continues at coordinate 53,719 of JAGFNQ010000387.1, forward strand.
GGAGTTTTTGGATTTTACGAAATTTTTTTTTCGAATTTTTCTCGTTAATCGAGGTTGGTGCAACACCACTCGATCGTTTTTTTTTCTTATTCCCGCACTACTAATCCAAGACCAAGTCTTGGGACAGAATTTTCCTTTTTTTGTCATTTCAGAAATTTTAAATGGTCATTCAAGAAGGTTTCAGTACAGCCAGACCACCACTCTTCAGTGGAGAAGACTTCTCCTACTGGAAGAGTCGGATGGAAGTCCACCTAAAAACTCAGGTGGATATGTGGATCATAATCCAATCTGGTTTGGAAATCCCCAAGAATGATGAAGGAGTGGCACAGCATTACACAGAATGGGACGCCTCGCTGAAGAAGAAGATCGAGGCTGATGCAAAGGCGACCCAGACACTCCAATGCGGACTAACCAAAGAAGAATTGAACCGGGTGGGACCCTTCAACAGTGCGAAGGAACTCTGGGGTAAGTTGATCGAATTGCACGAAGGTACCTCCGATACCCGAATTTACAAGAGGGACCTACTGCTGAACAAATTGTACACAATCAAAATGAACGAAGGCGAGCCCAACTCCATGCCAGGATCCAGGAGCTGATGAACGGTCTACACACAATCGGTCACAAGGTAGAAAATCGTGACCTTATCAGGTATACCCTTAACGCCTTCCCGAGAAATACTTTGTGGACATCTATGGTAGATGCGTACAAAGTTTCTAGGGACTTTTCCAAAATTAAATTAGACGAGTTATTTTCTGAACTAGAGTTACATGAGCAGACTGACTGCACTTTATCCGAGAAAGGTATTGCTTTTCTTGCAGGAAAAACCCAAGGAAAGGTGGCCAAGAAAAAGTCTCAACCTGCACCCGAGTCTGACTCTGACTCAGACTCAGAAGACAGCGAAGGGGATCGACCCATGCTGGTTCGGCTAGCCCGGGACTACTACAAGGAACTGAAGCATCAGACCAACAGAAGAAAACCAGCCGAAAGAAGGAAGATCCAGCTGAACCATCAACGTCCAAGACCAAATCAAACATAACCTGCTACGAATGCAACAAAAAAGGACACTACAAATCGGAGTGCCCTAATCTGAAAGAAGCCAAGAAGACTCGAAGGAAGAAGGCCCTTCAAGCCACATGGGACGAGTCTTCCTCCGAAGAAGAAGAAGAGGCCCCACAATCGAACCTGCTCACCTTGGCTGCTTCGGAAGACATCGACACCGAATCAGAATCGGAGCCGGACAATGGAAAGCTCACCATTTCGGAGGATGGCAAAATAACTGTAAGTGGTTATTCTAAAGTTCAATTATCAGAGTTAATTGAATATTTGTCTTGTAACTTGGCGAAAGCCAAAATCCGAGTCGAGTCCCTCTGACAGGAAGTAAAACTCCTGAAAGAGGGAGCTGACTCTAGATCTTTTATTGAGAAGGTTCAAGAAGGAACCTCTACTCAAGTTGAAAAGCTTGAGAAAGAGAACTCCTCCTTGAGAACTCAAGTCAAGGACCTTAGAGCAGCTTTAGAACGATTCACTTCAGGTTCCAAGGGTCTTGACATGATTCTTGGAAAACAGAAGTCTATTCTAAATCGATCCGGGTTAGGGTATCGAACCAAGTCTAGACAAAGGTTACTATGCTGTATTGAACCAATCTAGGCCCAAAGTTCAGGCATGGGTACCCAAACTTTGCCTGAACAACCAAGCTGGACCAAACCAGTATTGGATCCCCAAGGACAAGATTCATATCTTGTCTAATCATTATCGTGGCTTTAGTCCAGGGGGAGCCAACTTAAAAACAATTTTTATAGTTAAATAAATTCTTTTCTTATTTTAAAATTGCATGCTTGCTTATTTATTTATTTTCTGTAAATTATCATGCTTAGACCTAGGACTGGTTAGATTAAAGACCAAAATGATTAACTGAAATTTGAACAACATAGTATTCGGTGGAGGTGAGATGATAGTACGTTAGGGAAGCTATTTTGGCGGAACTAGCCGAAGCTACCGATCCAAGACCAAACTAGTTAGACCAAAATCCTTCAAGGAGTAACTTGAAGATGGATTTTCAATAATAGGCTTTGTCAAGGAAAGGGTTGATGATCCAATAAGGCTACGGCCAAAGAAGGCCTATTGCCTCGCCAAGACCTGGAAGCCGATTATTGAAAACCAAATTCACTTTACTATTGTCAAATTTGAATCTAACACAGATTTCAAGTAATCTTAGATTCAACTATTTTTTTCAAAAAAAAAATAAATTTAAAGCATAATTAATTGGTTTTAAAATTAATTTAACTTTTTCAAAACTAATCATGGTTTTTCAAAATAAAATCTTTACTTCTATTAAAACCTGTCTCACAAAACCCATAAGGTTAACGTGATTGATAACTATAGATTGGGTGAGACAGACTAGGTTGTGAAAATCAATTTAAGTTATCCTTAATTTTAATTGGATCCAAATCAAAAAATTCTTTATGTGTAGGAACATAAAGATTTGGACCAATGGATGTTGGATAGCGGGTGCTCCAGACACATGACTGGGGACAAATTGAAATTCACCAAACTCAAGTTCAAGAACCTAGGCTCAGTAGCATTTGGCAACAATGCTACACTTAAAGTCATTGGGTCAGGTAACATTGAACTCAATTCTGATTTTGTAATTAAAAAGGTACTCTTGGTTGAGAACTTTAAATTTAATTTGCTTAGTATAAGTCAATTATGTGATACTGGTTATGTAGTTACCTTCACCAACTCTGACTGCCTGATTAGAAATTTGCAAGACTCAAAAGTCATGCTTAAGGGCACTAGGAAAAATAACGTTTACACTATAAACCAACCCTTAATACCTAAATGCTTCTTAACTCAGTTAGAAGAATCAAACCTCTGGCATAGGAGATTAGATCACACTAATCTAAGATTAATTTCAAAAATCACCCAACTTGGTCTAATTAAAGAAATACCAAAAATTAAGAACCATGAAAACATGATATGTGAATCATGCAATCAAGGTAAACAAACCAAGTCTAATCACAAACAAATTCAATCAGACCTAACTCAAACCACACTTGAGCTCTTGCACCTTGACCTATTTGATTCACATGGAGCCAAGTCACTAAGCGGAAATCGGTACTGCTTAGTAATTATAGATGATTACTCTAGGTTTACTTGGGTAAGGTTCCTAAAGACTAAGGATGAAACCCTAAACCTGTTTATTGATTTTTGTAAGATAGTTGAAAATCAAAATGATACCAAAATCAAAAGACTTAGGAGTGATCACGAGGGAGAGTTTGAGAATAAACAGATACATTTACGGATTCTCATGTCTTAGAACCCCCTAACAAAATGGGATAGTAGAACGGAAAAATAGAACCCTACAGGAAGCCGCTAGGACTATGCTCAATGAATTCAACCTAGCTAACCAATTTTGGGCAGAAGCAATTAGTACGGCTTGCTATATCCAAAATAGGATCCTAATTAACAAACGACATAATAAAACTCCCTATGAATTATACTACCATAGACTTCCAAACCTACATACCTAAGAGTCTTTGGGTGCAAAGTCCATATCCTAAACACCAAGGACTATCTAGGTAAATTCCAGTCTAAGTCAACCCCAGGGATCTTCTTAGGATATTCAACAACAAGTAGGGCCTATAGGGTCTACAATAAACAAACTAACAAAATTGAAGAAACAACAAATCTAATATTTGATGAGGAAACTAATTCAAAATCTGATAATCCAGATCTAAATCCATCAAATAGTGATCACGAAGATAATGAACAAATTATTGAACCACTAGTTGAACCTCTAAATGAACTAACTATTGAACCAACTACTGAGTCAACTGAACCAATAATTGAATAAACCCAAGTCTACATTGATAATATAAGTTCAATTAATCTAACCAAGAACCCAATCCAACACTCTAGAACCAAACACATAGAAGTTAAATACCACTTCGTAAGAGATCATTAGCCAGGGGTGAGATAGTCCTTAAGCATGTAGACTCAAAATCTAACTTAGCTGATATCTTCACCAAACCCTTACCTGAGTCTGAGTTCAGTTCACTAAGAAGGCAGTTAGGGTTATGTTGGGTAGAATAGGACTGCTCTATTTATGTTTTGTTAAAACTTTTTTATTTCTTATCTTATTTTATTTTGAAAAATCATTTTTTTAAAAATGATTTTCTGACTTAGTTTTTTTCAAAACTTACCCCCTTCAAAACTAAGACTTTTTCGCAGATGGACTTAGCTTAGGCCCTAACCCTAGAACTGCATGCACCTATAAATCTAGAAGCCTGCATCTCACAAGCACCTTAGGGTACTTTTGATTGATAACCTAGACTGGGTTGAGATGCTTAGGTCTATGCCTTGATTCAAGATGCTTTAAGTCAGTGTATCTGCAGTAATTGGGGTAATAAATACCAACTGAACAGCAATCAGGTTAAGTGTCAAGCTTAGAAAATCTAACTTGATCAGAACACTTAACTTGACTAACCCTAGCAAAAGCTACTATTTATAGCAGTTAGTAACTGGGTTAGACATGACCTAAAAGAGAAATTTTAAATTGATTTGGTCCAGTTTAAACTTAGAATTGGTTCAGTACAGCACCTTACTTTTATTACTCAGTTTTTTTGCTATATTTTTTTTGATATATGGTAAAGGGGGAGAGATTAGAAAGGAAAGAAGGTTTCAAAATTTAAATCAAATTTTTCAAAACTTTTACCTCCTTTCTCAAAAAGTAAAGTTCTCTAAGTACCTAAGTTCTTTTTGAAAGTTAATTCTTTGTTTTCAAAAATATTCTAAGTACTTACTCTAAAATATTTTTCTAGAAAATCTTTCTAAGTTATAAATTCAAATTTTTGCTTGAAAAAGTTTTTCAAAGTATTACAACAGCTTGAAAATTTTCTGACTGAAAAAAATTCAAAAGCAAGTTAGAAAATTTTTCTAAAGTTAAAAAACTAAGTGTTTTGAAAATTCTAAGTACTTAACTCAAAAGTGTTGTCGAAACTATTTTTAAGTACTCACTCTAAAATTTTTCTGGTAGACAATTTTCTAAGTGTTAACCTCAAAAATCTCTTGAAAATTTTCTAAGTGCTAAAGCTAAATGTGTTGAAAAATTTTCTAAGTGCCCAACTCAAAATATTTTGGAAAATTTTTCTAATTTAAAAATCTCATTTTGAAAATTTTCTAAGTATTGAAAACCTGAAAAACTCTTCAAATTTAGAATCAAAGACTTAGAAACTTTTTTAAAAACCCCACGAACTTTTGAAAAACTCAGGGGGAGATTTCTTCCATGGGGAGGAAACTAGATCTGGTGCCTTACCTATTTTCTGTATGTTTAACTTAACTTTTTGAACCGGGTTGCCATAAATCAAAAAGGGGAGATTGTTGGTGCAGGTAACACCTAAGTCAAACTTGGGTTTTGATAATGGCAAAGGGTTCAGAAGTTAAGATGTTATTGTTGTCTAACTTGTTCACTGAGTGTGCAGGAAGAAGTCCTGGTCGAGGACTAGGCAAGAAGTCTTAGCAAAGGGCTGGGCAAAGAAGTCCTGGTCAAGGACTGGGCAAGAAGACCTGACCGGAAGTCGGGCAAAGAAGTCCTAGTCGAGGACTGGGCACGAAGTCCTGTCAAGGGGCTGGGCACCGAAGACCTGACCGAAAGTTGGGCAAGAATGTTGGTGCAGAAAGCACCCAAGTCGAACCTGAGTTTTGATAATGGAAAAAGGGTTCAAATGTTAAGTCTTATTTGTTATCTAACATGCTACTCAAGTGTGCAGGAAAAGTCCTAGCGAAGGACTTCTAGGCACTGGCGAAGGAATGCCAGAGTAAAAAGTCCTAGCGAAGGACTGCTAGGTACTGACGAAGGAATGCCAGGGTACTGAAGCCCTAGCGAAGGACTGCTAGCACCAGGCGAAGGACAGCTTGGGACTGAAGACCTGGCGAAGGAATGCTAGGCACCGGGCGAAGGACAGCTTGGTATCCAAGACCTGGCGAAGGACCGCTAGGCAAAAGTCTAACCGGAGGAGCCGGTTGGCATCAGGTACATTCTCCCGAGAGGAGTAGGTGAGGACGTGTTCCCCGTCGAGGGAACAGTAGGCGTCGGTTCGACTAGGGTTCCATTTTGGAGACTCAAAGTCAAAACCAAGACAGCTAAGGCTGTATAAACTAACATCTTGTTGTTTTATGTTGTTTTGGACTAACCCTGGATGCAGGACTGAAGGAACGAGTGTCTGCAGCTCAGAGAGCCTCAAAGGAGTGAGACAAAGGCTGAGTAGGGCGCCCGGAGTGTCCCGGGCGCCCCCAAGGTGAACACAAACAGTTGAAGCAAAGGAACTGCGTCTGTAGCTCATGGGCAGGGCGCCCCCGTGCTCCCGGGCGCGCCCGCTGCTCCCGGGCGCCCCGGATGATCCGGCGCCCCCCAGGTGAAGCTAACGTAGCAGATCCCATCGAAGCCAAGGATAAGAAGAGACCCGGTCAACCCGGGCGCCCCCAGCGTCCCGGGCGCCCCCGTCAAGATCTGATCCGAGTTTGAAGGGATCAGAAGCTGACCGAGTGAATGTTGGATCGGCCGACCCGACACGTGGGGGGGCGCCCCCGACGTCCCGGGCGCCCCCAGGGCTATAAATAGGCCCTCGACCCCAAGGCTTCGAACAACAATTCATTCAACGCAATCACGCTCTTCTGCTCCCGCGCTCTGCTCCGGAAACCTCCCGACTCGAGACTCAAGCGCCGACGACGTCCCGTTGCTCCGAAAATTCAATCTACATCGGACGTCGGTAAAAGAAGAGTTACTTTTAAGTTTACTATACTGCTTTTGTAATATCTCTCTGTAAACGTTTTGCACACTTATAGAATTGCCCGCAGAAAACGGTCAACGACCGTGGGCCTTGGAGTAGGAGTCGACTTAGGCTCCGAACCAAGTAAAACTACCTGTGTTCGCGATTGTTTTTATTCCGCTGCGTACTTGCTCTAGTTTTTATCCGAAAAGCGTTTAACGATATTCACCCCCCCTCTATCGTTTCTCTCGATCCAACAAGTGGTATCAGAGCGGGGAAGTTCAAATTTGGTACAACCACCAGTTTGAAAATTTTTCGGATTTTTTTTCGAAATTTTTCTTTAATATTTTTTTTCGTTCGAAATTCTTCTCGTTAATCGAGGCTGGTGCAACACCCCTCGATATTTAATTTTCTTTATCCCGCACTACTAATCCAAGACCAAGTCTTGGGACAAAGTTTTTTTCTCTTATCTCTTTTTCAGATAAAATCCCTAATGGCCATGCAAGAAGGATTCAGCACAGCCAGACCTCCACTTTTCAGTGGAGAAGACTTTTCCTACTGGAAAAGTCGAATGGAGGTCCACCTGAAAACTCAGTGGACATGTGGATAATCATCCAGTCCGGACTGGAGATTCCGAGAAATGCTGAAGGAGTGCCTCAAAGCTACACAGAGTGGGACACCGCTCTGAAACGGAAAATTGAAGCTGTTGCAAAGGCGACCCAGACCCTTCAATGCGGCTTAACAAAAGAGGAGCTGAACCGGGTGGGCCCTTTCAACAGTGCCAAGGAGCTGTGGGGAAAACTGATCGAGCTGCACGAAGGAACATCAGACACTCGGATCAGCAAGAGAGATCTGCTCCTGAACAAGCTGTATACCATCAAAATGGACGACAACGAAACAGCAGCTCAGCTTCACGCCCGAATTCAAGAACTAATGAACGGTCTACACACCATTGGTCACAAGGTAGAAAACCGTGACCTAATAAGGTATGCTTTAAATGCTTTCCCGAGAAACACCTTGTGGGCATCTATGGTAGATGCATACAAGGTTTCAAGGGATCTTTCGAAAATTAAATTAGATGAATTGTTCTCTGAATTAGAGTTACATGAACAGACTAACTACAATTTGGCCGAGAAAGGTATTGCCTTTGTTGCAGGTAAAACTGGAAGGATAACAAAGAAAAAGCCTCAACCTGAACCCGAGTCCAACTCAAACTCAGACTCAGAAGACGAAGAAGGAGATCGACCTAAGCTGGTCCGACTGGCCCGAAGCTACTACAAGGAACTGAAGAACCAAACCAACAGAAGGAAAGTCAGCCGAAGAAGGGATGAACCAGCTGAACCCGCAAACGAAAAGAACAAGCCCGACCTGCTACGAGTGCAAGAAGAAGGGCCACTACAAGACCGAATGCCCTACCTTGAAGGAAGCAAAGAAGACAAGGAAGAAAAAGGCACTTCAAGCAACGTGGGACGAGTCCTCCTCCGAAGAAGAAGAAGAGGTCCCACAGTCGAACCTACTAGCACTAACCGCCTCAGAAGAAGTCGAGACCGAGTCAGAATCAGAACAGGACGACGGCAGACTGACCTTTTCAGAGGATGGCGAAATCAAGGTAAGTGGATTTACTAGAAGTCAATTAAATGAATTAATATCTTATCTTTCTCGAGATTTGGCGAAAGCTAAACTCCGAGTCGAATCCCTTCGACAGGAAGTAAAACTCCTGAAAGAGGGAGCTGACTCTAGACCCTTAACCGAGAAGGTTCAAGAAGGAACCTCTACTCAAGTTGAAAAACTTGAGAAAGAGAACTCCTCCCTGAAAACTCAGGTTAAGGATCTTAGATCAGCTTTAGAATGATTCACTTCTGGTTCCAAGGGTCTTGACATGATTCTTGGAAAACAGAAATCAGTTCTAAATCGATCCGGACTTGGCTATAGAACCAAATCTAGACAAAGATCCTACTTTGCTGTACTGAATCAGTCCAAAAATAAAGTTCAGGCATGGGTACCTGAACAAACCAACTGGATCAAATCAGTATTGGATCCCCAAGGACAAGATTCACATCTTGCCTAACCATTACCGTGGCTTTAGTCCAGGGGGAGCCAAATTAAAAACTATATTTATTGTTAGATAGAACTTAATTCTTGATTGTAATTTGCTTGACTGATTGTTTATTTAATTTTTGCAATTTACCATGCTTAGACTTAGGAATGGTTAGTTTAAGGATTGAACAAACTTAACTGAAACTTGACAACATAGTATTGGGTGGAGGTGAGATGATAGTACGTTAGGGAAACCAATTCTAATAAGGTCAAGTATACTTGGTCTCTTTAGACTGGTGAAACTAGCCGAAGCTACCGATCCAAGACCCAAACTAGTTAGACCAGAATTTTTCAAAGATTAATTTTGAAAATTAAATTTCATTAAAAGGCTTTGTCAAGGAAAGGGTTGATGATCCAATAAGGCTACGGCCAAAGAAGGCCTAGTGCCTCGCCAAGACCTGGAAGCCAATTTTTGAAATTCAAATTCAAATTATTCTTTGTCAAATTCAAATCTAACATAAATTTTCAGTTACTTGTAGATTTAAACATTCGTTTCAAAATAAATTCAATTGTTTTCAAAAATTAATTTAAGGTTTTCAAAATAATTTTACTTATCAGAACCTGTCTCGCAAAACCTATAAGGCCAACGTGATTGAAAACCCTAGATTGGGTGAGACAGTAAAATTAAACTCAATTGTAATTCCTTTAATACCTATATTGTGGTTTAATCTTGTAGTAGTCAAAACATGGTCAACGCAGTCAAACCATGGTCAACATGGTCAAACCATGGTTAACATAGTCAAACCATTGTCAAAACAGTCAAACCATGGTCAAACCAACTAAACCATGGTCAAACAATGACAAGACATCAAATTTGTCACTTCCTATACACTTCGGGCGCCCGTGACTCCTCGGGCGCCCCCCCCATGACTTTATCTTCTCTCAAGGCAATAAGCTGCCTTTAATCCCTTGGTCAGGGCGCTCGGAACCACGCGGGCGCCCCCGTCGCAGTCAATGCAGCAAAAGCTGCAAAATTAGCTTGACCAGGGCGCCCGGGCCACTCCGGGCGCCCCTAACCAGCCCCAGTCTCTGCAATGGCAGAGACCACTGTCCTGGGCGCCCGGGAGCTCCCGGGCGCCCCCAATAACCTGCCTATAAAAAGGCATCCGAACCCCCTCTTCTTCCCACACCAAAAACCATCCTCCTTCCTCCCTTCCTTCCTTCCAAGAAGATCAAGTGACATTTGTGCTTCCTCAATCTCAACCATGCCTCCCCGGTATGATTTGTTTTATGCATTTAGAATTACTTTCCTAAATTCCTTTTGCATTTAGAATTATCTTCTTAATTCATTTCTTATAAATGCATGTCTCTCAACTTAGAAAACGCCGAGCAAACCAAGCAAACCCCGGTACCGAACCGAGTCCCGACCCTAGGTTCCCGACTCTAGAACTGTGTAATAAGTTCGCTCGAACAACTTACAATCCCATCAAAACTAGCTATCTTAATAGACATTTCTTTACCCAATCTTGTCCTTTAGCCATGAATGTCATAAACTTTTATCAACTAGATAATCTAGTACTCTGCACTCATTCGATTAATACATCTTTATGTGCCGAATTCTATAATAACATAGTTAGACAGAAGATCTCATGTTTAACACTACTGTTCAAGGGATACCCTTGTCGATCACCCCTACCTTGCTAAATCGATTCCTTGGACTACGACCCTCCCAGTCCACCTTTTGTTGCTATCCACCTAGGAATCCTCCATTTGATCCTCCCTACTCTCACATTACTCTAGACTCTCTCCACTCCTATTTCTATAGGGAAGCTAGACTCCCCGCAGATAGACGATTCTAGTCCGTTGACCTTCAAGTCCAGGACTACGCCCTGTACAGAGTTCTGGTACGATGCATCTTACCACTATCCACTAGGGATGTCGCTACCATGCGACCCTTCTATACTTTCCTTCTGTATGCCCTAATCCATCATCTAGACATTGACATTGGCCTTCACATGTTCCACGCTATCTTACATGCCTCCAGTGTCACGACTCAGGGTCGGGTACGCACTCCCTTCTGCCACATCATCACCTCCATCCTTCATCACCACGGTCGTGACATTACCGTAGGTGAAATAACCGAGATGACCGATTTTGATGAGATGGGATTTAGGAACTTCTCTTTAGCTGGTATAGATGTATCGGCCACCGGGGTTTTGACTTGGAGACGACAGCGAGCCAGAGCGCAGATCGACTCAGACGAAGAGGTAGACGTTGACGTTGCAGATCTGGCAGCAGAGGTCCGAGCACACATAGACGAGCCCCCTCCACCGACACTCTACGAGAGACTGACACGGCTAGAGACACATGTCCAGAGCCTCCAAGAGGAAGTGGAGGCAAATCATACCGAAGATATGGAGGAAAATCTGGGCTACTACACTGGGTATATGAGCGCCCTTAGAGCTGAGAGGGAGGCCAGAGACGCACAGTATCACGAGATGATGGCACTATTTCGATCATGGCAGCCTGGCTCATCTGACCACCCTGGCCCTTCTTCATAGTTAGACTATTTTCAGCATTGTACTAAGTAACTAAAACTTAACTCATGTTTGACCCTACTGGACCTCTGTTTGACCAGTTAACCTATTTTGTTTGACTACTTATTTGACTTGAGTATCTGAGCTTTACTATGCTTGGTAGAATAGGTTGAGTCTACTATTGGTTTTCTTAATCAAATTAGTTTTAAAGCAGTATTTAAATGCTTTTAAAATCAGCTTTTATTCAGTTTTGAAAAGTTTTAAAATAAAGTTTTTGACTTAGTTTTATTTTCAAAACTACCCCCTTCAAAACTAGGGCTTTTTCGCAAATGGACTTAGCCTAGACCCTAACCCTAGAACTGCATGCACCTATAGATTTAGAAGCCAGCATCTCACAAGCACCTTAGGGTACTTTTGATTGATAACCTAGAAAGGGTTGAGATGCTTAGGTTTTTGCCTTAATTCAGGATGCTTTAAGTCAGTGCATCTGCAGCAATTGGGGCACTAAATACAACTTACACAGTAATCAAGTTAAGTGTCAAGTTTAAAAAATCTAACTTGAACAGAACACTTAACTTGACTAACCCTAGCAAAAACTACTGTTTATAACAGTTAGTATGTAGCTAATTGGGTTAGACAGGTCCCTAAAAGAAGAAATTGAAACTGATTTGATTTGATTCTCATCATGAATTGGTTCAATACAGCAAATTATGCAATTTATTTATCCTATTTTTGCTATATTTATTTGTTTTTGATATATGGCAAAGGGGGAGAGATAGGAAAGGAAAAGAGTTTAAATTTTTTAAAAATCCAAAACTTCAAACTCTATCCTTTATTCAAAAAGTACTAAGTTTTTCAAGTATCTAAAATTTTAAAAAAAAAATTCTCTAAGTACTTTGACCTGAAATTTTTCAAAATTTTCTCTAAGTACTTTGAACTGAAATTTTTCAAAATTTTCTCTAAGTACTTTGACCTGAAATTTTTCAAAATTTTCTCTAAGTACTTTGACCTGAAATTTTTCAAAATTTTCTCTAAGTACTTTGAACTGAAACTTTCAAAATTTTCTCTAAGTACTTTGAACTAAAGTCTTCATTCAAAAATTTTCCTAAGTACTTTGAACTGAAATTTTCAAATGTTTCTAAAGTACTCGAACTTAAATTTTCAAAATTTCTCTAAGCACTCAAACTTAAGTTTTTCAAATTTCACTAAGTACGTTAAAACTTAAAGTTTTCAAAACTTCTTTGAGTACTTTAAACTTAAGGCGTCAAAATTTTCGTTAGTACTCAAACTTAAGTTTTCAGAATCCTTCTTAAGTTTTCTAAGTATTTAAACATAAATATTCTACAAGTTCTCCAAAATAGACAACCAAAATTATTTTCTGTTGAAAGTTATTCTAAGTAATAATCCATCCTTAAACTTAGAATTTATTTTCAAAAACCCCACGAAGTTTTGAAAAATCTAGGGGGAGATTCCTTCCAGGGGGAGGGAACAAAATTTAATTTTTACTTGCTCTGATTAACTTAACTTTTTGAACCAGGGTTGCCATAAATCAAAAAGGGGGAGATTCTTGGTGCAGAAAGCACCCAAGTCCAACCTGAGTTTTGATAATGGCAAAAGGGTTCAAAAGTTAAGTCTTATTTGTTATCTAACATGCTACTCAAGTGTGCAGGAAAAGTCCTAGCGAAGGACTGTTAGGCACTGGCGAAGGAATGTCAGGGTAAAAAGTCCTAGCGAAGGACTGCTAGGCACTGTCGAAGGAATGCTAGAGTAAAAAGTCCTAGTGAAGGACTGCTAGGTACTGGCGAAGGAATGCCAGGGTACTGAAGCCTTAGCGAAGGACTACTAGGCACCAGGCGAAGGACAGCTTGGGACTGAAGACCTAGCGAAGAAATGCTAGGCACCGGGCGAAGGACAGCTTGGTATCCAAGACCTGGCGAAGGACCGCTAGGCAAAAGTCCAACCGGAGGAGCCGGTTGGCATCAGGTACATTCTCCTGAGAGGAGTAGGTGAGAACGCGTTCCCCGTGAGGGAACAGTAGGCGTCGGTTCGACCTAGGGTTCCATGTTGGAGACCCAAAGTCAGAACCAAGACAGCTAAGGCTGTATAAACTAACATCTTGATGTTTTATGTTGTTTTGGACTAACCCTGGATGCAAGACCGAAGGAACGAGTGTTGCAGCTCAGAGAGCCTCAAAGGAGTGAGGCAATGGCTGAGTAGGGTGCCCGGAGTGTCCCGTGCGGCCCCAAGGTGAACACAAACAGTTGAAGCAAAGGAACTGCGTCTGCAGCTCATGGGCAGGGCGCCCCCACTGCTCCTGGGTGCCCCGGATGGTCCGGGCGCCCCCAGGTGAAGCTAACGAAGCAGATCCCATCGAAGCCAACGGATAAGAAGAGACCCGGTCAACCCGGGCGCCCCCATGTCCCGGGCGCCCCCGTCAAGATCTGATCCCGAGTTTGAAGGGATCAGAAGCTGACCGAGTGAAAGTCGGATCGGCCGACACGTGGGGGGGCGCCCCCGACGTCCCGGGCGCCCCCAGGGGATATAAATAGGCCCTCGACCCCAAGGCTTCGAACAACAATTCATTCAACGCAATCATGCTCTTCTGCTCCCGCGCTTTGCTCCGGAAACCTCCCGACTCGAGACTCAAGCGTCGACGACGTCCCGTTGCTCCGAAAATTCAATCTACATCGGACGTCGGTAAAAGAAGAGTTACTTTTAAGTTTATTATACTGCTTTGTAATATCTCTCTGTAACATTTTGCGCACTTATAGAATTGCCCGTAGAAAACGGTCAACGACCGTGGGCCTTGGAGTAGGAGTCGACCTAGGCTCCGAACCAAGTAAAACTACCTGTGTTCGCGATTATTTTTATTCCGCTGCGTACTTGCTCTAGTTTTTATCCGAAAAGCGTTTAATGATATTCACCCCCCCCCTCTATCGTTTCTCTCGATCCAACAAGAAGACCTCGTCAAGGGGATTGGGCAAAAGTCCAACCGGAGGAGCCAGTTGGCAAAAGGTAAACTCTCCTGAGAGGAGTAGGTGAAGACGCGTTCCCCGTTGAGGGAACAGTAGGTGTCGGTTCGACCTAGGGTTCCATTTGGGAGACCCGAAGTCAGAACCAAGACAGCTACGACTGTAAATATTCTTGCTTTGTTTGTTTTGGAACTAACCTTGGTTGCAGAGACTGAAGGAGTGTGTTTCTACAGCTCAGAACGCCCCAAGGGAAAGGGGAAGGCAGCTGGACTAGGCGCCCGGGAGGTCCCGGGCGCCCAAGGTCAAAGCCAAAACAGCAAGGGAGCAAGAACCGCATCGAAACCACACTGGGCTAGGCGCCCGGGAGGTCCCGAGTGCCCAAGGTCAAAGCCAAAGAGGTAATCGAAGCAAATCAGCCACGAAGCCAGCGGACCAAGTCAAGCTAGGCACCCAGGAGGTCCCGGGCACCGAGTCAGCTCCAGAGGCTGAGTCGAAAGGGATAATCGCTGACCGAGCTGCGGATTGAGTTTTCCGCAGATGAAGGCACGTGTCAGGCGCCCCTGACGTCTCAGGCACCCCCAGGAGCACTATAAAAGGGTGCTCGACCCCAAGGCTTCAGAACAACAACTTTCTAACACTCCAAAGCTTTTCGTTCAAGCGCTCCGCTCCGGCAAACTCCGACTTCGAGATTCTAGCACCGACGATGACCCTCTGCTCCGAAGTATGATCCACATCAGGCGTCGATAACGAAAAGTGTAGCTCTATTCATTTACTGCTATATTCTTGTACTGAAATTTGTAAACCTTTTGCGCAATTATAGAATTGCCCTAAGTAAACGGTCAAGGACCGTGGGCCTTGGAGTAGGAGCCGACCGCGACTCCGAACCAAGTAAAATACTTGTGTTTTTGTGTGATTGTTTCGTTTCCGCTGCATTTACTCTTTCCTTAATCCGAAAAAAAAGTTTTAACGATATTCACCCCCCCCCCTCTATCATTTTTCTTGATCCAACAGTTTCTAATCAGGCAGTCAGAGTTGGTGAATGTAACTACATAGCCAGTATTACATAGTTGACTTATACTAAGCAAATTGAACTTAAAATTTTCAACCAAGAGTACTTTCTTAATCACAAAATCAGACTTGAGTTCAATGTTACCTGACCCAATGACTTTAAGTGTAGCATTGTTGCCAAATGCTACTAAGCCTAGGTTCTTGAACTTGATTTTGGTGAATTTCAATTTGTCTCCAGTCATGTGTCTGGAGCATCTACTATCCAACATTCATTGGTCCAAATCTTTATGTTCCTACACATAAAGTATTTATTGATTTGGATCCAATTAGAGTTAGGGATAGCTTAAATTGACTTTCACAACCTAGTCTGTCTTACCCAATCTAGTGTTATCAATCACGTTACCTTATGGGTTTTGTGAGACAGGTTTTTAAAAATGAAGATTTTAATTTTGAAAAACATGATTAATTTTGAAGACATTAAATTAATTTTGAAAAATTAATAAGGTTAAGTTTATTGATTTTGAAAAATGTGTTAAATCGAAGATTAATTGAAATTTGTGTTAGATTCAAATTTAACAAGTAGAAAAGTGAATTTGATTTTCAGTAATTGGCTTCCAGGTCTTGGCGAGGCACAAGGCCTTCTTTTGGCCGTAGCCTTATTGGAGCAACAACCCTTTCCTTGACAAAGCCTTTTACTGAAAATTCATCTTCAAGTTACTTCTTGAAAGATTTTGGTCTAACTAGTTTGGGTCTTGGATCAGTAGCTTCGGCTAGTTCCACCAGACTAAACAGACCAAGTAGAATATACCTGACCTTATTAGAAGGGCTTCCCTAACGTACTATTATCTCACCTCCACCCAATACTATGTTGTTCAAATTTGAATTAAATCTTTTGTCCTTAATCTAACAAGTCCTAAATCTAAGCATGAAAAAAAATAAAAAAAAACAAACAATCAGGCAAGCAATTAAGTAATAGATCATCTACTTATAAAAATGGTTTTTGTATAGGCTCCCCCTGGACTAAAGCCTCGATAAGGGTTAGGCAAGATGTGAATCTTGTCCTTGGGGATCCAATACTAGTTTGGTCCAGCTAGTTTAGTTAAACACAGATTGGGGACCCATGCTTGGACTTGGGTTCTAGGTTGGTTCAATACAGAATAATAAGAACATTGTCTTGACTTGGTTCGATAACCGAGTCCGGATCGATTGAGAACGGACTTCTGCTTTCCAAGGATCAAGTCAAGATCCTTGGAACCCGAAGTGAACCGTTCTAAGGCAACTCTGAGCTCCTTAACTTGAGTCATCAGGGGGAATTCTCTTCCTCAAGTTTTTGGACTTGAGTCGAGTTTCCTTCCTAAATTTGATCGGTCAAGGACCTCGAGTTGACTTCCTCTTTCAGGAGTCTTACTTCCTGTCGGAAGGAACTCAACCCGGATTTTGGCTTTCACCAAGTTACGAGATAAATACGAAATTAATTTTGACAATTCATATTCTGAATAACCACTTACAGTGATTTGCCCGTTCTCCGATATTGTGAGTCTTCCGTCGTCTGGTTCCGATTCTGATCCGGAGTCGACGTCTTCCGAGGCGGTTAGGGCGAGGAGATTCGCGTGCGGGACTTCTTCGGAGGAGGAGGAGAAGGATTCGTCCCAGGTGGCTTGGAGAGCCTTCTTTCTTCGAGCCTTCTTGGTTTCCTTCAGGTTGGGGCACTCTGACTTGAAGTGTCCCTTTTTGTTGCATTCGTAGCAAGTAACGTTGTTCTTGCTCTTTGAGCTCGTTGAAGGTTCTGCTGGATCTTCCTTTCTTCGGCTCGATTTCTTCTTGCTCATTTGGTACTTGAGTTCCTTGTGTCGAAAGTGCCTTCGTGCAGCTCGATCAGCTTGTTCCAAAGCTCCTTCACGCTGTTGAAGGGTCCCCCCCCACCGGTTCAGCTCCTCCTTGGTTAAGCCGCATTGCAAAGTTTGGGTCGCCTTTACATCGGCCTCGATTTTCTTCTTTAGTGGGCCTCCCACTCAGTATAATGTTGCACCACACCTTGTGCATTTTTGAAAATTTCCAGCCCAGACTGGATGATTATCCACATGTCCACCTGAGTTTTCAGGTGGACTTCCATCCTGTTTTCCAGTAGGAGAAGTCTTCTCCACTGAAAAGAGGAGGTCTGGCAGTGTTGTACCCCTCTTGCATGGCCATTGAAAATTTTCTGAATAATTACAAAAAAAACTTGTTCTTGGATTAGCAGTGCGGGAAAAATATTAATAACGGAAAAGGATCGAGTGGTGTTGCACCAACCTTGATTAACGAGAAAATTCGAGCGAAAGAAAATTTTAAAATTCGTAAATCCGAAAAAAAATCTCAAACTGGTGGTTACACCAAGTTTGAGCCACCCGCTCTGATACCACTTGTTGGATCGGAGTAAATCGATAGAGGGGTGGGTGAATATCGATCCGAAAATTTCAGACAATTTAGAGAAATTACGCAGCAGAAAGAATAAAACAAAGTCGCTAACACGATTTGTTTTACTTAGTTCGGAGTCGCGGTCGGCTCCTACTCCAAGGCCCACGGTCCTTGACTATTTACGATGGACAATTCTATATTGAAGAATGTTTACAATTTGGAGTACATATATAGAATTAAAAGAAAGGTTTACAACACTTAAGAAATTTAAGTTTTTATCGACAACCGAAGTGGATGAAATTTCGGACCAGCGGGTCATCGTCGGCTATTGAATCATGAGTGCGGAGCGTGTCTGAGCCTAGCGCTTGAGTGAAAGTGTTGAGAGCGAGATTTTTAAGTTGTTCTAAAGCCTTGGGGGTGAACCCCTATTTATACTGGTCGCTGGAGCGCCTGTGTTGAATGGGGCACCTGACACGTGCCCTCTCCTGCGCGAACTCTAATCCGCAGGCTTGGTCAGTGCTTATCCCCTTCATTGAGGCACCTGAGTTGACTTGGTCCAAAGCCTTTCGCAGTAGTTTGCTTCGATGGCTTGGTTTTGCCTTGCACTGGGGCGCCTGTATCCATACAGGCACCTAGCCCAGCGAGGCACCTCCTTCCAATGAGGCACCTGAGCTGCAGAAACACAGTCCCTTCATTTCCTACAACCAAGGTTAGTTCCAAACACACGAAGCAAATATACATGATATATTAAACATTATTTACAGCCTAAGCTGTCTTGGTTCTGACTTTGGGTCTCCCAAATGGAACCCTAGGTCGAACTAACGCCTAATGTTCCCTCTTAGGGGGAACACGTCTTCACCTACTCCTCTCAGGAGAATTTACCTTTTTACCATCTGACTCCTCCAGTTGGACTTTTGCCCAGCTTCACTCACTAAGTCTTCAGTGCCCAGTCCTCGACCAGGTCTTAGTGCCCAGCTTCACTCACCAAGTCCTCGGTGCCCAGTCCTCGACCAGGTCTTAGTGCCCAGCTTCACTCACCAGGTCTTATTGCCGAACCTTACGTCAGGACTTAGTTGTCCAGCCTGCGGTCAGGACTTAGTGCCCAATTCAAAGAACCAGGACATAGTGCCTAGTGTGCCTAGGACTTTCCTGCACACTTAATAAGCTTGTTAGATCACAACCAACTCTTAACTTCTGAACCCTTTGCCATTATCAAAACATAGGTTCGACTTTGGCGCTTCCGGCACCAACAGTTATTTTCCTTGCGATAATGTTGTTGTCGTGGGGACTCTTCCCCTACCTCCACCAGAATGACGACCTCTGCTCCGTAGACCAGTTGGAAAGGGCTCTCGCCCGTTCCTTCTTTTGGGGTAGTCCGATAGGACCACAGGATGCTGAGAAGTTCTTCGACCCAGCTGCCTCCGACATGGTCCAGCTTTACCTTGAGCCCTCGTAGAATTTCCCGATTGACTACCTCGCTTGTCCATTACTTTGTGGGTATGTGACGGAGGTGAAGGCCTGCTGAATGCCCAATCCTTCACACCATTCCTTCAATCTGCATCCGGAGAATTGTCTCTCGTTGTCTGACACCAGCTTATGAGGAATGTCATATCTTCAAACAATATCTTTCCATAGAACTTTCATTACCGCCCCCTAAGTGATGTTGGCCAGAGGTTCGGCTTCCACCCATTTAGAAAAGTAATCGACGAGGACCAGCAAGAATTTCTTCTGCTAGGGCCCGATGGGGAAGGGCCCCACAATGTCCATTCCCCACTGGTCAAACAGGCACGATACTGTAGAAACTCTCAGCGGCTCCGTTGGGTGGTGAGACACATGTTGATTCTTCTAACAAGCCTTGCATCTGGCCACAAAGTTAAGCGAGTCGGCCTGCAAGGTGGGCCAAAAATACCCAGCCAAAAGGATCTTTTGGGACAAGGACCTTCCTCCTATGTGGCTCCCACAAATGTCCTCGTGCACCTCTCGCATTATGTAGCCAATCTCCTCCGGCCCAACGCACTTTAGGAGGGGTCGGGCATAGGCCCTCTTGTAGAGCTAATCCCCGACCAGTGCACCCATCGGCGAAACAACCGACTCTCTTGGCCCCCACTCGGTAGGGATCTGTCCCGGAGGAACGCCACGTAAGGATCCCTCCAGTCTGTGGGTCCGTCCATTCTGGCCCCTCCTCCAATTTGGGCCACCATTGTTTCCGTCACACTGGACCCCTCCAGCTGCCAAGTAGATATGGAACTGGCCAACCTGGCCAACTCATCGCCCCACACAATATCCAACCAGGAGATCTTCTGCAGGATGACCTCTAAGAAGGTAATTTTTAGTTGCTCGTAGAGGGTTACATACCTTTGCAACCGCTCACATCTGACTTCGAAACCTCCCGCTATTTGCTGAGCCACCAATTGAGAGTCCGAATAGATCGTGACTCGACGGGCCCCCATGTGCCGAGCGGCTTGTAATCCTGCCAGGATCACCTCATACTTGGCCTCGTTGTTGGTAGATTTGAAGTGAAGTCGGATAGACAGATGCATCATGTCCCCCTAGGGGAAATCAATAACAGTCCAACTCAGCTATGCTGGCTGTTGGCGGATCCATCCACATAGACCTTCCACATACCTTCGGTCTCTGCCTCCAGGACTGTCTCCAGCATGAAGTCGGAGAGGGCCTATGCTTTAATGGCAGCTCGAGGCTGATATTCGATGTCGTATTCGCTTAACTCCGTCATCCATTTGATGAGTTTGCCCGACTCCTCAGGGTTAGTATGACCGCAACCTTCGGGCCATCAGGACCAAGGCGTAGGCCAATTTTTCCATTATGGTGTACTACGTCTCGGCGTCCTTTAGCAGGTGTCCGAAGAAATAGATGGGGTGTTGTATCCGGTCTTATTCTCGGACAAGCGCCGATCCTACCGCTTGCTCAGCTGCTAATAAATAGACGAATAAGGTCTCCCCTTCCATGGGCTTATGCAAGGTCGGGAGATCTGCCAGATAGGTCTTCAACTCCATAAAGGCCTTCTCACATTGGTCATCCCATTCGAACTTAACAGCCTTCCTCAGAATTTTGAAGAAGGGGAGGGCTTTGTCCGCCGATTTGGAGATGAACCAAGACAATGCAGTGATCCTACCATTCAGCCGCTGTACTTCCTTGAAGTTCCACGGGGGTGGCATATCCAGGATGGCCTTCACCTTTTCTGCGTTGGCTTCAATCCCCCTCTCCGTCACCATGTACCCCAGGAACCTGCCACTCTTTACCCCAAACAAGCATTTAGCTGGGTTTAGTTTCAACCTATGTGCTCTCAGGGTGGTGGATGTCTCCTCAAGGTCAGATATCATGTCACCTCCCTTGTCCGTCTTGACCAGGATATCGTCCACATACACCTCTATGTTCCGCCCGATCTGGTGCCTGAAGACCTTGTCCATCATCCGCTAGTACGTGGCGCCCACATTACGCAAGCCGAAGGGCATGACGTTGTAACAGTACGTGCCGTCAGCCGTCACAAAACTAACATTCTCCTAGTCCTCGGGGGCGAGGGGGACTTCATGGTAACCCTGGTAAGCATCTAACATTGTGATGAACTCACAGCCGGCTGTAGAGTCCACCAGCCGATCTATCCGAGGCAGGGAATAGCTTTATCTTGCTCAGGGGAGAAATGTCTTCTCTTTTGTTTCATGGGACGGGCCTCCAGCGTAACATGTAGGTGATGCATGGCCAGCGCCGGGGGGACCCCTTTGATCACTTCAGCGGCCCCAAGCGAACACATCTCTGTGGTTCCGCAGGCATTCGACGAGGCGGTTTCGTAATTCTGGCGCGAGGTCAAGGGCGATGTGCGTGCTTCCCCCGCTGCCATGAGGGTGGATCTGTACCTCCTCACTCTCGACTTCCCTTCGTTCTTGTTTGGGTCCTTCATCCTCCTGTGGATGGGCGAGGTCCTCTGCTTCCGCCATCGATGCTCCTTCAGGTGCTTTATTAAGAGTTTCCCACAGACGATGCCAAATTTGTTCCGGAAGGAGTCGTTGATGATGACCAGTCACAGAAGCTCAGCCCGCATGGAAGTTATTATGCTAGGGAGGAACTTAGGGGCCTGCGAAGTTTACACAAGCATTAGGGGACACGCCGGCAGGGGTCCGGTGGAGTCCACTCGACACTTAAGTTAGTTGGTTGTCCGAAGAATAACTACAGTGAGAAAGAAAGATAGTATGGAACACGAGAGATCGTAACCCCCTTTACCGGAGGGGTTCCTCTACCTTTTATACCGATGATCGCAGGATAAACGTGGCCCTTGATCTGTGCCACATCTCTGATACGTAAACCACGTCCTCCTCCTCTTTCGGTGGTTATGGGATATCCTTTGAAAATGTCTGCGCCGTTATCGGCTTCTGTTCGCTTAAGATTCAGGGGTCGTGTAGACTTTTCATGACGGGAGTGTTTATTCGTACCTCGAGGGAGGGGTTAATGTCTGAGGTAGGTTATTATAGGGACTCCACCACCCGAGGAGAGTTCGGGGTTTCCATGCTCCCGACGTGCTCTCGAGACCTAACCTCCCGAGGTGTCCCCGAGAAGGAACTTCAGATGCCTTTCCCGGGAGTCTCACCCTTGGGGATTTCCCGAGACTCGGGACGGAGGGTCATCGCCACCTACCGTTGTTGTGTCGGGCAGCCTCTTCATCCTTTGTCCTGGCTAGGGCTCATTCAACCTTATTCTGTTCTCGGGGACCCAATCTCTTGAGGCGAGCCCGGGGGTCTTCTAGCCGACCGTACCGGGTGAATGTCCGAGGAAGATCCCTGGGCCTAGGCAAGAGAATCTTTCTGATTCGAAGTGTCTCGCCCTTCGGCTTCTCCATCTCCCTTGCCCGCCAAGGACTTATTCAACCGTATCAGGATGGTCACTTGAGGTTGGGTTATCGGATAGGGTGATCCTTGGGCTCCGCTACCCCGAGGTGATCTCTAAAAGAGATTATATAATATAATAATATAATAAATTTATATTATTATATTATTAGACATTTTCCTTATTAATCTGTTAATTGACAGATTCTTTATAAATCTGTTAATTAACAATTTCGTTATTAATTTTTCATTTGACTAGGTCTCCTAAGGTCCCTATAAATTGTGTATCTCATGGACAAGTTTTTTCAATCAAGAAAGTTATTTTATTATCTCTTTCTTTCTTTCTACCTCTCTTCTCTCTCTGCTTCTTTTACTTTAATATGGTATCAGAGTCATAGCTCCTCATACCTGACGTGTCGCTATTTTTATGCAACGTCTTTCTTCTTCTTCATGTGACGCTTGCTATCACCATTTTTTTCGAAAAAAAAACTTCCTCCTCTAATTTTTTTTTTGGCTCGTCATCCTCGTTCCTCGTTTTTATCACCCGCCAACTCATGACGGGAAAGTAGGGGAAAAGAGGAATAGTCTCCGTGCCTTTTGGCCCAAGCTACAACAATTTTTGGTTCTTTATTATTATTTTGATGTCGAATATTCAGAGATGTCAAATTTGTCTCCAATTTGGACACACTGGTATTCAATGTCCTAAAAGACTGGACAGAACCTTCATCAGTGGTCCTTCAGCTTTAAGAAGATGTCAAATTTGTCTCCAAATTAGACATACTGGTATTCAATGTCCTAAAAGACTCGACAGAACCATTATCGGTGGCCCTTCAGCTTTAAGTGGATCTTTAACTTCACAAGTCCGTCCTAAAGCTCTCTCATCTGTGCCTACTCATGGCAAAGCTTCAAAATTTTTATCTACTGAATGGTATATTGACACTGGAGCAACTCATCATGTCACATCAGACTACAATATCTTTACAGAAGTACTACCATACACTGGTTCGGATACAGTACAAGTAGGTGGTTTGCATATTACTAATCTTGGAAACACATACATTCATTTATCTAATCATACTTTTCACATGCGCAACATCTTTCATGTTCCATCCATCACTAAAAATTTACTCTCTGTACGTCAGTTTTCCCTTGATAACAATGTCCTTTTTGAATTTCATCATGATCATTATCTTATAAAAGATAGAGGAACAAATACTACTGTATTTCTTGGGAAAATAAAAAATGGCCTCTACTATCTTCAAAATTCTTCAATCAAAGCTTTTATTGGTGAACGCGCAAATAAACCAGCCTGGCATGCTCGACTTGGTCATCCTTCCCTTCGAATTGTTCAGTCGATCATAAATAGGTATGATTTACCTACTTTCTCTACTTCATCTCCATCTCATTCATGTCAGGCATGCATGGAATCTAAAAGTCATAAGTTACCTTTTTCTTCATCTGAACGCGTTTCCAATTTTCCACTTGAAATAATTCATTCTGATATTTGGGGTCCTGCACCTATCTTGTCTAACCAAGGTTTCTTATATTATGTTACCTTCATTGATCATTTTAGTAAATACACTTGGCTTTATCCTATGAAAAGAAAATCTGATTTATTTGATATATTCTATAATTTTCAAAAATAAGTTGAACGATATTTTAATCGTAAAATACTCTCTCTTCATTCTAATTGGGGAGGAGAATATCAAGCTCTTCATCGTCATCTTGTCTCTTGTGGGATTGTTCATCGAGTCTCTTGCCCTCACACTCCAGAACAAAATGGCTCTGCTGAGAGAAAACATAGACATATAGTTGAAACTGCCTTAGCTCTTCTTCATCATGCATCGGTTCCACGTAAATTTTGGGATGAAGCTGTTTGTACTGCAGTATATCTCATAAATCGACTTCCTACTCCATTGCTCAATCATAAGTGTCCTTTGGAAAAACTTTATAATCAAACTCCTGAATACACCTTTCTTCGAATCTTTGGTTGCGCATGTTATCCATGGTTACGCCCCTATTCTAAACACAAACTTGATTTCGTTCATTATTATGTGTTTTCCTTGGTTATAGTAATATACATCATGGGTATCGTTGCTTACATATACCAACTGGACGAATATATACATCACGACATGTTACTTTTGATGAATCTCGGTTCCCTTTTTCGGCAGCCTCTTCAATCTCTTCTCCAGATACAGGTGGTATTTTCTTGATGTCACCCAACATTATCAGAAGAGATGGCATCCTAGGTTCTGCTCCGGAGCTCCCTAATAACTCTCCTATTCCATCAGAATCGCCTCAAGTTGCTGCTCCAACCTTAGAAGTCTCACCAGCCAACGATAATATGCTCTCTAGCCCTGGATCCTCGGATAATTCAAGTCCGACAACAAACTCACCCGCCAACGATAATATGCTCTCTAGCCCTGGATCCTCGAATAATTCAAGTCCGGCAACAAACTCACCATGCCAACCCACTTCCTCATCACCATCAACAAGTGATTCAGATGATAATGCTCCTCGTCGCATACTTCCCTTGAGTGACATATATGCACGATGTCCACCAATGGCTACTCGATATCCTCTTCCTCGAGCTCTAGTGGTTTCCTCAAAAACTATTGAACCAACTTGCTTTACACAGGCAAACAAGGATCCAAATTGGCGTAATGCAATGGCTACAGAATTTGATGCACTTCTTCGCAATGGAACATGGAGCCTAGTTCCGCGCACTCCATCTATGAAGGTTGTGGGCTCAAAATGGATATTCCGTCTTAAGCATCGAGCTGATGGTTCTCTTGAACGGTATAAAGCTCGCCTTGTAGCCAAAGGATTTAGTCAACAACCAGGTATTGACTTCAATGACACCTTCAGCCCAGTCATCAAAATTACATCTATCAGATTATTGTTATAAATAGCTATTAGTTCTAATTGGTCTATCCGACAATTAGACGTTTCTAATGCATTTCTTCATGGTATTCTTGAGGAAACGATTTTTATGGAGCAACCACCTGGGTTTATTCATCCACAATTTCCATCTCATGTTTGTCATCTCAAGAAATCTTTATATGGTCTTCGGCAAGCTCCTCGTGCATGGTTTCATCGATTATCTAAATGGTTACAGGCTCAAGGTTTTTCTGGATCAAAAACTAACTCCTCTCTATTCTACAGACATAATGATGGATCTATGATATTTTTTCTTATTTATGTGGATGACATTCTATTAACTGGTAATGATCAAAAGGGCATCTCAAATTTATTAAGCCTTCTCAATCAGGAATTTCCTATTCGAGATTTAGGAAATGCTCGTTTTTTTCTTGGTATTGAACTTATTCCACATGATGAAGGTTATATCCTCTCTCAGAGCAAATATATTACTGGGCTTCTTCAAAGAGCCAAAATGGATGGAGCACTTCCGATCTCTACACCTATTGCTCCAAATAATGTCTCTACACCTTCTTCCTCTTCAGTGATGGCTGATCCCCAAGTTTATCGAAGTATTGTTGGAGCATTACAGTATGTTACTATTACGCGCCCTGATATTACATTTGCAGTAAATCGTGCTTGTCAGTTCATGCATACTCCTACTGAACAAAATTGGGAAGGTGTGAAAAGAATACTTCGTTATCTCAAAGGCACTATTCTACATGGTCTTCTTTTATATCGACACTCATCTCGAGATTTATATGCTTATAGCGATGCGGATTGGGCTAGTTCTCCTGAAGATAGACGATGTACTAGTGGATATGCAATATTTCTTGGACGAAATCTTATTTCTTGGAATTCGAAAAAGCAACCTACAGTATCTCGTTCAAGCACTGAATCTGAATATAAAGCTATAGCCAATGCAACATCAGAAATTATTTGGCTTCAATCCCTTCTTTCGGAACTTCATCTTGCATCAGATATTGCACCAAAAATTTGGTGTGATAATATTGGAGCAACATATCTTACATCAAATCCAGTATTTCATGCTCGTACAAAACATGTTGTAATTGATTATCATTTTGTTCGAGAGCGCGTGGCAAACAAACAATTATCTGTTTCTTATATCTCTGTAGAAGATCAAATTGCTGATATCTTTACCAAGCCATTATCCAAACAACGATTTAGCAAATTATCATGCAAACTCAACGTCCGAGATCTCCCGTTAAGTTTGTCAGGGGGTAAAAGAGATTATATAATATAATAATATAATAAATTTATATTATTATATTATTAGACATTTTCCTTATTAATCTGTTAATTGACAGATTCTTTATAAATATGTTAATTAACAGTTTCGTTATTAATTTTTCATTTGACTAGGTCTCCTAAGATCCCTATAAATTGTGTATCTCATGGACAAGTTTTTTCAATCAAGAAAGTTATTTTATTATCTCTTTCTTTCTCTCTACCTCTCTTCTCTCTCTGCTTCTTTTACTTTAATAATCTCGAGGTCCTTTGGCTCGGGGGATCCCGGGCGCTAGTCTTGCCGATGTGATCTCGGGGACCTGACCTCCCGAAGTGATTTCAGGCATATGTCATCTTGGGGTGATCTCAAGAGTATGTCTACCCGAGGTGGTCTCGGGAATCCACCTTCCCGAGGGGGTTTCATGAGTCAGAGGAAGAGAGTTGTCCAGACTCGGTAGATCTTGTCATATAACTTCTTCAATCTACGTATAAATCACGGAGTATTTAAACCCCATCAAATACTAACGCATATATTGTTAATTTGCCTACGTATTTAAATATTAACTCAATTTTTAATATTGAATTATAATATAATATCAGGAAATATTCAAGCATTTTTCTTTTTTTTTGTTGAATTGCTTACAGGTCACATACCATTAGTTTTTCCCTTTACACAGTTGACAGTTACACTCCCTTCTGGGAGAGAACCTTCTCATCGTAATAACACCGGGATATCGAAGCAATTGTTCCTTCCACTCAGTAAAGACGATCCAAATAAAAAAAATAGATAACTCGCTAGTGTCGAATTCTCCTAAATAGAGAATACTACAAATAAAAAGAAACCTTAACACAAAAAGACAATTAAAAAGGCATCTTCAACCCCACAATATTTCCACCTTTCCAATTGAGGAAGTCAAATTCTTTTCAATTAAAGAATTATGGAGAATAACATAATTAAAATTTTAATTTTATTAAAAATTAACTAAATCGTTAATTTTTATAATTTATTATAAGTTTTTATTAAAATTATTAGAATTTTATTATTATTTTTTATAATTTAGATATGTAATTTTTCAAATTGACTAATTTTAAAGGTGACTGATTTGGTCCGACAAAAATTTTTTATTGACCATCAAAATAAATCGTAGAAGTGCATATAGAAACTCATCCAAATAGTCAGCGTTCTTGATTCCTTATGAATTAAGTAGAAAAATTTTAATAATTTATTATTAGAAGATTTAATTATCATACCTTACCTCAGGATAAAAAAAAATTAAGAGTATTATTTTTCTTTTTATGTCAAACTATGAAAAGTATTAAAATCAATACAATGATTTTTTTAAATACGAGAATGGTGATGTTCCAGAAGGATCGACGACGCTATTCAGTTACCGAGGGTCTGCTCATGTGGAAGTCGCTGTGGAGGAGAGGAACTCTGTGCCCTGCGAGATTAACACGAGCGTTAGGGGACACGCCGGAAGGGATCTGGCGGAGTCCACTCCGACGCTCAAGTCAGTGTATTGATGGAGAGTAAAGGCAGCAAGAAAGGAAAATGTATGTAGAGTTGAGAGTGTGTAACCCCTTTACCAGAGGGGTTGGAATACCTTTTATACTGATGGCAGTAGACTTGGAGCATTCCTTCGTCTCGTGCCATATCTCCGTGATTTATGCCACGTCCTCCCCTTCTTTCGGCGGTTACTGGCTAGCCTTTGAAACGATCTGCGCCGTTACTACGCTTCGGCCCGTTGCGATATTTAAGGGTCATGATGACTCCTTACGACGAGGAGACTTATCCATAAGTCCGTTAAAAAAAAGGGGGGAGGAGGACTATTGCTTGAGGTCGCAGCTAACTTGGGCTCCGCTACCCCGAGGTGAGCTCGGGCCCTTCTACCCCGAGGTCAGCTCGGGGCCTTCTGACCCGGGTGAGCTCGGGCGCTATAATTTCCGAGGGGCTCTAGGTGTTAGGATGTACTAAGAGCTTAGACTTTTTGTATGAACATCTACATTTTGGAATAAGAATCACATGATCATGATTGCATTTTATATCTGTATATATGTATGTGCATGTTGTCTAATACTTTACACTGTAGATAACATGATGTGTGGTGTGACACAGAAGATCATGTTATCAGTCCTTTGTAGAGTATAAGAAGAGGCTCACAACCTAGATGGTCTTGGACAAACCATTGGCATGGTTGTAGTGTAATTTGATATGGTATGTTTTGACCATATAGTTACACTAGTACACTCTGAGTGTATTGAGTGGATCAACTTTGAGGTGATTCAATTTATACTGACTATATAATTGAATCAGACCTCAAGATATTATTTTGTACATGCTCTTAATCTCGATATAATAACGAGCATATGTACTTAGTATTTATTTCTTTGATTTACCAGTGGGCGAGATTTATTCATTAAATCGATAAGCTCGGTAAATTGGAAAATAGTATTATTTGCATGGTGTGCCGTTGATTATAGGAGGAAATCGTGCCCTATTTTAGGATGATGATGTCCCCTTGAGAAGCTCATAAAGTTTATCATATAAACCTGCAGGTGGACTTGGTCTGGCATGATAATAAGGTTGAGTGGTACTACTCATGGAGTTAGAAGTTAATTAATTAATTGTTAGATTAATTAATTAATTAACTGACATGCGATATCTTAAACACGGGGAGAATTTTGTACAAATAATATATTGGAGCCCATATTTTATTATGGGGGTTGGTGAGGTAATTCAATAATGATCCTTTAGTGGATTGGATCATTATTAACGAATCCGGTTTTGTAGCTAAAAATTTTTGTGGTTAAAAAATCCGTTAGGTGGCCAAGAACCAACTCCTCCTCATGGTTCTTATTGTAGCCTATAAATACCTCATGAGGCCTAGACCCAAAAGAATAACTTCTTTGGTTTAAAAAGCTTCGGTTTAATCTCTTCCTTGGTTTTCTTTCCTTGGTTCTCTCTTGGCCGGCACCCCTCTCCCCTCTCCCCTCTCCCTAGGGTTTCGGCGGCAACACAAAGAAGAGAAAGAGAGCTTCCTCTTCTCTTGATTCTTCCTTCTCCTTCTCAAGTGGTGACGTAATCTTGGAGGTGATTCCTCCTTGGTGGTCGGCGGCACAAAGAAGGAGAAGGTGGTCGTGTCTGGCGGCAAAGAAGAGAAGAGGAGAAGAGGGTCTTTCCTCTTGGAGGTTGGCGCAAGTAAGAGAGAAGAGAAGAGTGGTCTAGGCGGCTTCAACTCTTGGTAGATCGTCGCCCACACAACGTCCTAGAGGAGGGAGGTGATACAATAAAAGATCAAGAGGTACAAGTTTTGTTTTTGTTCAATTCTTATTCTTGTTCTTTATTTCTTGCCTTGTCAATGTAGTTAGTTATTTGTTAATTAACTTGGACCCCGATTGTAAACACAAAAATTTACGATCTTACATCGTTGTCTTTTCCGCGGCTATTCGACTAGAAGAGTCGAATTGCTTGAACAACAAGTTATGTTCAAGCGATCACTCAAGTCGTTAGCACGACAATGAAACAGTCGCTTGGAAGTTTAGTTTGTGTCTGGATTATTTTCAATTAATGAATTTTTAATCCGGGGATACGGCAACGGATAGATTCCATGCGCACCATCCAAGGGCCTAAAATCCAACAATTGGTATCAGAGCGCAAGTTTCGGTTTTGTGTGTTTGGATTCGGTTACTTTCATGAAATTTAATCATATATTTTATGTCGGATAATAGTAGGATGTGCGTAGGCTAACTTTTTGTTACAGGCATAAGATCCACTATTATGGCCATATGTGTGTATGTGATTGGATGTGATTGTGTGTTTGTAATATTTTTTGAATCCTCGGGGTTGACGAGGCTAGATTAGTATTTAATTTTTGTAATTAAATACGGCATTGTTTAGCCGCTCTTTATTTTTAGTTTACTTTTAATCTAGATTTTTCTACACTCCTTCATGGAGTATAGGATCAATGGATGTAAATTAAAAATAATTTTTTATCTTGGCTCGGAGCTCCTATGATAGCTTGCGCATGGATCTAGAAGGAGGAGATGAGATGACGACACGACGGGAGGCGTATTGGAAAACAAAAGGCCATGATAGTTGGAAATTATATTTTTTTTCCATATTTATTGCTTTTGTTTTAATATGCATGTTGTGATTGCTAGGAAAAATTTCTCAATGTAAATAACTAAGTGGGAGAGGGGTTTTTTAAATTCCGTGGCTTCCATTATAATTTTGATTAGTGATGCGAACAAACTTGCGCGTTGGCTCTGAGTGTCTTCCTCCATATCGGATGAGTTTGTTTTATGGATCATTAGGTCAAAAGAGGTTATAGGAAATTATTTAGGAGCGTGTGATCTTCCCCATCGGAAGGAACATAATCCTAAGTAATTGCCTTGATACCAGGTAATGGTAAACACTTATATGCAAATAATAGTATCCTCCCCATCGGAGTCACTGCTATTATTTGTAGGGCCAAAGAGGAACCAACTATTAATTTTATTTGTCAAAAGTAAGGTTGACAAGATAATAAAATTAATGGGTAAAACCTCCTCTTACAAATGTAGAATTTTGTATACGCCACACTATCGTGGCATGCAATATTCTCGGCGTTTTGATGTGTTGGTTGATTTTAAAAAATTTTATTGTTTGAGGAATCAATAAAATTTTGAAATCTAATGTTTTGATCTTTGTGATTCTTAGGGACATTTCCAAAATGACTTTCAACCCACTTGGCTTGATTTTAAAAGAAAACAAACTTACTGGCCCTAATTATGTTGATTGGAAAAGCAACCTGGATATTGTCTTAACTGCAGAGGAGTACAAATTTGTACTTTTTAAGGAATGTCCTCCTCAGCCTACTGATAGTTCTAGTGAAGGGGGAGAGAGAGTTATAGGAAGTGGGTTAAGGCAGATGAGATGGCGCGGTGTTACATTTTGGCTTCTATGTCAAATGTACTGCAACATTAGCATCAGACTTTTCTTACTGCCTATGACATGATGATCAATCTTAAGGAACTCTTCAGACACCAGAATCGGGCTGCTAGGCAGGAGGCTATGAGAAACTTGATGACGACCACCATGATTAAGGGAACACCCATGAGGGATCATGTTCTCAAGATGATAACTCATTTGAATGAGATGGAAGTCCTTGGAGCTGAGATCGATGGAGAAACCCAGGTCGATATCATTCTCCAGTCTCTACCTAGGAGTTTTGAGCAGTTTTGCCTGAACTACAACATGAATAAGAAGTTGTATTTGTTGGCGGAACTCTTGGCAGTACTCCAGGCGGCAGAAGGGCTTTTTCGTCAAAGTTCTCAAGCTTTTATTGCTCAAAGGGTTTCTACTTCTAAGCCGAAAGGCAAGAAGAAGAAGAAATAAAATGTAGCAAAGAAGGCGGCTGGACCTCAGGGACCTCAGGCTGGAGTGAAAAAGCCGAAAGGCAAGTGCTTCACGTACAAGCAGATTGGACATTGGAAGGCGGACTGTCCTCGCCGAAAGGAGAACAAAGGTAAATCTTTTTCTTTGGTCATCGAAACATGTTTAGCGGTGTTATCTACTAGTACCTGGTATGTAGATACGGGAGCCACTGATCATATCTGCAATATTTTGTAGGGGTTCCAGAAAACCAGATGACTAGCTGAGGGAGAGATTACTGTCTACATGGGCAATACTACAGAGGTGGCGGCTATTGCAGTAGGAGATATTTATTTATCGTTTGATATGAATAAAATTTTGGTTTTAAGAAATTATCTTTATGTACCTACTTTTAGAAAGAATTTAATTTCAATTTCTAAATTATTTTTGGATGGATATTCTGTTTCTTTTAATGACAAGGTTGTTATAAAAAGAAATAGGGAGATTATCTGTTCTGGTACTTTGATTGGCAATTTATATACTCTTAAATCCAAAACTCCCACAATGCAAATAGAAATAAATAACTCGTCTTCTAAATCTAATAAGAGAAAAGAACCTTCGAAGATGAACCAAACATATCTTTGGCATCTAAGACTTGGTCATATTAACCTAAGTAGAATTTAAAGGTTGATAGCTGATGGACCTTTGAGTACATTAGTGGTGGAAGATTTTCCAACCTGCGAATCTTGCTTGGAAGGTAAAATGACCAAGAGACCTTTTAAGGCCAAGGGGTATAGAGCCAAAGATGTGTTGGAATTGGTTCATTTTGATTTGTGTGGTCCTATGTCTATCCAGGCTAGAGGTGGCTTTGAATATTTCGTCTCTTTTATAGACGATTATTCAAGGTATGGATACATTTACTTAATGCATTGCAAGTCTGAATGCTTTGACAGGTTCAAAGAATTCAAGGCTGATGTGGAGAAACTTCAAGGTAAAAGTATCAAGACACTACTGTCTGATCGTGGTGGTGAGTACCTCTTGAGAGAGTTTAGGAGTTACTTATCAGAGGCTGGGATTCAATCTCAATTGTCTGCACCTGGCACACCCCAACATAATGGTGTGGCGGAGCGAAGGAATAAGACTCTTATGGAAATGGTTAGGTCGATGATGAGTTACTCTAAGTTGCCGGATTCGTTCTGGGGAAATGCTCTGGAAACAACAGCGTACATTCTGAACTTGGTACCATCTAAATCAGTACCCTCTACACCCACAAAATTGTGGACTGGGCGAAAGCCTAGTCTGAGACATATTCGGATTTGGGGTAGTCCAGTACTTGTGCTGAAGGGAGATACTGATAAGTTAGAATCTCGTATAGAAGTACGCTTGTTCGTAGGCTATCCTAAAGGAAGGAAAGATGGTCTATTCTATAGTCCTAAAGATCAGAGGGTGATCGTTAGCACGAACGCCAGATTTTTAGAGGAAGACTATGTGATGGACCACAAGCCCATGAGTAAAATTGTTCTAGAAGAATTGGCAGGGGAAGTCCCTACTTCAGTACCAACGGTACAAGAGGACGTACCACAAGTCACTGCACCGTGTGTCACAGAAGATACACAGGTGACACCTCGTCGTAGTGGGAGGGTTGTTAGGCAGCCTGAGAGATTCATGTTCTTGGGAGAGTATATGGACTTAGTCCCTGGTGAGCATGAACCTGATCCCTGGACATATGACAAGGCACTCTAAGATAAAGATGCGGTATCTTGGCAAAAGGCAATGAAGTCTGAGATATAATCTATGGATTCTAATCAGGTCTGGGAGCTGGTAGAACCACCCAATGGTATAAAAGCTATTGGATGCAAGTGGGTCTACAAAAGAAAGAGAGGAGTAGATGGGAAGGTTGAGACCTTCAAAGCAAGGCTTGTTGTGAAAGGGTATACTCAGAAAGAGAGTATCGATTATGAGGAGACATTTTCGCCTGTAGTCATGCTTAAGTCTATCCGGATTCTCTTGTCTATTGCTGCTCATATGGACTATGAGGTTTGGCAGATGAATGTCAAGACAACTTTCCTTAATGGAAGTCTTGAGGAAAACATCTATATGCAGCAGGCAAAGGGATTCATTGCAAAGGGCAAAGAGCATCTTGTGTGTAAGCTTAATCGGTCCATTTATATATTAAAGCAAGCTTCTAGATCTTGGAACATCCGCTTTGATGAAGTAATCCAGTCATATGGATTCATTCAAAGTCCGGAAGAGTCTTGTGTATACAAGAGATGTGACGGAAACGTAGTGGTATTTCTTGTACTATACGTAGATGACATTTTACTCATTGGCAATAATGTCAAAGTGTTATCAGACGTAAGGGTATGGTTGTCCAAATAGTTTGATATGAAGGACTTGGGAGAAGCGGGACACATCCTTGGGATCAAGGTTATAAGGGATCGCAAGAAAAGAATGTTGTGTTTGTCTCAAGCTTCATACATTGACACTATTCCTGGCTCGTTTTAGCATGCAGAACTCCAAGAAAGGTTTTCTACCTTTTAGGCATGGAGTACCTCATTCTAAAGAGATGTGTCCTAAAACATCAAAGGAGATAGAGGAGATGAAGGCAGTTCCTTATGCTTCAGCTGTAGGAAGCCTCATGTATGCTATGTTGTGTACGAGGGGCGGATATTTGCTTTATCGTGAGCATGGTTAGCAGATATCAGAGTAATCCAGGATAGGGACATTAGACTGCGATAAAGCATATATTAAAGTACTTGAGAAGACTAGAGATTATATGCTAGTTTACCAAGCAGATCAGCTACTCCCTATGGGTTACACAGATTCTAACTTCTAATAAGATAGGGATAACAGTAAGTCTACCTCAGGTTATGTGTTTACTTTAGGAGGTGGAGCCATAGTTTGGAGGAGTGTTAAGCAGAAGTGCGTGGCGGACTCCACCATGGAATCTGAGTATGTGGCAGCCTTTGAGGCGGCCAAAGAAGCTGTATGGCTCAGGAACTTCTTGATGGACTTGGATGTGATTCCTGGTTTGCCCAGAGCTATCACAAATTATTGTGATAACAGTGATGCAATTGCAAACTCGAAGGAACCACAAGCCCATAAGGCGAGTAAACACAGAAAGAGCAAGTACCACCTGATACAAGAGATCGTAAAGCGAGGAGAAGTTGTTGTCGCCAAGATTGCATCGGAAGATAACCTGGCAGATCCTTTCACTAAGACCCTTCCAGCAAAAACTTTTGATAGGCATGTGGAGGGAATGAGAATCAGATGCATAACACTTTGATTACAGCAAAGTCTTTTAGTATAAGTGGGAGATTGTTAGGATGTATACTAAGAGTCTAGCCTTTTTATATGAACATCTACATTTTGGAATAAGAATCACATGATCATGATTGCATTTTATATTTGTATATATGTGTGTGCATGTTGTCTAATATTTTACACTGTAAATACCATGGTGTGTGGTGTTACACAGAATATCATGTTATCAGTCCCTTGTAGAGTATAAGAAGAGGCTCACAACCTAGATGGTCTTGGACAAACCATTGACATGATTATAGTGTAATTTGATATGATCTGTCTTGATTATAGAGTTACACTAGTACACTCTGAGTGTATTGAGCGGATCAACTTTGAGGTGATTCAATTTATACTAACTATATAATTGAATTAGACCTCAAGATATTATTTTGTACATGCTCTTAATCTCGATATAATAACAGGCATATGTACTTAGTATTTATTTCTTTGATTTACCAGTGAGCGAGATTTATTCATTAAATCGATAGGCTCAGTAAATTGGAAAATAATATTATTTGCATGGTGTGTCATTGATTATAGGAGAAAATCGTGTCCTATTTTAGGATGATGATATCCCCTTGAAGAGCTCATAAAGTTTATCATGTAAACCCTGCAGGTGGACTTAGTCCGGCATGATAATAAGGTTGAGTGGTACTACTAATAGAGTTAGAAGTTAATTAATTAATTATCAGATTAATTAATTAACGGTTATGCGATATCTTAAACACGGGAAGAATTTTGTACAAATAATATATTGGAGCCCATATTTTATTATGGGGGTTGGTGAGGTAATTCAATAATGATCCTTTAGTGGATTGGATCATTATTAACGAATCCGGTTTTGTGGCTAAAAGTTTTTGTAGCTAAAAATTTTTTATGGCTAAAAATTTTTATGGTTAAAAATTTTTGTGGTTAAAAAATCCATTAGGTGGCCAAGAACCATCTTCTCCTCATGGTCCCTTTTGTAGCCTGTAAATACCTCATGAAGCCTAGACCCAAAAGAATAACTTCTTTGGTTTAAAAATTTTCGGTTTAATCTCTTCCTTGGTTTTCTTTCCTTGGTTCTCTCTTGGCCGGCACCCCTCTCCCCTCTCCCTAGGGGACACGGCAACGGATAGATTCCATGCGCACCATCCAAGGGCCTAAAACCCAACACTAGGGACCCAACTCCTCGGGGGGGGGGGGGGGGGGGGGGGTCCCGAAGCTCGGGGAAGAGGGTTATTTCAACTCGACTTATCATGTCATGCAACTTCTTCATTTTATGTGTCTGTCATGGACTATTCAACCCTATCAGGTGACTTTGCATCGTGGAATTCAATGCACACACTGTACTAAATTTGGTATCTTAAACAATTTGGAGAAACGTAAGCATGATCACTTTGGATAACATGCGGACGTCCTCTCGAGGTTAAAATAATACAAATAAGCATTTCCATAGTAAAGTCTGGGAAAACTTTTAAGGGCTTATTAGTTTAATTACTCGGGCGAATCCTGTAACCTCGTCCTCCAACCACTAGAATCCTACTCCTCCGATCGGTACACTCGCCAGAATTGAAAGTTCACCTTGATCTCCTCCCAATAGAACCCACGTCACAGGCCGATTAGCGAATAACGAATCAAAACCATTCCACTAATAGAATAAGAACACGAGCGCCCCGCACCAACAATCCACGCGCCGACCAGACACATGTCATACCTCGGCGCGCCTAAAACCCTATACGGTGCACGCTTCTCGACATCTCATCCCACGCCAGTTGTGTTGCTAATTCGCTTCCTATCTCACTAGTTTACTCGCTCCCGTGGCACACCCACCGAGGTTAGACCGGCTTGGCCCACACTTGGTCCTCGACGGGTCCCACGTGGAGCAAGCATCCCGAGGCCCCGCTCTCCGACGTCAATCGACCCGCGTTGCTGGGCCACCGTCCCTCGTGGGTGGCGATGGCGAAATACTTCCAGAGGAGAGAGGAGAGGAGAGCGAGACATTAATGCAATTGCAATTTCGTTTCTTGGCTGACTGTCTCTGCTCTCGGTAGGCTAGACAGTTTGCGATATTGTTTACACATTTCTCTAAAATTTTAGAAATTTTATTTTTTTATTTAATTAAAGTATTTAATTTTGTGATCGACTTAATTTTATAGATGATTAATGGAATCCTATGAAAATTTTTTAATTCTTCAAATATAATATATCATAAATAAGTTTTGAATTCTCATTATTTAAGAAGCTCATTTCATCTTTTATGATTGCAAAATAGTCATATTCTTACTTGCTGGTTGGTCTCAATGCAAGGGTATCGAGGAAATCTGGTTCAGTAAACACCCGAAAATCAGTTTTGATTTATATGCTACAAAATAAAAAAAATAAGAAAAAAATCGATATATTTATGATTTTTATGAGAAAAAATGGTTAGGGAGGTAGGCATCCTTGATAGCCGTTTGTAGGCTCTCTTTGGTGGTAGACTGCTTGGCTATAGGTAGTGGACTTTCTTATTTTATTTTATTGATAATTCAGTTGCTCGACTAAACCTAGGGAGACGTCTCTGTTTTAATTAATCGATTTTACGTTGATTGAAAATGAAATTAATGCGGAGGATGGAAGTGGGGGACGAGATGATCAGTGATGAGGCATCCGGCCCCCCCCCCACACTAGGTGGGTGTCACGTGCGGGGCGCAGTCCGGCGCGACGTCTTTTTTTTTTTTTTTTTTTTTTTCAAATATCCGTTTCTTCCTTTCTCCCTCGTTGCTCTTCTGCCAGTGTCGTCAATGGCAACGCCACCGAACACAACGTCTGAGAACTCAGTAGAGGGAACACGCTTGCAGGCTTTTGCTCATCACGACACGCGGCTGCCGTACTGCGATCAAAATCGGGGTAGAAATTGTGGGTTATAACGGTGTCAGTGATCCAACTACGAGAATGATCGATGGATTTATTGATCGAGAAAAAAAAACAAAACAAATGGTCTGGTTTGGCAACTGCTGCTGTAGCAGCAGCTGCTGGTGCCAGCGACGCTATTATTTCCACGCCCACGCCCACGGATCGCGCTTCGGGTGCTGCGCCGGTGACGCTAAGCCACCCTTCACCGTCTCTCGGATTCTCGTCCTCCTCCGCGTACCACGCTATGCCCCACCTGCGGCGCGCGCAGGCTGTGTCTCCCTTCGCTTGCGTCGCGATCCCATTCCCATTCCCATGGCTAGCTACAACTAATGCGCGCACGTCTTTTCTCGCGAGGCCACTTCCAGCGTTGCGGATCTGCATCGCGTCACGATGGAGCCGACCGTGCCGCCGCAGGTGGTGGTGGTCGCACCTTCCCCTAAGTCTCCTCCCAAGTACCCGGACCTCTGTGGCCGACGGAGGCTACAGCTCCAACTCCAGATCTTGAATCGCGAGATCGGCTTTGTTGAGGTAATTCTAGCAAATCATTCATCTTTTTTGTTGCTGGAATGCTTCTGTTGACTAATTTGTTGAACCCTTGGTGGTTTAGTTTTTCTTCTTTTGATTCTTGGACGCATCTTTTCCTAACATTTGATTTGAGAGTTGGCAATTGCTAAGCGAAATAGGTAAAGAGAAGGGGCTTGTCTACACCCAAAACAGAGTGGGAAAAAAAGTCTCATCCAATGGAATGGATGTCAAAAAATTTCGATTTTGTCAAGCAAGACGGGCATTAAGCCAATACGAAACGAAAAAGAAGATTTTTTTAATAGGAAAAGTTGCTGAGGTGGCTTCTGAAACGGATCCACATGTCTTCAGCCTAAACTATTTGGGGGACTGTGCTTGGTGACAATTTTTTTTTCTTCGGCGCATACCTGATTAGGCTTTCGACAAATGTTCTCCAGGAACTTTACGTGCAGCCTATAAACCAGAATGCATCCTATAAATGCCATATCCGTTTAGTTACTTTTTTTTTCCCTGTTTTTGAATGGTGTTTTTTATTTTGCCCTCCAAATTACAACTACACTATAAGTATTTAAATTGCTAGATTTTGTAATATCAACATGAGAACTGAAGATCTACCGATTTCTAACCATATGCTTGCTGTATAGTTTTGATGTTATTGTTACTCTTACAGCACGAACCTGCAAACTATAGTTGGTGGTTATTTTTATTGTGCTGTCTGTTTGATCTTTGTCTGGCAAATTTCTATTGTTTTGCGTTTTGTTCAAACAGGAGGAATTACAATCTCTTGAAGGAAGTCAACCTGTGTCCAGATGCTGCAAAGAGTATGATCTACTTATTTTGTCTTCCACATTGCTTCTGTTTTTTTTCCCTCTGTGATTGAGAAAGCAACAATATAGGTTGACCATAGATACAGATCCTGTACAATCTTTGAGAATGTGTAGATTTACCTTCTTCATCTTTCTATACTAGAAGTCAAACTTATTCCTCTCTGATTATATAGCTTAAAGATGTTTGAGTGAAGAGTTGTGTAACCCGTTTGTGGCATATTGTATCTCCTTTAAAATCTATTTCCCTGTGGCTGTTTTTTCTGGTCTGGGTTCAGGCCCAATTCCCCGGATTCCTATATAGCAGGGCCTACATTTTCTTTTCTTTATTAAACTTACGTGGTGATTGACAGAAAACAATTGTGAAATTTGTAGCTTTATTTGATCTTGTCAGAATATCACCCTGAAAAACAGGTACTGCTATTGATATATTATATGGTCTGTTAGTGTATATAGGTTAAGATGGCTTCTTACCTTGCATTTGTACAATTGCATTGTTTAAATATTCTGTAACATTTGTTAACCAGAGTCCTAACTTGTATATCATGCGTTTCAGGGTTGACGAGTTTGTGGGGACAAAACCTGATCCCATGGTGCCTATGTATGATTCTTCCATTTCCCCTGTTATATACTTACATTTTATGTAAACATTCATAACATCCATGCTTTTCTGCCAACTAGAAATACGAAGATTCACAGATCTTGTTGCTTGTGGAGATGGCTTCGGTACTTTCTTAGTTCTTTTGACATTTATCAGTTCTTCATGCAATTATTATATGCTGTTACTTTAGAGCTCCCAATCATAGGTTGCCTATGTTAACCCAAACAGCTGAGAATAAACCTAAGTTTGCAAAGGGAGAGATTGGTCTTCTCCTATGTTACTAGATAGTTTAAGTTACTATGGCTTCTTGTTAACTGTTGAGGCATCAACATTTTATACTGGATATGTTTTTTTTTGGTCTTTGTATTACTATCAGTGAGAATCATAAGCAATCCCTGGCAATTATTGTTGGATCAAAGAAACTATGTTTTCTGAAAATTCACATTTCGTTGCTACTGAAAAATACTAATGTTACTTCAAGGATATCAGCTGGACAATGTAGCTTGGTACTTTCTGAATACGCCTTCTCGAAGATACATGTAATGTGAAAGTGGCCACATAAATCTTTTTCTATTAGAATAAAGATGATGTTAGAAAGTTCAATGGCATTCATGTTCATTGTAGACATTCACGCTAACTGCAAGACTTGCTTTTAAACTAACATCACAAAAAATTTACTTAATTAATTGTATAATTTGTTAAATCCTTTTTGTTTTTGTTAAGATCATGTTACTTGTGATCCACTTGTAGTATTGTCTTTTTCCTTGTTGATAAATTTTTTAATTGATCATATTATTGTTTTTTTTTAAATTAGCTGCAACATATATTATTACTACCAAGCTGTTAGCATCATACTCTGAAGGCTTTTCAATAAGTTTAGTGCTGGGATGATGCGAACATTACTAATATGATATTGATACAGATTTTTATAGGATAACATTTGTATTGTTGTATCATTTTCTTTACCTCATAATTAGTTTCATTGTTTTTGTATATCAGGTCTAAATTGTGCTTCAATTTCTCATGGATTTGCTGCTTCAGTGGGTGTATGCTTGGGCTGCAAAGACCAAGCTGCTCTTGCTCACAGATTTGCACTTGTTGTCACTGTGGATGTCCAATCTCTCAATGTTGTCATGATATGTCATGCAGACCTTGCTGCAGTTGTTCAGAAGCTACTTGTAGCTGCAGCAAAGCATGTGGTAGTTGTTCAAAGACTATCTGTAGTTGCATTGAAGCATGTTGTGTTTGCCTTAAAGTTCCTTGCATTTGTGGTCTAAAATGCATCAGCTGCTCAAAAGCTCACTGCAGTTCCTGCAGCAAATGCTCAAAAGTTCCTTGTAGTTCTGGTGAAACATGCTGCATTTGCCCAAAAGTTCCTAGCACCTGTCCAACATGCTGCAGCTGCTCAAAAGATCCTTGCACTTGCAATGGAACATGCTGTCTAAAAAGCCTTACAGTTGCATCCCAACATGCTGCAGTTGCACAAAATCTCAGTGCTGTAGTTATGGAACATGCTGCAGCTGCTCAGACGTGTGTTGCTTCAAACCACGATGCCATTGTTCGATTAGTTCTTGCTTGAGAACATGTCGGCCATCCTGCTCTTGTTCATGCAGTGATAAACAGTGTTGCTGTGGCTGCAACACATCATGCTCAGATTTGTGCTTTGCTAGATCCTTCTGCTGTGATTGTAAGCCATCATGTTCCAGTTCATGCTGTGATCAACAATGTTGTGGCTGGAAACTTAGGGGCTGCCAAAAACCTTGTGGTTGCTCATGGTGCAGTGGGTGGAACCTTCATGCTTCTTACCATGCTGCTCTCGAAAATGGTGCTGCTGTAGCTCTAGGCCTTCATGCTCTAGTTCCTGCTGTTCCTTTCCCAAACTCTCCTGCCCAGAGTATTCTTGTGGATGTGTCTGGTCCTGCTCTAGGTGTACAGATGCATGTCATTTACCAAAATGTGCTAAGCCCTGCTGTGTCACTGGATGTCTGTGTTAAGGTGAAGAACATTAGTTTTCAGGTTTGACATACCATATTAACTCTATTGTATCTCTGAATCACGTTTTAACTGTTTAATGCATAAAATTTTGACAAGCATGCCTAGCTTGTTTGCTTGAAGTCCTGCCTATTAATCAAGATGATGAGTTTATTTAAATAGGTTACGCTTCTTGCATATAGTGCTTCTCGAGAATTTGCCTCCGGGACTATGGTGCAGCGGTAGGATAATTAGTTGTTAACCTAGGCATTCGCAGTTTGATCCCCAACTACGGCGTATTTTGCAGGAATTTTTCCTCCAAATGGGGCGTGAATCCTGGGACGTTGGACTTCTAGACTGTCCACCGTGAGCGCTTCCTGATTTATTCCTGATGACTAGTGAGAAATTTTCGTGGGATCGAGTCGGTCACTTCAGGTTTAATT
This sequence comes from Boesenbergia rotunda, assembly GCA_024364735.1. Taxonomy (NCBI): domain Eukaryota; kingdom Viridiplantae; phylum Streptophyta; class Magnoliopsida; order Zingiberales; family Zingiberaceae; genus Boesenbergia; species Boesenbergia rotunda. The sequence goes on from JAGFNQ010000387.1 coordinate 96,330, forward strand.
TGTCTACTGTCTGATTTATTAATTTTTTTTCTCAAGAACTTTTCCAATGGTTGTTCAGTTAAATTCCATAGTGACGACAACAACTAATTGTTATCCCGTCAGATTTTTTTTTTAACAATTGTATTATTTATAATCTGACATGGTGAAGGAGAGATTAAAATGTATGTGGCAGAAGAGTTATGTATCTAAATATACCATATTGTATGATGAATGAAATTAAAGATTGCTATCAGTAGGACATGGATAAGTAAGGAAATATGCTGATGAATATAGGAGATCACAGGTATCAAATACGAGAGATCCATCATTGAAACGATCGAGATGGGTTTTGTTCCGGAAGTAATCGATGTTGATGGTCAGTCATCAGAGTTTTGTCCACCAGGATGATGTTGAGAGAGGAAGAGCTCCCACCCTGAGAGATTAACACGACCGTTAAGGGGAACACGCGCGGAGGTTGTCCAACGAAGCTCACTCCGACTCTCAAGTCAGTACCTGAGTCTGTTAGATGGAAGGAAATAAGGAAAAGTGCTAGTCAGAATGAGCGTAACCCCTTACCTGGGAGGTTAGAGTAGCTTTTATACCTGAGGCGGTAGTCACACGTGTCCCCACGTTCTTCTCCACGTCCCCTCAATTGTCGGTTACTGGATAATCCTTGGAACGGTTCTCGCAGCCATTAAATCTGCGTCGTTACGATAATTAAGCCTTTAATGGCCGCGTATTATGGGTCATGATTATCCCGTAATTACTAGTGGTAATTATCCATAGATCCGAAGAAAGGAGATGGTTATCTGAGGTCGGGCTACCGGACAGGGTGATCCTTGGGCTTTGCTACCCCGAGGTGATCTTGGGGTCCTTTGGCCCGGGGGGATCCAGGGCGCTCGCCTTCCGAGGTGATCTCGGAGTCTTAATCTCCAGAGGTGATCTCGGGTGTATGCCCTCCTGGAGCGATCTTCAAGAGTATGTCTACCCGAGATGGTCTTGGGAATCTACCTTCCCAATGGGGTCTCGGGAGTCAAGGAAAGAGAGTCGTCTAGACTCGGTAGAACTTGATATAAAGCTTCTTCAGTCCACGTGTCAGCCACGGGATGCTCAACCCCATCACAAGTCCTTCCCTTTAAGTCTAATCAAAGGAAGTGTGGCTGACTGATTAGACTAGTGGTGTAGCGAAGAAGTTATGTTATGGTGGGTCTCTGCACCCATTACTACTTTATTGGCGGCATGTTGGGTCCGAGGAATCGAAACATTCGTCCCGGGGCCGAGACACTTTCTTTTTGAATTAGCCTTCCTAAAAGGCTTTTGCAATTTTCGAGGTACAACAATGATAGTCGTCCATCGCCCATAAAAGTGCATGGAGCCTTTTAATGACAACAAAACCCCTTCGCGGATCGCCTTCACCACATGCCCCAACCGCTCTCCTCGCGATCTCTTGCTGACATGCGCAGCTCCGGCTGACATGCGTAGTAGACTCACATCAAACGGCTGCTTAATGGTGACGCCTCGATGTAGCTGTTTCCCGCCGTCCATGTGTCTTGCCCCCATTGCACACATGCAGGCGGCTTCCTCCCTATAAAAAGGGGTGTCGAAGACGTTCGACCTCCTTCCAGCCTCATCGCTTAGCAGACATCGTCTTCGTCTTCTTCCCTAAGGACTCCTTTGTTGGGTATGGCTTGGCGAGTTCCCTAAGCGAATACTCAGTCGTTCCGAGAGACCTCTCCATGTCTACGGATTAAAAAATTAATCCGAATGGAGACCCGTCTTCCAACGACCATCTCGTGCCGTATCGAACGATCCAAATTACAACTCGCCCAATTACCAATATCGGCCTTGTAATTTGCTCGACCGTTCGACCGCGGAAAAGGCGACGAGTGGATCGTCGGCTTTTGTATTTATGGTCGGGATCCAGTTAATTAATTATTGACTATGATTCGGAATCAAAATAATTAAATAACTCACATAAAATGACGAAGCAAATGAATAAGGCACAATAAGAACGAAAGGAACCAACGGAAGAATTATACCTTCCATTACCTTACGATCTCCTACCGTATAACCCTCCCCTCTTGGATGTCGTGTGGGCGACGATCTACCAAGACCCGTGGTCAGCAAGTCGATCCCTTCTCCTTGCACCAACCAATCCCTACCTAAAGGGATGCCGCGAGAAAAATAATCCAAACACAAACCTTACTATTCTCCTTCACTACCGGTGCCCGAACTGTGAATTGCATCAAGACAAAATCGCAAACGACCTTACTCCTTGGAAAGCAATATCTCCACAGTCCGCAACCGGTGCCCTAGGTCTTCTCTTCTCTCATAGAACCCGGCGGCCAACAACCAAGTTGCGTGGCCTTCTCCAAGCAGAGAAGCCGGCGCCCTTCTCCAAACGAAGAAGTCGACGCCCTTCTCCAAACGAAGAAGTCGACGCCCTTCTCCATGTACTGAAGACAGCGACCAACAACCAAGTTGCGTGCGCAACTTGGCCTTCTCCAAGCACTGAAGTCGGCGCCCTTCTTCCACATACAGAAGCCGGCGTTTGAAGCACTTGCTCACGGGCATGAGTCAACAATTGCGACTCCTTGCTTCTTCACCAAGAAGTGAAGAAATTCTCCACTTGGGGAATTCGTGAGTCAACAATTGCGGCTCCTTGCTTCAGTGAAGAAATTCTCCACTTGGAGAATTCGTGAGTCAACAATTGCGACTCCTTGCTTCAGTGAAGAAATTCTCCACTTGGAGAATTCGTGAGTCAACAATTGCGACTCCTTGCTTCTTCACCAAGAAGTGAAGAAATTCTCCACTTGGAGAATTCGTGAGTCAACAATTGTGTGGAGAAGAAGGTGTTCAGCGCCGCTCAGCCGAGAGCGAGAGAGGAGAGAGGAGAGAGAGAGAGGGGGAGAGAATAGACGAGGGTTTCTTGTGTTTCAATCGGATTAATTCCTTTCAACCATCAACTTGATTCCATACTACCATGGGGTATATACAGGTTACGATAGGGACCAGGAGGAGGAGTTGGATCTTGGCCTGCTAATGGATCCAAACCCGGTCCATAAACGAGGATCTATTCCACTAAAGAATCCCCATTGAATTATCTCACCAACCCCCATATTTACATATGCGCTCCACTTATTACGAGTCATCATCCCCCTGTGTTTAAGATATCGAATGCACGTTAATTAATTTAAATTATTGACAATTCAAATTAATTAACCTTTGGGTACTTGACTAGTACCACTCAACCTTATCATCATGCCGGATCAAATCCACCGGGAGGGTTTAGCATGATTAACCTTTTGAGCACATCAAGGGGGCATCATCAACCCGACTCACCAGGACACGGAGGGGTCCTTTGGCCCGGGGGATCCAGGGCGCTCGCCTTCCCGAGGTGATCTCGGGGTCTTGATCTCCCGAGGTGATCTCGGGTGTATGCCCTCCTGGAGCGATCTTCAAGAGTATGTCTACCCGAGATGGTCTCGGGAATCTACCTTCCCAATGAGGTCTCGGGAGTCAAGGAAAGAGAGTCGTCCAGACTCGGTAGAACTTACTATACAGCTTCTTCAGTCCACGTGTCAACCACAGGGTGCTCAACCCCATCACAAGTCCTTCCCTTTAAGTCTAATCGAAGGAAGTGTAGCTGACTGATTAGACTAGTGGTGTAGCGAAGAAGCTATGTTATGGTGGGTTCTGCACCCATTACTACTTTATTGGCGGCACGTTGGGTCCGAGGAATCGAAACATTCGTCCTGGGGGCCGAGGCAGTTTCTTTTTAAATTAGCCTTCCTAAAAGGCTTTTGCAATTTTCGAGGTACAACAATGATAGTTGTCCATCGCCCATAAAAGCGCATGGAGCCTTTTAATGGCAACAAAACCCCTTCACGGATTCGCCTTCGCCACATGCCCCAACCGCTCTCCTCGCGATCTCTTGCTGACATGCGCAGCTCCGGCTGACATGCGTAGCAGACTCACATCAAACGGCTGCTTAGTGGTGATGCCTCGATGTAGCTGTTTCCCGCCGTCCATGTGTCTTGCCCCCATTGCACACACGCAGGCGGCTTCCTCCCTATAAAAAGGGGAGTCGAAGACGTTCGACCTCCTTCCGGCCTCATCGCTTAGCAGACATCGTCTTCGTCTTCTTCCCTAAGGACTCCTTTGTTGGGTATGGCTTGGCGAGTTTCCTAAGCGAATACTCAGTCGTTCCGAGAGACCTCTCCATGTCTAGGGATTAAAAAATTAATTCGAATGGAGACCCATCTTCCAACGACCATCTCGTGCCGTATCGAACGATCCAAATTACAACTCGGCCAATTACCAATATCGGCCTTGTAATTTGCTCGGCCGTTCGACCGCGGAAAAGGCGACGAGTGGATTGCCGACTTTTGTGTTTATGGTCGGGGTCCAGTTAATTAATTATTGACTATGATTCGGAATCAAAATAATTAAATAACTCACATAAAATGACGAGGCAAATGAATAAGGCACAATAAGAACGGAAGGAGCCAACGGAAGAATTATACCTTCCATTACCTTACGATCTCCTACCGTATAACCATCCCCTCTTGGATGTCGTGTGGGCGACGATCTACCAAGACCCGTGGTCAGCAAGTCGATCCCTTCTCCTTGCGCCAACCAATCCCTACCTAAAGGGATGCCACCGGCCACACGAAGGAGAAAAATAATCCAAACACAAACCTTACTATTCTCCTTCACCACCGGTGCCCGAACTGTGAATTGCTTCAAGACAAAATCGCAAACGACCTTGCTCCTTGGAAAGCAATATCTCCACAGTCCGCAACCGGTGCCCTAGGTCTTCTCTTCTCTCATAGAACCTGGCGGCCAACAACCAAGTTGCGTGGCCTTCTCCAAGCAGAGAAGCCGGCGCCCTTCTCCAAATGAAGAAGCCGACGCCCTTCTCCATGTACTGAAGACAGCGACCAACAACCAAGTTGCGTGCGCAACTTGGCCTTCTCCAAGCACTGAAGCCGCACCCTTCTTCCACATACAGAAGCCGACGTTTGAAGCACTTGCTCACGGGCATGAGTCAACAATTGCGACTCCTGCTTCTTCACCAAGAAGTGAAGAAATTCTCCACTTGGGGAATTCGTGAGTCAACAATTGCGACTCCTTGCTTCAGTGAAGAAATTCTCCACTTGGAGAATTCGTGAGTCAACAATTGCGACTCCTTGCTTCTTCACCAAGAAGTGAAGAAATTCTCCACTTGGAGAATTCGTGAGTCAACAATTGTGTGGAGAAGTAGGTTGTTCAGCGCCGCTCAGCCGAGAGCGAGAGAGGGAGAGAGAGAGAGAGGGGAGAGAATAGACTAGGGTTTCTTGTGTTTCAATTGGATTAATTCCTTTCAACCATCAACTTGATTCCATGCTACCATAAGGTATATATAGGACTACGATAGGGACCATGAGGAGGAGTTGGATCTTGGCCTGCTAATGGATCTAAATCTGGTCCATAAACGAGGATCCATTCCACTAAAGAATCGCCATTGAATTACCTCACCAACCCCCATATTTACATATGCGCTCCACTTATTACGAGTCGTCCATCCCCCTGTGTTTAAGATATCGAATGCACGTTAATTAATTTAAATTACTGACAATTCAAATTAATTAACCTCTGGGTACTTGACTAGTATCACTCAATCTTATCATCATGTCGGATCAAATCCACCTGGAGGGTTTAGCATGATGAACCTTTTCAGCACATCAAGGGGGCATCATCAACCCGACTCACCAGGATACGGATTCCGTCAATAATCAACGGCACATCATATTATTAATATTATCTTCCAACTTACCGGGCCTATCAATCTAATAGAATAGATCTCGCCCATTGGTAAATCAAAGAAATAATAGTTAATAATATATGCCCGTTATTATATCGGGATTAAGGTATCATACTCCATAATAATATCTTGAGGTCCTATCCAATTATCGAGTCAGTACAAATTGGATAACCTCGGGTTTTGGTCTTACCCAATGTACTCAAAGCACACTAGTGTAATCCTATGGTCAAGACCAACCACACCTAATTACACTACAACCATCCCGATGGGTTGTCCAATTCCATCTCGGTTGTGGGCCTCTATTTATACTAAGCAAGGAACTGATAACATGATCTTCTGTGTGACACCACACACCATGTTATCTATAATGCAAAGTAATTGGTCTTCATGCATGTACTAATGTAAACAGACATCTAGTGTAGTTGTGATTTTCTTTTCAAAATTAAGATGTTCATATAAAGAAGTCATGTCTTTCAGTATACATATCTTACATCCTCCTCACACGTAAGTCTTCTGCTTCCTTCTTGTTTTCTTCCTTAGGAGCCATGGGTAAGGAGAGCAAGAAAGACCAGGGTAGGAGAAAGGTTCCAGAGGAGGGCTACCAAGCAGAGTGGTACGAGTCCGTCTCTTCTAGAGTGAGGTCGGAAGCTCTACAAGCGGCCATTGAGGCTTATGACATTCCGGCCGAGATGGCGGTGGTGATCCCTAGGGTGGACCATGTTAGGATGTGTACTAAAAGCCTTGGTTTTATATAAACATCTTTATTTTAAAAGAGAATCACAAGATCATTGTTTGCATATTTATATTAGTATATGCATAAATGTCTGATACCCTACATTCTAGATAACATGGTGTGTGGTGTCGCACAGAAGATCATGTTATCAGTTCCTTGTAAAGTATAAGTAGAGGCTCACAACCGAGATGGATTTGAATAAACCATCGGGATGGTTGTAGTGTAATTTGATGTTGGTTTATCTTGACCATAGAATTACACTATTGCACTTTGTGTGCATTGAGCAGGACTGATATAGAGGTGATTCAACTTATACTGACTATATAGTGGAATCATACCTTAGATATTATGGAGTACATGCTCTTAATCCCGATATAATAACGAGCATATATACTTAATATTTATTTCTTTGATTTACCAGTGGGCGAGATTTATTAGTTAAATCGATAGACCCGGTAAGTTGAGAAATAATATTATTTACATGGTGTGTCGTTGATTATAGAATAAAACCATGTCCTAGTGAGTCGGGTTGATGATGTCCCCTTGAGGAGCTCATAAGGTTCATCATGTTAAATCCTGCAGGTGGACTTGGTACGACATGATGATAAGGTTGAGTGGTACTACTCATGGAGTTAGTTGCTGATTAATTAAATTGTCAATAATTTAATTAATCAACGAACATTCTTAAACACTAGGAGATATTTGTACTCATAATATGTGGAGCCCATTTTTAATTATGGGGGTTGGTGAGGTAGATCAATGGTGATCCTTTAGTGGAATGGATCATCATTAATGGATCGAGCTATGATCTATTTGGTGGCCAACACCCAACTCCTTCTCATAGTCCTTATTGTAGCATATAAATACCTCATGAGCCATCAAGAGAATAACCCTAAGCCTTTCTATTCTCCCTAATTTCTCTTCCTCTCTCTTTTGGGTGTGCGGCGCCGACCATCACGTTAGGGTGTCGCTGTGGCTTCTCCCATGCAATCGCAGTGACTTCTCCAAAGGTGGACAGCGCTGTGGCTTCTCCCATGCATGGACAACGGCTTCTCCAAAGGTGGACTATGGCTTCGCAATCGCTGTGGCTTCTCTAAAGGTGGACAGGTGGACAGCGCAGCGACTTCTCCAAAGGTGGACGGTGACTTCAGCAATCGCTGTGGCTTCTCCAAAGGTGGACAGCGCTGTGGCTTCTCCAAAGGTGGACGTTGCATGCTCCAACGTGATGACCTTGTTAGATGTGTATACGAAAGACTTGCTTCTTTTATATATATGATCATCTATATTTTTGAAAAGAGAATCACAACAACACTAGATGCTTGTTTATATTAGTACATGCATAAAAGTCCTTTACTTTGCATTGTAGATAACATGGTGTGTGATGACACACAGAAGATCATGTTATCAGTCCCTTACCTAGTATAAGCAGGAGCTCACAACCGAGATGGAATTGGACAAACCATCGGGATGGTTATAGTGTAATTAGGTGTGGTTGGTCTTGACCATAGAATTACACTAGTGTACTTTGTGTGCATTGAGCAGGACCAAAACCAGAGATCATCCAATTTATACTGACTTGATAATTGGATTGGATCTCAAATTTTATTATGGAGTACGATCCCTAAATCCCGATATAATAACGGGCATATATGATTAATTATTATTTTTTTGATTTACCAATGGACGAGATCTATTCTGTTAGATCGATAGACCCAGTAAGTTGAGAAATAATATTAATTATATGGTGTGTCATTGATTATTGACGAAATCCGTGTCCTGGTGAGTCGGGATGATGATGCCCCCTTGATGAGCTCAAAATGTTCATCATGTTAATCCCTGCAGGTGGATTTGATCCAACATGATGATAAGGTTGAGTGATATTAATCAAGGACCCAGAAGTTAATTAATTTAAATTGTCAATAATTTAAATTAATTTACGGGCATTCGATATCTTAAATATGGGGGGATGGACGACTCATAATATGTGGAGCCCATATGAAAATATGGGGGTTGGTGAGGAAGTTCAATTAAGATCCTTTAGTGGAATGAATCTTAATTAAATGGATTGATTTTATATCCATTAGTGGGCCAAGATCTATCTCCTCCTCTTGGTCCCTACCTTAGCCCTATAAATACCCCATAGGATCATAAAACCAAGGCTTAATCCAATAGTTGATACCCTAGGCCTCTCTCCTCTCTCTCTCTCTCTTCTCTCTCCTAGGTTTCGGGCGACGCAAGGGAAGGAGAGGATTCTCTCCTCTTTTCTTCTTCCTTCTTCCACCAATTGTTGGCCGAAGCTCACATAGACAAGGAAAGGGGCTCCTCTTCCTTTTGTGGTGCTTGGCAGCGAGAGTAGGGTGGTTGGCGGCCGGTGGGAGGTGGCGCAAGAGAAGTGTGCGGCGGCGCCGCAAGGTTGGAGTGGGAGGATCGTTTTGGCTGGTTGGGTGAGGTCTCTCCTTCTTCATCTTCTTCTCCTTCCTCTCTAGGTCTGCAACTGGTCTGACGGTGCTTGGGTGGCTCCGGTGGCTGGCGGCGCAAAGGAAGAGGAAGAAGTTGGTCGGCGCAACTCCTTTAGGTGGAGTTAGGGGTTTGGCTAAGAGGGGAGAAGAAGTAATTGGTTAATGCCCTTGGTGATCTCAGTTCCCGGTAGCTCGTCGCCCACACGACATCCAGGAGGGAAGGGACATAAGGTAGAAGGCTACGAGGTAATAGGATGGTATAATTCTCTTCCTAAGCTCCTATTCTTCCTTTGGTGCCTTATTACTTTGCTTCATCATTTTATGTATATTAGTTAATTATTTTGATCTTGTATCATGGTTAATAATTAATTAATTGGACCCCGACCATAAACACAAGAACCAGCGATCCACTTGTCGTCTCTTCCGCGGACGTTCGGTTAGAAGAATTACAAGGCGCGATCTTTGTGATTGACCAAGTTGTAATTCGTACCGAACGATACGATGACGAGATGGTTGTCGGGAGACGGGTCTCCATTCGGATTAATTTTTAATCCGTAGACATGGAGAGGTCTCTCAAGAACAACCAAGTCTTCGCTAGGGAAACCCGCCAAGTCATACCCAACAATTAGTATCAGAGTTGAGGTTTCTGGTTTTGTGTGTTTAGGATTGGTTAATTTTAGCACTTTTTCATATATTTTATTTTGCTAGATGATATATGGATGTGTGTAGGCTAACTTTGTGTTGCAGGCACTAGATTCCAACTTATCCAATAATTGATGTATGTGATAGTTGTGCTATTTTTGTAAATTAATTAAATCCTCGGGGTTGACGAGGCTAGGTAGTATTTAATTTTTGTAATTAAATACGACACATGTTTAGCTGAGTTTTTCGTTTACATTTGATCTAGATTTTATGTACACTCCTTTATGGAGTATATGATCAATGATGTAAATGATTAGCTAATTATCTCGGCTCGGAGATCCCTCAAGGTAGCTTGCGCATAAGGATGGGAGGAGCGGACGAGGTGAAGACACGACTGGAGGCGCATTGGAGACCAAGGCCATGAAAAGTTGAAAAATCTAGGATTTTCTTTTTCATTATGTTGGTTATGTGCTTGTCGTGTGCGTGCTTGTTAAAATTCCTCGTAATCAATAACTAAGTGGGAGAGGGACCCTAAGGGTCTCGTGCCCTCCATTACAATCCGATAAGTGATGCGAATAAGTCTGTGCGTCGGCTCTAAGTGCCTTCCTCCCCATCGGATGGGCTTCTTCTGTGAATCACTGGGTCGGAAAAGACTATAGAAAATTATTGAAGAGCGTGTGTACTTCCCCATCGGAAGACACATAATCGGAAATAATTTTCTTAGTGTCGTGTAATGGTAAACACTTAGATGTGAATAATAGTATCCTCCCCATCGGAGTCACTGCTATTATTTTGCAGGGCCGATGTGAACCAACTGTTAATCTTACTTGTCAAAAAGTTAGGTTGACAAGATAGTAAGATTAATCTCAAAATGGCCTTTAACCCACTAGTGACCATACTTAAGAAAAATAAGCTTACTGGCCCAAACTATATAGACTGAAAAAGAAACCTGGACATTGTCCTCACTGCTGAAGAGTACAAATATGTGCTCTTTGAGGACTGTCCCGAAAGGCCTAGCGAGAAGTCTAGTGAAGAGCTGAGGGAGCGCTTTAAGAAGTGGGTCAAGACAGATGAGATGACGCAGTGCTACATTCTGGCATCTATGTCGAATGTTTTGCAACATCAACATCAGGCCATGCCCATTGCTTATGCAATGATGCTAAACCACAAGGAGCTCTTCAGGCACCAGGGTGGGGCTGCTAGGTAGGTTGCGATGAAGAACCTGATGACGACTACTATGGTCGAAGGGACACCCATTAGGGATCATATCCTGAAAATGATGGCTCACCTCAATGAGATTGAGGTATTGGGAGCACAAATCGACGGGGAAACCCAGGTCGATATTATACTTCAGTCTCTGCCTAGGAGTTTTGAGCAGTTCCGGCTCAACTGTAACATGAACAAGCATGAGTATACGTTGGGGGAACTGCTAGGAGAACTCCAGGTGGCAGAGGACCTATTTTGTCAGAGCTCGCAGGCCTTGGTTACTCAGAAGGTTTCTACTTCTGTGCCGAAAGGCAGGAAGAAGAAGAAACAAGGTGGGTTCAAGAAGGCAGTAGCGGCAGCATCGCAGGGACCTGGACTGGCGTGAAGAAGCCGAAAGGCATGTGCTTCACGTGTAAGCAATCTGGACACTGGAAGGCGAACTGTCCCCGTCGTCAAGATAAAGGTATTTCTTCATGTTTAGTCATTGAAACATGTTTAGCGATGCTATCTACCAGTACCTGGTGCGTAGATACGGGAGCCACTGATCATGTCTGCAATACTCTACAGGAGTTCTAGGAACCTGACGGCTAGCTGATGGGGAAATCGTGGTCTACATGGGCAATGCTATAGAGGTAGCAGCAGTTACAGTGGGAGATTTTTATTTATTGTTTGAGAGAAATAAAGTGTTGGTTTTGAGAGATTGTTTATATGTACCCTCTTTTAGAAAGAACTTAATTTCGATTTCTAAATTAATAAAGGATGGATACTCTATTGCTTTTAATAACAGAGTTGTTATAAAGAGAAATAGAGAGATTATTTGTTCGGGTACTATGGTTGGCAATCTGTACACTCTAGAACCAAAGACTCCCACGATGCAAACAAAAGTAAATAGCTCATCATCTAACTTATATAAGAGAAAGGAACCTTCTAAAATGAACCAGACATATCTTTGACACCTTAGGCTTGGTCATATTAACCTTAGTAGGATTCAGAGGTTGATAATTGATGGGCCCTTGGGTTCATTGGTGGTGGAAGACTTCCCGATCTGTGAGTCTTGCTTGGAAGGTAAGATGACCAAGAGGTCTTTCAAGGCTAAGGGGTATAGGGCCAAAGACATGTTAGAATTGGTTCATTCTGATTTGTGTGGTCCTATGTCCATCCAGGCTAGAGGTGGCTTTGAATACTTCGTCACTTTTATTGACGATTATTCAAGGTATGGATACATTTACCTGATGCGCCATAAGTCTGAATGCTTTGATAAGTTCAAAGAATTCAAGGCTGATGTGGAGAAACATTGAGGTAAAAGTATCAAAACACTACGATCTGATCGTGGTGGCGAGTACCTTATTGGAGAGTTTAGGACCTACCTGTCAGAGGTTGGGATTCAGTCCTAGCTAACTGCACACGGTATGCCTCAACAGAATGGGGTGGCAGAAAGAAGGAATAGGATTCTTATAGAAATGGTTAGATCAATGATGAGCTACTCTGACTTACCTGATTTGTTCTGGGGATATGCTCTGGAAACGACAACATACATTTTAAACTTGGTACCATCTAAGTCAGTCCCTTCTACTCTCACAAAACTGTGGACTGGGCGAAAGCCTAATCTAGGACATGTTCGGATTTGGGGTAGCCCAACATATGTGCTGAAGGGAGATATTGATAAGTTGGAATTGTTGGACCGGTGCCGTCGATAGAGGGCGGGTGAATATCAACCGTAAAAACTTCTCGTGGAAATTCATCTTTCGTAGACTTTCGAAATTTGTTCTAATCAAAGAGTTAGTAGCACATGGGAAAATAACACAGAAAAATAAAAGACGACACAACTCAGAATGCACACGGGATTTACTTGGTTCCCAACCCCCTAGGGTCAGTATATCCAAGGCCTAAGCACGGGAATGCCCGTCCACTAATGGTCTCCTTTCCGGACTTTTTAGAGGCGGAGAAACCCGTCTTACAGTGCAAGATTTACAATCACAAATATAAAGAAATTACGTGCGTAAAGTAAATCAAACCAAATACAAGAGTCGAAGACTCGGCCGATCTGGAACTCCGAAGTGCCGCGCACTTCCTCCCGGGTCGCAGAGCCTCGTCGTTAGCACTTTGTCGTCAGTCAGAAAGCTGAGAATGATCTTGGAAGTTGTGTTCTGAGCTGAGGGGTTGAAGCCCCTTTTATAGGCTTCATTGGGGTGCCTGTGATCAATGAGGCACCTCATATAGCTTGGTCAAACTCCATCCTTGCGCCGAACTCGCAACAGGGATAGGATCCCTCTTCCCAGGCGCCTCACCCATACAAGGCATCTGGGAGCTCTCAGGCGCCTGTGTTAATAGGCGCCTGGGAGCTGGTTGCCAGTCCAAGGCGCCCTGTTGCTCTGGGGCGCCTGTTTCAATACAGGCGCCCTAGAGCTCTTCTTCCAGGTCGCTTGTGTTCGTTTGCCTGCCTTGTTTCCAACTTTTAGGTAGCTGCAATACAATCAAAGGCAAGACAAACATACAAATAATCTTAATCTTAAGGACTTGGTTCTGACTTCGAATTTCCGTGAAACCCTAGGTCGAACCGACGCCTAAGTTCCCACCCCCGGGAACGCGCCTTTCACCTACTCCCTTCAGGAGATGGTTGCCACCCAGTCCATTCGGGTGGACTTTTTGCTTAGCCTTCGAGACTCTCGGATCTCGAGACGTCTGATCCTCGACCCGTCTCTACTTCTATCCTTAGTCATCGCTCAGCTAAGTTGCTCAATCCCTCGGACCAAGACTTCATGGCCAAACCTTAGGTCGAGGACTTTGGTGCCCAACCCTCGGCCAGGACTTCGTGCCCAATTCCTCGAACCAGGTCTTCGTGCCTAACTTCACTCATCAGGACTTTTGCCCAGCTTCACTCACCAGGACTTAGTGCCCAGCTTCACTCACCAGGTCTTCGTGCCCAACCCTTGGTCAGGACTTAGTGCCAAATCCATGATCAGGACTTAGTGCCCAATTCCTCGAACCAGGACTTCGTGCCTAGGATAACTAGGGCTTTGGTCACTTTGGTCCAGCTTTCTTCACTCACCCTTTCCTTGTTCAATGTATCACTGACTTAAGCATATTGTCAAACATTGAAACACTTAGAGGAGGACATCACTGATGCGTCTTGCACCAACAATCTCCCCCTTTTTGATGTTTGACAATATCTTAGGTTAGATTGGTTGAAGGGGCTAAATTATAATCTTTGAAAAAATTTTAAGTTTTGAAAATAAATTTTGATCCTTTGGGAAAGCTCTCTATCCTTTTGGAGAAAAAAATTTCTAACTTAAGCTCACTCTCTCCCTTTTTGAAAAAAAACCTTTTGATTTCATTTGATCCTTTGGAAAAAAAATAAAAAATTTCTAACTTAAAAGCACTCTCCCCCTTTGTTATACATCAAAAATCAAAAAACACTTGCATCAACAATGGAAAAAAATATTTCCTTTTGGAAGGACTTAGTATAAATCTTTGAAAGCACAACAAAGAGCTGGGTAAAAAACCAATTGCACCAAAAGATTACACTTTGAAACGTACTGAAAAAAAATTGTATTTTCAGAAGACTTAGAAAAATGTTGTCTTAGAAAAATTTCCAATTGAGACAGATTCTCAAAAAGAATTGCATGCATGAAAGATTTTTACTTAGAAAAATATGCACTTTTTGAAAAAATTTCACTTAGAGATTTTTTTTGCACTTTAAAAGAATACTTTGAAACATATTGTGCAAAAACTTGTACTTTGAAAGATATTTTTCCTTTGAAAAGTTTGTACAATAAAAAAACTTTTGAAAAATATTTTAAACTTTTTGAAAGAATGTAAGTACTTTTGAACGATATATTGAGCTTTTTGAGAAATGCAAGTACTTTTGAAAAATATATTGATCTTTTTGAAAAAAATGCAAGTATTTTGAAAAATATTATGAATTTGAAAAACATAAGTACTTTAGAAGAATATTATGAATTTGAAAAACATAAGTACATTAGAAAAATATAAGTTCCTTTTTTTTAAAAGTATATGTTCTTTTGAAAAATATAAGTTTTCTAAAAAAAATATAAGTTCTTTTGAAACTATTAGTACTCTGAAAAATATTATGATATTTTGAAAATATTTTGATCATTTACAAAAATGCAAGTCCTTTTGAATGACATTATGCATTTTTGGAAAATATAAGTAGCTTTGAAAGATATTATGCAATTTTGAAATATATAAGTGCTTTTTGAAAATATCATGCATTTTTGAAGGATGTTTAAAAACATAATATTTTACTTGACTTGGTTTCCTTTCCAGTCTGACACAATCCTAGGAAACCTTGTCAACTACAAGGACATTTCCCTATGTGTCCTGGAAATTCTTCAAACTCAAGTAAAATTTTGAAAACAAATTTTTTTTGAAAGTGATAGATCATATTTTCATAAAATTAAAAGATGACAATATTAAAAAAATTCCTTATGTTTTCAAAAAGATTTTAAAAAATATAGTGCATGAAAACATATTATTTTGAAATGTTCAATAATTCTTTTAATTCGACCTTCCCCTAAACTTGATCCAGTCCTAGGAAGCATGTTGACCACAAGCGATCTTCCTCTGAGTCTTAAAGTTTGGTCTAGACCAAAAGAATTATCTAGTAATTTCAAAAAAAAATAATTACCAAAAATAATTCTCCTAAAATCACTTGTCAGAAGGTTTTCTTTTGACTTAGACTCCTCCTAAATTTGACACATCCTAGGAGTCCTTGTGGATCATGAGGTAGACTTTCCTCTCTGTCTTTAGGGTTTATCAGGATCAAAAGAGAAATAAGCACAATTTTTAGAATGCATTTTGAAATATTGACATTTAGAAAAAAAAGAGTATTTGAAAAACATGTTTCGAAATAAAGGTAATTTGTCAAGCACAGTTTTCGGAAAACATAAGTGATAGTGATTTGTAATGCACAATTTTCGAAAAATATTAGTGATAGTGATTTGTAAAGCACAGTTTTAAAAAAATATTAGTGATAGTGATTTGTAAAGCACAGTTTAACAAAAACACCAAGAAAAACCCTCCCCCTGCATCCAACACCATTTAACTCTATCTAAGTGCCTTAAGGGACTTTAGTGTTGACCTAAGGGGCTTGTGTCTAATTGTGTAGGTTAAATAATTTTTCAAAATAATGTGATTTTGAAAATCTATCATATATAAGCAATCAAACACACAAGAAATCTATAAAAACATTATTATGTTAAAGCACTATTTTGAAAATAAATTTTTAGAAAAATATTCTAAGAATTTTGGAAAACAATTTTGAAAGTATTTTCCAATTTATTAGTCCTTAACATCTCATTCATTCTAGATGGCTCAGTACAAGCAAACATGGTTACCTTATGAGTGTATTGTGAGATGCTTGAATAATTTTTCTTAATTTATTGTTAAATCTAAGACTTAATCAAAACTTGTGTTAGATTTAAATTTATCAAATAGTAAATTGAATTTGATTTTTGATAATCGACTTCCAGGTCTTGGCGAGGCACAGAGGCCTTCTTTGGCCGTAGCCTTATTGGAGCAACAACCCTTTCCTCGACAAAGCCTTTTATCGAAAATTCATTTTCAAATTTCCTTCTTGAAAATTTTGGTCTAACTAGCTTAGGTTTTGGATCGGTAGCTTCGGCTAGTTCCACCAGACTAAACAGACCAAGTAGGGTACGTCTTACCTTACTTGACCTTATTAGAAGGGCTTTCCTAATGTACTATCATCTCACCTCCACCTAATACTAGGTTGTTCAAGTTTTAATTAGTCTTTTTCCTATAACCGTTCTAAATCATGCATAAACTTAAATATGAATGACATGACATATATTGAAAAAATTGCAGATGCATGACATGATAGTTATGCATGAGTCAAATAATTCAAATTATTTTACTTAAGTTTCTAATGATGTATCAAATTTCTGATTTGATACATGTCATGTGAACCCGCGAATATGCCAACCCACTTTGACATATTTAATATTATTAATTTAATTATTTGCAGTTTGGGTAAGATTTTATTTAATTCGAGTTTATGTTATTTAAGAGTTAGAGTTAAATTAATTAAAACATATTTGAAGTTAAATAACTTAATTGAAGTTAACCTAATTAAGAATAATTAAACTTAAATTAAAGTTAAATTAACTAAGAATTATTTAAAGTTAAGTCAAGTAAGAATTAATTAAAGTTAAATTAATTAAGAATTAATTAAAGTTCAATTAATTAAGAATTAAATTGAATTAATTAAGAATTAGATTAAATTGAATTAATTAAGAATTAAATTAAAATTGAATTAATTAAGAATTAATTAAAGTTGAATTAATTACGAATTAAATTAAAGTTCAATTAATTAAGAACTAAATTAAAGTTGAATTAATTAAGAATTAAATTAAAATTGAATTAATTAACAATTAAATTAAAGTTAAATTAATTAAGAATTAAATTAAAGTTAAATTAATTAAGGATTAAATTAAAGTTAAATTAATTAAGAATTAAATTAAAGTTAAATTAATTAAGGATTAAATTAAAGTTAAATTAATTAAGAATTAAATTAAAATTAATTAAGGATTAGTTAAATTACGTAAGAATTAATTAAAGTTGAATTAATTAAGAATTACATTATAGTTGAATTAAGAATTAAATTAAAATTAAATTAATTAAGAATTAGTTAAAATTAAATTGATTGAAGATTAATTAAAGTGAAATAATTAAGGTAAAAAATTTTAGGATTTACTTAGATTTAAATTTTAATAATTGTGGGTTTAGCTTCGTCATTTTCATTATTTCAAAAATTTCTGATTCCTTTACTATTTCTTCTTTATTTAATTTTTTGAGTTTTTCTAACAACTTTGATTTGTTTGACTTTTTGTAAATTTTATTAACTATAGCCTTATCTCAGAAAATTCAATTTCCTCATCATTAAAATCACATCCTTCTATGTCTTCATAGTAAGTGGAGTAATTTGGGCCATTAGTTAATGGTTTAGGATTATCCAGGGAAATAATTAGATTATTATCTAAAAAGATTTCAATTCCATTATCCTCAGAAATATCTTTAGAATTAATTTTAGAATTATCCTCAATAATTTCAGAGTTGATTTCAGGATTATCTTTAAGAATTTCAAAATTATCCTCAATAATTTCAGAGTTAATTTCAGGATTATCTTTAAGAATTTCAAAATTATCTTCAATAATTTCAGAGTTAATTTCTGGATTATCATTAAATTTATCAGAATTAAAAGAATTAAAATTATCAGAATTTATCATCGAAATTATTGAGTTGACATTAAGGATTAAACAATTAATTTATGTAATTTTAGCAATATCTACATTTTCTAATTGAGCATGCAAAATGTTAATTTGACTATGCCGTAATTTTAATTTTTCAGAAAAATTACCTAACTTATCATATGACAGTGCAGGAATTTGAAAATTTTTCGAAACGTAAATCTTGCGTACCTTTGCCGGACACTTATTCTTGTAGTGTCCGTACTTTTCGCATTTGAAGCACCGTATTTGACTTTTATCCCTCCGGACTCCGGGCGCTGGTGCCTCCTTTGCTTCCGGTGGTGAAGTTCGAGTCTTACGAGTAGGACACTGATTTTTATAGTGTCCTCTCTCCCTGCACTTAAAGCATGTAATATGAAATTTAAAAACTGACATTTAAAATAAAATATACCTGATTCACCCCTGGGCTCCCCCTCAACTCCTGGCAACTTTGCTCCGTCGGTGGTTAGTCCGGTGAAGAGCGATCTGACTCTGATACCACTTGTTGGACTAGTGCCGTCGATAGAGGGGGGGGTGAATATCGACCGAAAAAACTTCTCGTGGAAATTCGTCTTTCGTAGACTTTCGAAATTCGTTCTAATCAAAGAGTTAGTAGCATAGCAGAAAATAACACAGAAAAATAAAAGACGACACAACTCAGAATGCACACGGGATTTACTTTGTTCCCAACCCCCCCAAGGTCAGAACATCCAAGGCCTAAGCACGGGAACACCCGTCCACTAATGGTCTCCTTTCCGGACTTTCCGGAGGTGGAGAAACCCATCTTACAGTGCAATATTTACAATCACAAATATAAAGAAATTACATGCGTAAAGTAAATCAAACCAAATACAACAGTCGAAGACTCGGCCGATTTGGAACTCCGAAGTGCCACGCAATTCCTCCCGAAGCTTCCTTGGTCGTAGAGCCTCGTTGTTAGCACTTTGTCGTCAGTCAAAAAGCTCAGAATGATCTTGGAAGTTGTGTTCTGAGCTGAGGGGTCAAAGCCCCTTTTATAGGCTTCATTGGGGCGCCTGTGATCAATGAGGCGCCTCATATAACTTGGTCAAACTCCATCCTCGTGCTGAACTCACAGCAGGGGTAAGATCCTTCTTCCCAGGTGCCTCACCCATACAGGGCGCCTGGGAGCTCTCAGGGGCCTGTGTTAACAGGCGCCTGGGAGCTGGCTGCCGCCAGTCCAGGGCGCCCTGTTGCTCTGGGGTGCCTGTTTCAATACAGGCACCCTAGAGCTCTTCTTCCAGGTCGCTTGTGTTCGTTTGCCTACCTTGTTTCCAACTTTTAGGTAGCTGCAATACAATCAAAGGTAAGACAAACATGCAGATAATCTTAATCTTAAGAAGTTGGTTCTGACTTCGGATTTCCGTGAAACACTAGGTCGAACCGACGCCTAAGTTCCCACCCTCGAGAACGCGCCTTTCACCTATCCTTTCAGGAGATGGTTGCCACCCAGTTCATTCGGGTGAACTTTTTGCTTAGCCTTCGAGACTCTCGGATCTTGAGACGTCCGAACCTCGACCCGTCTACTTCTGTTCTTAGTCATCGCTCATCTAAGTTGCTCAATCCCTCGGACCAAGACTTCGTGCCCAAACCCTAAGTCCAGGACTTCGGTGCCCAACCCTCGGCCAGGACTTTGTGTGTAACGACCCGGCCCATTTGGCGGCCCATTTACCGGCCCTCACGACCGTCGTACCGTCGTACTGTTGACCATGCCGTTACCAATACTAGGTCTTCCCACTTCCTGGGCAGTGGATTTTTGCCTTCCCAGGATTCGAACCCTAGACCCAGGCTTAAATCTAGTTCTTTATGAATCCTGAATACCAATTGAGCTATACCTCAATTGGTATTCAGGATTCATAAAGAACTAGATTTAAGCCTGGGTCTAGTGTTCGAATCCTGGGAAGGCAAAAATCCACTGCCCAGGAAGTGGGAAGACCTAGTATTGGTAACGGCACGGTCGACGTACGATGGTACGACGGTCGTGAGGGCCGGTAAATGGGCCGCCAAACGGGCCGGGTCGTTACATTGTGCCCAATTCTTCGAACCAGGTCTTCGTGCCTAACTTCACTCATCAGGACTTTTGCCCAGCTTCACTCACAGGACTTAGTGTCCAGCTTCACTCACCAGGTCTTCGTGCCCAACCCTTGGTCAGGACTTAGTGCCAATCCATGATCAGGACTTAGTGCCAAATTCCTCGAACCAGGACTTCGTGCCTAGGATAACTAGGACTTTGGTTCACTTTGGTCCAGTTTTCTTCACTCACCCTTCCCTTGTTCAATGTATCACTGACTTAAGCATATTGTCAAACATTGAAACACTTAGAGGAGGACATCACTGATGCGTCTTGCACCAACAGGAATCTCGTACGGAAGTACGTCCGTTCGTAGGCTATCCCAGGGGGAACGAAAGGTGGTCTATTTTATAGTTCTAAGGATCAGAAGGTAATCATTAGCATGAATGCTAGATTCTTAGAAGAAGACTATATGATGAACCACAAACCCAAGAGTAGACTAGTGCTTGAGAAGTTACGAGGGGACGTTCTGACCTTAGGACCAACTGTATAAGAGGATACACCACAAGTCACTGCACCATGTGTTACAGAAGATACACAGGTGGTACCTCGTCGCAGTGGGAGGGTTGTTAGACAACCTGAGAGGTTCATGGTTTTAGGAGAGTCTTCAGACTTGGTCTCTGGTAAACATGAACCGGATCCCTGGACCTATGACGAGGCTCTCCAAGATAAGGATGCAGATTCTTGGCAAAGGGCGATGAAATCTGAGATAGAATCTATGGATTCTAATGACGTCTGGGAGCTAGTAGAACCACCCAATGGTGTAAAAGCTATTAGATGCAAGTGGATCTACAAGAGAAAGAGAGGATCAGATGGGAAGGTTGAAACCTTCAAAGAAAGGCTTGTTGCGAAAGGGTACACTTAGAAAGAGGGTATCGATTATGAGGAGACCTTTTCGCCGGTAGCCATGCTTAAGTCTATCCGGATTCTCATATCTATTGCCGCTCATATGGACTATGAGGTATGACAGATGAACGTCAAGACAGCTTTTCTTAACGGAAGTCTTGAGGAGACCATCTACATGAAGCAACCAGAAGGGTTCATTGCAAAGGGCAAAGAGTAACTAGTGTGCAAGCTTAATCGATCCATTTATGGATTGAAGCAAGCTTCGCGATCTTGGAACATCTGCTTTGATGAAGCAATCCAGTCATATGGATTTATTCAAAGCCCGGATGAGTCATGTGTATACAAGAGATGTGACGGAAACGTAGTGGTGTTTCTTGTACTTTACATAGATGACATTTTGTTAATTGGCAATAATGTCAAGTGTTATCAGATGTAAGGGTTTGGTTGTCCAAACAATTTGATATGAAGGACTTGGGAGAAGCGGGTCACATCCTTGGGATCAAGGTCATAAGGGATCGCCAGAAATGGATGTTGTGCTTATTCCAAGCTTCAGATATTGACACTGTCCTGGCTCGTTTTAGCATGGAAAACTCTAAGAAGGGTTTTCTACCTTTCAGGCATGGAGTTCATCTATCCAAGGAGATGTGTCCGAAAACATCGAAGGAGATAGAGGAAATGAAGGCGGTTCCTTATGCATCGGCAGTAGGAAGCCTTATGTATGCTATGTTGTGCATGAGACTAGATATTTGTTTTGCCGTAGGCATGGTCAACAGATATCAGAGTAACCCTGGACAGGGACATTGGACTGCGGTAAAGCATATATTGAAATACCTGAGACAGGCCAGAGATTATATGCTGGTTTACCGGGCAGATCAATTAGTCCCTATGGGTTATACGGATTTAGATTTCCAGTCAAACAGGGACAAGAGTAAGTTACCTCGAGATTTGTGTTTACATTAGGAGGCCAATACCAAAGAAAACCCTTGCATCACCATAGTATGGAAACCAGTTTTTGAAATATCCTCTTAACTAACTGATTATTAAATCTGAATCTAACTCAAATGGCAATCAAATATTAGAACTCAAATTAAATTAATAAAGATAAAACTGATAACATCTCATAAAACATATAAGATTTCCTGTTTGGAAACATAGAAATGAGTGAGATGTTAAGATTTATAATTTAGTGTAATCAATCCACCTAACTGATTCAAATATAATTAAGTTGACCAATCTAATTAATCTACTTAATTAAAGTCAATCAATTAAACTGTTGATGCAGTCTGACCCTGATTATTGTTTTGGTGTTTGACACGGATTTATGTTTGATTCATGTTTGGTTGAATTCGGATTAAGTCCAGGTGGATCGGGAGATCGCACGCTGGCATGTGAAAAGTCCTAACCTGGAGGGTTAGGTGTGGAAAAGTCCTAGCTTGGAGGGCTAGGTGTGAAAAGTCCTAGCTTGGAGGGCTAGGTGATGGAAATCCTAGTGAGTGAAGCTAGGTTGAAATCCCGGTGAGTGAAGCCGGGTCCTGGTGGGTGAAGCCAGGTGATGGAAATCCCGGTGAGTGAAGTCGGGTTCTGGTGAGTGAAGCCAGGTGATGGAAACCTTAGTCAGTGAAGCTAGGTTGAAATCCCGGTGAGTGAAGCCGGGTCCTGTGTCCTGGTGAGTGAAGCCGGGTCCTGGTGAGTGAAGCCAGGTGATTGAAATCCTAGTGAGTGAAGCTAGGTTGAAATCCTGGTGAGTGAAGCCGGGTCCTGGTGTGTGAAGCCAGGTGTTTGAAATCCTAGTGAGTGAAGCCAGGTCTTAGCTTGGAGGGCTAGGTTGGATGAAACCCTGGCTTGGAGGGTCAGGTCCTAGCTTGGAGGGCTAGGTTGAAGTCCCGGTGAGTGAAACTGGGCACGGAGTCTTGGTCCGGGGGACTAAGAACGAGTCAGAGAAGGGTTGGAAGCTTGTTCTCATGACTTAGAGGAGATTTGACCTTGCCTGGATCGGTCTGGTGACCGATCAAGGAAGTTGGCATGAAGTTCCCTCGTGCATCGGTCTGGTGACCGATCAGGGAGCATACAGTAAGATTGGGAACCTTACTGATCGACTCCTGATCGGTCTAGTGACCGATCAGGAACACTGTTCAGGTCATTCTGGTGAACAATCAAATGTCGCAAGCTCCTCTCTATGTTCGATCAGGTTGGATCCTGATTGGTCAGGAAGTTCCCTGATTGGTCCCCAGACCGATCAGGACACAACCTGATCGGTTTGGTGACTGATCAGGGGGAGTTGGCTGCGAGAGCTGGGAATCCCATCAACCATGTGGATCGGTTGGGTGACCGATCCTGATCTGCCGCGATTTCCCAATTTCCTACTGTAGATCGATCAGGCTGGAGCCTGATCGGTCAGGGGTAACTCTGATCGGTCTTGTGACCGATCAAGGTTCACTCTGATCACTGTCAGACGCTCTGATCGCGTCTATTTTCTCTGTGCTTTTTCTGATACACTGCCGATTCTTTGTGATATGCTTTGCTAAGCCTCTGTTGAAGTGTGCAGGTGATAGCAGTTGATTCAAACACTCAAGGAGGGTCAATGGGAGACTTTCCATTGAGCAGGTTTGGCTGTTTCTCGTTCTCAGGTTTCAACAACAACTAGAGCAGCTGGCGACTGACGGAGGCTCAGCTGGAGAGGAGGTCTTCAGTGTACTGAGTGCTCAGGGAGGTTAGTGGGGTTCAGGCTTGCTCAGTGGATGCTGATGAAGCTTGTGATGGAGAGCAGAGCATAAGTTGAAGCTGATGCAGAGGAGTGGCAACAAGAGGAAAAACAGGAAAACAAGCAAGTGTGGCTGTGGGTTTCGCTGTTGATTGTTGAGATCCTTGTGTAGCTTCTCTCTTGAGCTTTCTTGCTACTGTCTTGTGTGAGCGTTCCTTCTTGTGTGATCTCTTGTACTCAAGTTCAATCATCCGTGAGATCTGTGGAGAGGTTTCTCCATCGAGAAGGAGGCTCTATCTTATCCGGTGTTCACCGGGGCTTGATCTGCCAACGATCAAAGGATCGCCCACCTTAAGGGCACGCCAAGGAGTAGGGGCAAGTTATCCCCGAACTTTGTATATCGCTGTGTTAGCGTTGGTTTGATTCCTTTCTCTGTTTTATTCTTTCTGTTGCATTTTGTTTCCGCTGCTACTTATCTGATCACAAAAAGAAAGTTCAAAGAAGAGGGAGCGATTTGAGTGTCTGGCTACATTCATCCCCCTCTATAGCCATCCAAGTATCAACATAAACAACAATTGATCAAACTGGATAAATCAATTAATTCAATTTAAACATTTAAGAAATGTAACTTAATTAATTTTGAAAATTAACTTAATTAATTTTTAAACTTTAATTAATTTTTAAACTTAATTTAACTGATTTAATTCTTAAACTTAAGTAATTAATTTTTAAAACTAAATTTAAATTAATTAATTTTTAAACTTAACTTAATCAAATTCAACTTGATTAACCTTTTAAAACTTAACTTAATCAATTTTCAAATTCAACTTAATTAATCTTTAAAACTAAAACTTAATTAATTTTAAAATTCAACTTAATTAAATCCAACTCAATTAATTAATCAAATTAACTTAATGAAATCCAAGTAAATGAATTAAATCAAAATTTAATTAAATTAATTAAATCTAACTCAATAAATTAACTTAACTTAACATAATTAATGAAATAACCTAACTTAATTAATCAATTTAATTAATGTAACCCAATTAATCAAATTAATTCAACCTAATTATAAAGTTAATTCAATTTAATTAATCTAACATATTCAATTAATCTATTTAATTAATCACATTAATTTAATTAGTCCAATTTAAACTTAAATACTTCATTTGAGACTTATTTAATTAATATAACATAAATTAATTAATCACTTAAACTTAAATAAACCTTAATCAATTAAACTTAAATAAACCTTATTTCGAAACTAGTTTTTTCAAACATTGCATATGTTACATGTTTTGCAAAAAGACTAAGCCTAAAAAACTTAACTCTCTTTGCCTCAAATAGATGTTTTATATATGTCAAAAGGGGAAAAAATAAAAGACTAAAAGTTAAAGTAAAATCAAATTTCAAAAAATGCATAATTTCAAAATCTCCAAGAGGAGAATTTTAATTATGGGGAGCATGTTTGAAAATTCTTTATTATTGAAACTGCATGTTTGAAAATTTTATATTTTGAAATTCATTTTGAAAACTCTACTTTGACAACTCTATTTGAAAAAACTTAGCAAAATGTTTTTTCCTCTTAATAAATTTTAATTTTGTCTTACTAATGTTTTTCACATACTTCTAATTACACATTTTTTTAAAACAACTTGGTAATATTTTTTTTGACTCCTTGTTAGTTTTTGATGAATGCCAAAGGGGGAGAGAATAAGGTTAAAATTTAAGGTTCCCTAAAATCTTAATTTCAGGGGGAGAGAGTAAGTTAAGGGAGAGCATTTTTTCTCATTAACTTATTTTGCTCTATATACTCTATTATTACATAAATTTAAACCAGGTTGTCATAATAAAAAAGGGAGAGATTATTAATGCTGGAGCACTAGCTAGATAATCAAACTTGATTTTATTGTTAGCAAAAGTTCAAAGTTAAGGTTTGTTGTGATTTAACAAGTTGAACTAAGTATGCAGGAAAGTCCTAGTTGAGTCCAGGGAAAGAAGTCTACGTCAGGTGATTGGGCAACCAAGACCTAGTCGGGAGATTGGGCACGAAATCCTAGTCAGAGGATTGGGCAACGAAGACCTAGTTGGGAGATTGAGCACGAAGACTTGGTCGGGAGATTGGGCACAAAGTCCTAACCGTGAGGATTGGATACCGAAGTCCTAGTCAGAGGATTAGGCAAAGAAGACCTGGTCAGGGAGATTGGGCACGAATACTTGGTCGTGAGGATTGGACACTGAAGTCCTGGTCGAGAGGACAGGGCAGGAGTCTTGGCAGATCGAGGATAACGGGCAAGAGTCTAGGTAAGTCGAGGATCGGGCGTTGAGAGTTCCGAAAGTCAATATCCGATGCTAAGCAAGAGTCCAAACAAGTATTTGGCAAAAGGTAATTTCTCTTGTGAGGAGTAGGTGAGGACACATTCCCTATTGAGGGAACAGTAGGCATCGATTCGACTTAGGATTTTAGCGAAATCCAAAGTCAAAACTAGACAGTCCCGAGATTGTCAAAAGTATTCATTTTATATATATTCCTTATCTTTTCTAACTCTATAATGCAAATTATTGAAGCTGGACTTTGGCTGAAAAAAGGAGTCCAGGCACTCGGAAGGCGGCCCAAGTGCCCGGAAGGAAATCCAGGCACCAAGAGGTCTAGGAGCCCGGAACTGGTCTAGGCGCCTTGAGTTGTCCAAACCAAAGAGCGTGTGGATGAGCAAGCACACGCTAAGTGGGAGAGGCACATCACAGTCTAGGCACCCGAAAGGCAGTCCAGGTACCCAAAACTAAATAGAGTTTTCGCCAAATCTCACCACGTCAGCACCATGGGGGTGCTTGAAAGTTGATCCAGGGCCCAGAATAACCTTTATAAGGAGGGTTAGACCAGAGTTGTTTCTCTATGCAATCCAACGTTCAAACAATCGTTGCGCTGCTCCAAACTTCAACTACAACGTTGCTCCGACAGCTATACCTTACTCTGAAAATTGTATTTGTCGGTATAATTTAATTTGTGCATTTGTATTTTCATACTATGTAAATTTACGGATTGATTGTGATTTCCCAGTGAAAGCGATCAACGATCGTGGGTCTTAGAGTAGGAGTTACCATAGGCACCAAACCAAGTAAAACCAACAGTGTTAGTATTGCTTGTCTCTTTTAGAGTAGGAGTTACAGATTGATTGTGATTTCCCTCGAGTTTTTATGAAAAAGTGAAAAATCTACAAGCACTATTCAACTCTCCTTGTTGAGCATAGATTTGATACTTTTTTATCCTTATTTTCACGCTTATTCACTTACTTTTCTTGATTCATATTTACGTTAGTATGCCCCTTTTCTTAGCTTTTATCAGCATACTTCTTATTTCTAGTTCAGAGATCTACTTTTCCTCTATTTTCACTTTCAAAAGCATTTCGGAGCTAAACTCACCAGTAATGGAGCAAAACTGAGCTGGAAGATGAACAAGGTTGGTCGTGGCCCCGAAGGCACAACCCATGCAGTTTCCATGGTCGAGTCGTGCCCCATGGCATGTCCCATGCACCATTTAAGTCGTGGCCATACCCCCTGACACGACCGTGTACTCTACCAGAAGAGGGTCATGTCCCATGGCATGGCACGTACCTTGTCTCCACGCTCAGGCCGTGCCACCCAAGCACGACCATGGCTCAGCCATGCACACCTCTCCTGCCCTGGTCGTGCCACCCAAGCACGACCAAGCTTTGGTCGTGCCCTTCTAGCCGTGTGGCACGGTTGGGCCGTGCCACACCACATGGCCCATACCGCATGGTCATGTCAAGTCGGCGGATCTCGAGTATAAAAGGGAGGTTTCTCCCCTTTGTAAGGAGAGAAAGTTTCCCCTTTGTGGGGAACCATCTCTAGGCATTGAGTTTCTTTCCATGTTTTGTGAGTATATCTCTACATGATTTAGGACTAGGAAGTAGATGTGATGTATATTTGATGTAAACTCCACGGTTTGTGTAATGCCCATGGATTCATGACATGGTTTGGAACATATCTTGTTTTATCTAATGCTTCAATGAATGTTTTACTCTTATTTGCTATGAGTTTATGCTTATTGTTGTGTTGATTGGATGGGTTATAGGGATCAATGTAGGGATCGATCGGGCAACAAGAAGGGGTGAATTGACCCTAAAAAACAAAATGTAGTCTTTTGTTGTTCTTAACAAAAATAGTCAATAACATAAGCAAGTCAATAACTATGAAAAAGGAAAGAGGCACAATCAACCAGATTTATTTGGTTGCAACCAGGTAGGTTGCTATTCCAAAGCAAATGAAAGTTCAATCTCTAGATGTACTCCTTGGGGGCGGAGAAGCCTCTTACAGAATTCAAAACTTAGAGAAAACAGAGGAAAATGAGAGCAGAATGAATTATAATTCGAATGATTGATTTGCTCTGAGTTCAGAGGTCCATTTATAGCCCTAGGGAAAACTTATCGACGTGCTGACATGGCACATCATAGGCGCCCGAGTACACACGGGTGCCTGAGTATGATCAATGCCTATCCACATCATAATGGCCATCGATAAGCATTTGGTTCGAGGCGCCTGTATCAACTCGGGCGCCTATATCATTAGGCACTCATATTCATACGGGTGCTTGATTACTCAGGCACCTGTATTCACTCGGGCACCCAGGAGCTAACTTATCAACTCCAGTTGATCAGCCTTCTTTCAGCCTCCTAGGTGATGTTCAGCCATCTAGAGTCGGGCTCATCCGAACCCGTCTCTATTGGGGTTGCAAGGTTGCTAATATAGTCCCACATTGAAAACACATGGGAAAGATCATAGGCTTATAAGGAAAAAAGATATCTCCATTGACATGAGGTCTTTTGGGAGAGCCCAAGAGCAAAACCATGAGGGCTTAGGCCCTAAGTGGACAATATCATATCATTGTGGAGATATCTAAATTCCTTTCGGTCCTAACAATTGGTATCAGAGCCAGGTCGCTCTTCACCGGACTACCCGCCGGAAGAAGCACGAGCTAGAACCATGATCTAGATCTAACCATGTGAGTTAAGCCTTGAATAAAAAGGATGTGTGAGCTCCCGTGTCTTGATCAAGAGGACCAGACACCAGGTAGAGAAGTCGTAGTTGTAGCTAGGCGGTGAATTCCTAGTAGGTCGGGTGGACCGAGGGGCAAAAAGTCCTGCTGGGTTAAGGATCGGATATCAAATGGAAAGGGTTTCTGCTTGGGGGGGCTTGTGGTCCATTTATTGAG
The DNA here is from genome assembly GCA_024364735.1 of Boesenbergia rotunda. Classification (NCBI taxonomy): domain Eukaryota; kingdom Viridiplantae; phylum Streptophyta; class Magnoliopsida; order Zingiberales; family Zingiberaceae; genus Boesenbergia; species Boesenbergia rotunda. The sequence goes on from JAGFNQ010000387.1 coordinate 125,289, forward strand.
GGGGGAATTGTTGGGGTTGCAAACATAGTCCCATATCGAAAACACATGAGAAAGATCATAAGCTTAAAAGGAAAAAAGATATCTCTATTGGCATGAGGCCTTTTGGGAGAGCCAAGAGCAAAACCATGAGGGCTTAGACCCAAAGTGGGCAATATCATACCATTGTGAAGATATCTAAATTCCTTTCGGTCCTAACAGTCTCCGACCTTCTCCTCGAGCAGACTTCTTCCTTGACTTCTCATCCCTTGGATATCATGCACATCATTCTCGCTCCACTGGTGTACTCTTCTGTAGCCATCACATCTCTCAGATGTAGCCAGCCTATCGGCTCCCTTCCCACGCTATCCTTCTCGTCTGCTACGTCTTCCACTCGACCTCCTATGCTCCTAAACTCCTACACACTTAGACACAGGGATCAGATACTAATAGAACATAACATGACTCGGTTGATCATATCAAAACCATCCAGGGGTACTTATAATCTCTTCCTTTTTAATGTGCATCAATCTAAGTTAAGTTAGGGTTAAACATAAACATAGATAAAAGAAACAAGTAATATTGCAATTAGATAAACAAAATTTTGCAATTTGAAACCTCCCCATTAACTTAAGTCCTAATTTCTCCCACTTAGATCTCATCAAAAAGGTTAGTTAAGGGTAAAAATAACATAGAATAAAAACTTAAGAGTTTGTAAATTTTTTTTGAAGTTTGAAAAACAAGTTAAACATCAAAAGGCTATTGAAAAAAATTAAGGAATTTTAAAAGAAAATACATTTTCAATGAAAAAATATCATGGAAAATTATTTAGTCACCCAAATTTTTCCAAAAATTTTGGAGAACATGTCAAACCTAAAGGTTAGTCTCCAAAAAATTCAATTTTTGAAAAATCAATATCAAGCTATTTTTAAAATTAAAAATATGATGTTTGAGAAAAAAAATAAAAATAATTCATCTACTGAAAAAATGATAGGTTTGACTTGGTAAAAAAAATTTAAAAATCATTTTAAGTATAATAAAATATTTTTCATTACCAAACTTAGATATATTTTTTTGGATTTCAACAAAAAAATGAAAAATTAGTTTAAAATACAATTAATAGATCTTGAAAAATTAGATTTTTCAAAAATAATTTTCTAAGTATTAAGTATATCAAAAATTTATCAAAATTTAACTATCAAAATTTAACTGACGGTCGAACAACTTTTGAAAAAAAATTCTATCAGTAGATAAGAATGAGATCTATAACAAAAAAATTTGAAAAAAATTGTGTAAAAATTAAATATTCAAAAAATAATTTTTTAAAAATGTTTGACAAAAAGAATTCACATGCATTAATTATTAAAATAAATCTAACAATTCAGTGCTAACTTGGGGATCCATAACAAGTTTCTCCTTACTAGTTTATTAAATATTTCGGTAAATATAACTTTTAGAATTTTTATAATTTGGCCCTTATGATTTCTACGGTTCTAGTTTAAACTAAGAAAAATTTTATAATTTGGCTTTTACAAATTATATGAACATGCAGATTTCTTTTCCAACATTTCTACTTTTTCTTTCAATTTTAAATCTTCATTTTGTACTTGATCATACATTTCTAATGGACATGTACTTGATAAATTCAATTTTATTTCCATATTTTACTTTTTTATTTAATGTACTTATTTCGTAACTTATATAATGATCTACTTAACATTTATATTACATTATATAATTGATCGGTAGGGAGGTTACGTACCTCACTTACTATGTCAGGGGGCGCTAGGTATATATTTGGTAATGGGAATGGTAATGGATTTTCATTGAGGGGTTAATGACAATCGGAATGATTGTTGGATTGATGGTGATTGGTATAGATATTGGAATGGGTATAATTATCAATGATGCTACTTGGTATGAATAAGAAAGTAATAAAAATCAGGAAAAATTTATAATTTTACCCATACTAATTAAATATATGAAAAAATCTTTTGAATAATATTTTTATGGATATTTTTTATATTTTTGGATATTTTGCTATGGCATTTTTAATCCATCTTTAAGCATTTATAATTATATATATAGCTAAGTACCTGAAATAGTTAATGCAGTTTTATAGTGAATGTCCTCCTGCAGAATACTTTTGAGTCGCTGCCTTATGACCCATGCTAACAATACTTTGTGCATGGTTAATGCTTCCAAAGAGATAACAAAATTTTTCCAGTAACCCTTCAGCTAATAAAATCACATTAGAATACCTCACACCTCATATATGATCCCTTCGAATCACATTTTTCACTTTATTTGCCAAACACCAGGTAAAACGAAAGAATACATCACAATCGAAGTGCACTTATTCCTACAACAGGTCCCAAATTTTATCAAATGATTTTTCCTGCAGAGACAAAGTGCCTCCTCAAAGAAAACAAATGCCAAGTTTCACCTAGAGATGGAAAAAACTTACGACAACAATATTAAATATCAAAATAAATTTTCTATAATATCTTAAAAACTTAAGACACATTATTTCAAAATAAGAGTGTTGGCTTACCAGTATCCATTGGATAGAGTACCAAGGTTCTTGCTCTTTCAAAAACATATTTCTGTGTATTTAATTTCAAAAATCTTGTATAGCATGAATTTGCAAACAAAATTAGATATGGTTGACAAAATACTAATTTGAAGAGGTTAATCTTGGCAATCCTCAAAATAAGAAAGCCTGTAGAGATGCTCAATGGCATATCTTTGAGTTTGCCCATTGTAAGATTGACTAACTGATAGATTCCCACCTTTTCCCTCTCAAAAATACATATGAAACGCTCAAGCCCTTGAGATAGAAGCCAGGTTCTGAGCCCACCTAATAGCTAGAGCTCTCTCTCAAGGTTCAATGCACGCAATTTGTAATCCACAACATTTGACCTAACAACTAGTAACCTCCTTAGATTGAGATTCTTCAATTGGAGGAACCAAAATTATAATTCTACAATTTTTAACTTCCACCCACTCTTCCTCCATTGCCTCATCATCGACAACTGAGCTTGATAGGTCCATTGAACCACTGATGGATGGTCCTTACTTATCTGCAGCTGTTGTTGCAAAAAGACATGGATTTTATCTTGTGTACAAAATAGCACATCTTGTCATCCAAAGAATCATAAGAGAATTTTGAGGAATAGCCCTGTAATACGAATAGAAAACAAAAATAACAAGAAAGTCTACCATAATGCACAGATATAATCAGAAATGGACTAGAATAAAAGAAAATATTATAAAACTATTAAGCAGAACAAAAGGTTGCAGGCCACCAAATTTATATTCTCAAAAGCAAATCCAACCTCATGAGTAATGAAACAAAGCCAATTGGATATGAGACAAAAGTTCAACTATGTTTCAATTGGAATATTTCAGCTTTTTCTTTGTATTTTCTTGCCAAAAAAATCTACAATATGAAAATTTTATTTTGTGAAAATTGTAATTAGACAAGTCTCAGCATCTTTTATGATTCCATCTTTCTGTGAAAATTTTTTCATGTTAATGGCTTAGATTGTCGCACAAAGATGGTAAGAAAGTCACTATTTTGTTTCATGGCACAACATAAACTTAGAACTCAAATATTTTCTCAAAATAAGCAATTCAAGTACTCAAAAATTTTCTCAAAATGTTAGCGTCATAACTCAGTTCCAAAAGTGAGAAAAGCAAAAAAATATTCATCGTAAGCATATTACAAGCAACTGAGCACAAAATCTCCAACTTCAAAGGAATCCAAACTGAATAATAACTCAACTTTCACGAGATTTTCACAAATAATTTGAGCAACCTTGTACTTGTTCTTATCAATGAATCCATACTTATCCAACATGTCAAGAACTTTGGCATTTTTGAGGATTTACCTTGAACCCAAGCTGACATTGAATTAAAGTGTTAGCTAACAGTTTGCATAAATCCTTCAACTCGATCACTAAGTAACTTGAAGTCAGAATCAACATTTTGCTCAGCTGAAATCTTTGCTCTCTTTGAAGCTTTTTGAACTTTGTTAATGGATGATTTATTTTTCTCCTTAGAGTGAGATGCCCTTGATGTAACAGAAGGTTCTTGATGTGACATCGAATCAACTTTAACTCCTTTTTCAATAGGTGAATTGTCAACTGATATGGTCAACTCCGCATCCACATCAGTGATGTTTTGTACAGCCATTATACGATCTTCCGCAACAAGGCCTGTTGCTCTGTCTTTGCCATATACTATTTCTAACTCCGAAAAATAAGGGAATGATACATTGTAGAGACTTTTGACATCATTGTGATTCTATCAAAAAGAAGAACATAACAGTCAATTTAACATATCCATAAACGACATTATAATTTGAAAAAACTAATAATGACTGACACACATACCTTAATCCATTCAAGATACTATGTTTCTTCACAAGCTATCTTATTTTCGACATCATTCCAAGTGCAACCACTTTGTCTACACATTTCATTGATAGCGTGGAATTTCCTCTTTAAGGTTTTGATCCTAGATTCAATGTGACTGACAGATTTGACGAATATTGGCAACTTTTGGATCATAATCTTTCTTATCTCGACCATGTAATTGTTCTTGAAACCTCCGTCTGTTTTCCAAAGAGGATCGGTTGCCATATCGTGCAAACATCTTATTAATGCCCATCTCTCCTCCTCCATCCAAAAAACTTTATTTTTATCTCTTCCTTGTATTACATTCTTTCCCACAGATTCTGTAGGATTACTCTCCATCCTTGTATCCGAGTCATATCAAAGTGACAAAAAAAATGTCATAAACATTAGAGAATCATATAATATAAAAGTAGAATAAACATCACAACATCAATCAAAAAGGGTAGATTAAAAAAGATACATCTACTACACATGCACATGGAAAGAATATCAAAAAACCGTTAGCATCACAACATCAAGAATTAGCATCATAAACACTAGCATCACAAAATATGAGTTGCATAGAAAATAAAACAAACGTCACAATAATGAAAGTCATTCTATATCAAATATTTCATTTTGCCAATTGTTAAACATTTGGAGTGCTAAATTATTCCTAAATGCAGTCGATTGATGAGTTGGGGAAATCGTCCGTATGTACTCCATTTCAGGTCCACGATTACTATCATCATCTATACTCTATTCATCTTCATCAGAGATACACTCTTGAGGATCATAGCTCATGAATTTACGGATCAAGTTATGAAGCAAACAACAAGCAATGATAATACGAACTTGGGTTTGCATTGGAAAAAATGAAGGGGAAGCTAAGATTTTCCAACGCCCCTTCAACAAGCCAAAACACCTCTCAATAATATTTCTAGCTCTAGAGTGCTTCATATTAAAATATTCTTCGGCTGTCTCAGGACAACGATCTCCCCATTCATTGAGGTGATACCTATGCCCGTGATAAGGTGCCAAAATAATCCATCTGAGTTGCAATATCCAGCATCGACCAAATAATAACAACCTAAACCAAGCACACTAGTTAAATTAATAAATGCAAGTATTCTAGAAATTTAAAACTCCGTCGTAATTCCAACTTTAAAGTAAAAAAGTATTTGTTATTTACCTTGGGGGATTTTAAGACCAGATGGTCTACTGATGGCATCATGAAGTACCCGACCATCATGGGCAGACACTTCCCACTCAGGTAACACATATATGAATTGCATTTGCGGGCAACATACTCCCAAGACATTTGTTGCAATCCCTCCCTTTCTTGTGCGATAAAGTTGTTTTTCTTCTTTAGAGGGTGTAACTTGGATAAAAGTACCGTCTAAAGCACCTAAATAACCCTATAATAATTTTCAATTATAATAATTAGAGGTAATTATTGGAATTATAGATTGAAATAAAAAATACAATTAAATTAAAGAATTATAGGCGATTAAAATTTTCTTACCTTAAATGGTTTCCATCTACCATCTTCGCAGTCATCGTCCACCAGTTCAGGTTTCTTGAGCAATTTGTTGTGCAATTGTAAAATTGCTCGAAGACATAAATTTAAATGATGACTTATTGTATCCCAACTTCTTTTAAAAAGCAGACTCATCGTACGATTTTTTTTATGATGCGCCAACATGTAGACAAATAAGGCCACAATTTCATCAATGGTGGTATTTTTTGTAGCTTTTAAACCTCAAATGTCTTGTACCATATTACACAATATCCTGAATGTTTTCCTATCCATTCGAAGTTCACTAATACTATTTCATCGCTCTCTTTTGTAAGGCTGAACATCTATTCCACACGTGCAATCCGTTTGTCCTCCCTACTTTTTATTTGATGAATCCAACTTCGACGATTTGTAAGTATTACAATTTGATAAAGTAGGACCACCAAACAAACCATGAGCATTCCATACATATTCCATAAAGTGCACATTAATCTACGTCTTCTATAATTAAATGGTGGTCATGCCATGATTCTACAAAATTAAATAGAAACTCATTAATATGATAGAAATACCGATTAATATTACTAGAAATGAATGCATAGAATTACCGATTAATATGATAGGAATCCATACAAATGAGATAAATCAATCCATACTAAAGATGAGTGATTGGCGGAATAACTGAAACAGATAAAATCATGAGCTTATCAGAAACTTGGATACACGAGCTTATCACTTTCAAAACTGGTATGCTATAAATGGAGTATCAGAAACTATTGGTTATTAAATCTGAACAAATTATTTATATATAGGTTTAGGGCTTTTGGAACCTATCTGAAAGACAATTCCTATATGAACTTATTGATGAAAAAGTGCAGAATGGTAGGGCATCAGGGAGAGAGCATAGCAGAGAAAACTGTAATGTGCAATCACACTACACGCTGATGTAAATTGCATAAGCAAAGTAGTACAACAATTTCCTCACTTAGAAAACCGCACACTGATGATAATTTAAGATATACAAGGATAAGCTCAACAAACCAAAAAATCGAAAATGGAGAGAGCAGAGAAAGGAACGACGCTGAGAAAGGAACTGGAAAAGCTTCATAGGAAAAGTGGATCGGGGAAAAAGAGGATGGACCTGTAACTTTAGAAGCATTGACCCACAAGAGGTGGCCTCGGTCTGAGGCGGCGCGACGAGAGACCGTTGCTCAAGGAGAAGACGCGAGGTGAGGAAGGGGGAGAAGCGGGTGGCGCCTAGAGAAGGAGGCGACACCGAGCGAAGGAGGCGACGCGAGGTGGGGAGGGGGAGAAGCGCGGCGATGCCTGGAGAAGGAGGGGAGACAGCGCGATGGGGAGGTGAGATGACACAGGGAGGGGGAGACGACGCAATGCAGTTGGGGGCTTTACTGTCTGCGAAAAAAATAAAGGGGAGGAATGAGTTTGGTGATAATCGAGGGGTGAGTAGGTTATCAAATTAAGGGTATCAAAATCATATATTAATTTTGATTCCCATCTACCAAGCATAAGGTATGGGAATGAAACATATTTCATTCCCATTCCAACCTCTTAAACCCGCCTACCAAGCGCCCCCTCAGACTCGTAGTCAGATGCTCTCCCTTTGTCGATGCTCTTGATGTTCATGTCGAACGAACTTTCGTTGTCTTCTTCTTGGTAGTCTTCCATTAACGCAAGACCGACATATTCTTCTATGTCGGATTCCGAGGATGACAATTCGCTCCACATCGCTTTTAGGTTCTTTTGGTTGTTTCGACTTAGCTGGTTTTCTTTGCCTTTCTTCTTCATCTCGGATAGTTGTCCTTGATGTGTCCTTCCTCTTCACAGTTATGGCAGCGGACCTTCCTTTTGTTTCTTAGTAGTTTTAATGCCTGCGACTTATTAAATTTGTTAGTTTTAAGGAATTTAGTAAACTTCCTTACCATATACTCTTGTCCATCCTCGTCGAGCGAATTGTATGAATCTGATCCATCCTTTTGGGCTTTCTTATCTTTTCAAGCCTTCAGTGCTAGGTTCTGACTTGGGCTTTCTTTTCTCATTCCTGCACATAGAGTTTTGTGTAATTCCAAAATAGAAAACAAACTTTCTAAGGTACTTATCTCAAGGTCCTTAGATATATAGTATCAGTCGATGATGGAAGACTAGTCCGGTGTTCTCGAGAAGGTGTTGAGTGTGTATCTTTATGAGTCATGATTTGATACCGTTTCTCTGAGGTTGGCAAATCCCATGATTAGCTCCTTGATTTTGGCATATAGTTGGGCCACTGATTCTCCTTCTTCCATTCGGAGGTTGCTGAGATAATTCTGGAGCATATCTCGTTTCGATAGCTTTACTTCTGATGTCCATTCATATAGTTCCAAGAACTTCTCCCAAAGTTCTTTTGCCGATTTGTAGGCGCTGATCCAATTGACTTCTTGTGGTGGCAAAACATTTAGCAGATGAAATTTTGCTTTTCCGTTGGCCACGAAGTCTGCTTGCTCCTTTTTGGTCCATTGGAGTTCTTCCTTTTCTTTTCCATCGTTATCTTTTGATACTACAAAACTGAATTTAATTATTAATAAAATGTCAAAATTGGTTTTAAAAAATAACTTCATTTTGCATTTCCATAACGCGAACTCTCCCTCAAACTTAGGTGTATAGATGCTTAATCCAACCATTTGTATGTTGCTTCAGTTGGCGGTTAGTCCTTCCAGAGTATCCTTTCTCTAATACCAATTGTATGGATCGGTCAGGTCAGCATGAGGGGGGTGAATGTCCCCTGAAAATGAAAACTTGATCCTTTATTGTTCTTGATGGATCGGCTAGGCATGCTGGAAGGGGGGGTGAATAGCACTTTTTCGGATGAATCTCTACAACGTTGTTAGCGCAGCGGAAACAATAATATGTAAAAGACAATAAACAATGCTAACAACAGAAATTTACTTGGTATCCACTCCGGACGGGTGACAAATCCAAGAATCCGTCGGTGGATCAACCCCGGATAACCTCCGGCAAGATCTGTCGCTCCTTGTGGGTGGAGAAACCACGCCACAGCACTTCGAACGCTATCTGATCACAAAAGACTACTAACTCACCTTACCCAAGTGAGTTTCGTCAAGAGTCTCAGCCCAAACCGAGTTCTCTTTAAACAGAACTCGGGCTGAAAACCCTCGCTGGCAGTCGACTGCTCCCAGGGCAATCGACTGCCCCACTCAGAATTCGACCGTTAACACTCCAACGTTCGAATTCTACCAGCTCACCAGCCGCTACCGGTCGACAGCTCCCAGGGCAGTCGACTGGTCCCTTACAAGTCCTAGGTTTACACTCCCTGAGTACATTTCACTCCGCACTCGACCCCTAGGACTTCTCGAGTACAATCACACAACACTCGTACCCTCACGACACGACTGACTCCTCCTCCACAGCCTCGACTGTTGCCTTCGCGCCCTCTTCATCTTCGACTCCCGTGCCTCGGATGCACACAAGCCTCCAGCTTGCCTCCATGCCATCCTTCACGCATGCCTCGAAGTCCGCGCCCATCAGCTCATCGTCCCTGCTCTCCAAGGTCCCTCGGATGCGCACGCAAGCCTCCAGCTTGCCTCCATGCCACCCTTCACCGTACTGAGGCCGCCCAGTCAAGTCCACATGTGTAACCTGTACATCCTGTACACTCAACATACACATATAAGAACACAAGGGTAAACCTAACTTAAACCCTTTGCCCAAACATCAAAACACTTGGTCACTCCGGACCACAGATTGTCTCAACTATCTCCCCCTTTTTGATGTTTGGCAATACGTTTAAGTTAGGGAAAGCAAGATAGTAGTCAATAGCAAAAACAATGCTAAATGAATGCATATGCAATGCAAAACTGGATTCTATCCCAAAGCATCCCACACCTAATCGTCCAAGTTAGGAATTTTCACACCTAACCCTCCAAGCTAGGAATTTCTACACCAAAATGGGCTTTTTAAGGCTTCTCCCAAGCTCCCCCTACATTGGACTTATAAAGGCTTTTTAAGAACCTCTCCCAGGTTCCCCTTACGCCAAGAATGGAACAAACATGCTCCCCCTTAATCTTAGCTCCCCCTAAACCCAGGGGTTCTTGCAAAAGTAAGTTTGGTTTCCCAACTTAAACCCAAACTTCTCCCCCCTTTGCCATACATCAAAAATGTTAGTGCAGAATGCACCAAAGTCAAACCTGTGTTTTGATAATGGCAACAGAGGTCAAAAGTTAAGTATTAATTGTGTTTCTAACAAGTTACTCTAGTGTGCAGAGCAAAGTCCTAGCGAAGGAATGCTAGGCAACTGGCGAAGGACTGCCAGTAGCAAAGTCCTAGCGAAGGAATGCTAGGCAACTGGCGAAGGACTGCCAGTACCAAAGTCCTAGGAAGGAATGCTAGGCAACTGGCGAAGGACTGCAGTACAAAGTCCTAGCGAAGGACTGCTAGGCAACTGGCGAAGGACTGCCAGTATCCAAGACCTGACAAAGGACCGTCAGGCAAAAGACCAACCAAAGGAGCGGTTGGCAACAGGTAAATTCTCCCGAGAGGAGTAGGTGAGGACGCGTTCCCCGTCGAGGGAACAGTAGGCGTCGGTTCGACCTAGGACTCCATTTTGGAGACCAAAGTCAGAACCAAGACAGCTAAGGCTGTATAAATAAATATTCTATTGTTGCATTGTGTTTTGGACTAACCCTGGATGCAGGACCGAAGGAACGTGTGTCTGCAGCTCAGAAAGCCTCAAAGGAGAGAGGCAAAGGCTGAGTAGGGCGCCCGGAGTGTCCCGGGCGCCCCCAAGGTACATACAAAACATGTCAAAGGAAAAAGGGTTCGAATAGCTGCTGGGCGGGGCGCCCCCGTGCTCCCGGGCGCCCGCGCTGCTCCCGGGCGCCCCCATGCGCATGCATCGAACCAAAAGCCCTCGAAGCCAAGCGGATAAAGTTTGACCCGGTCAATCCGGGCGCCCCGGGCGCCCCGGGCGCCCCGGGCGCCCCGGGCGCCCCGGGCGCCCCGGTCAAAGCGGATCAGAGGATCAGACGCGACCGAGACTTTGGCGGATCAAAGGCCACGTGGGGGGCGCCCCCGACGTCCCGGGCGCCCCCGACGTCCCGGGCGCCCCCTGGCCCTATATAAAGGGCCCTCGACCAAGGCTTCAAGGCATCAGTTTTCTCAACGCCTCAAAGCTCTTCTACGCTCGTGCCTTGCTCCGGAAACACTCCAACTCGAGCCGACGACGTCCCGCTGCCCCGAAAAAGTCAATCTACTCCGGACGTCGGTAACGAAGATCAAAATTTTAATATTATTATTTTATTGCACTTATTTGTAATCAAATATTGTAAACTGTTTTGCGCGTATATAGAATTGCCCAAAGTAAACGGTCAACGACCGTGGGCCTTGGAGTAGGAGTCGACACAGGCTCCGAACCAAGTAAATCGACTGTGTCTGTGTGCTGTTTTTAAATTTCCGCTGTGCAACTGCTCGTTACGAAAATCCGAACAATTTCCGATATTCACCCCCCCTCTATCGGTTTTCTCGATCCAACAAGTGGTATCAGAGCGGGGAAGTTCAAACCTGGTGCAACCACCAGTTTGAAATTTTTTTCGGATTTTTATTTTTCTATTTTTTTCTTACGAATTTTTCGTTAAATATTTCATTCGATTTTTTTTGGCGAGGTTGGTGCAACACCCCTCGTTACTTAATTTATCCAGCACTGCTAATCCAAGACCTAGTCTTGGAAAATTCATTTTTCTGTTAGTTTTCTGTTTCAGATGGCTATGCAAGAGGGATTTAGCACCGCCAGACCTCCACTCTTTAGTGGAGAAGACTTTTCCTACTGGAAAAGCCGCATGGAGGTCCACCTGAAAACTCAGGTGGACATGTGGATCATCATCCAGTCCGGACTGGAGATACCCAAGAATGCTGATGGACTTCCTCAGAGCTACTCCGAATGGGACAACTCCCTAAAACTCAAGATAGAAGCCGACGCAAAAGCTACTCAGACTCTTCAATGCGGACTGACGAAAGAAGAGCTGAACCGCGTGGGCCCCTTTAACAGTGCTAAGGAGCTCTGGGCTAAATTGATCGAGCTGCACGAAGGAATGTCAGATACCAGGATCAGCAAAAGGGATCTGCTCCTGAACAAGTTGTACACCATCAAGATGACCGACAACGAATCAGCAGCCCAACTTCACGCACGGATCCAAGAACTGATGAACAGTCTTCACACAATAGGTCACAAGGTTGAAAATCGTGACTTAATAAGGTATGCCTTAAACGCTTTCCCTAGAAACACCTTGTGGGCATCTATGGTAGATGCATACAAGGTCTCGAGGGATCTTTCAAAAATAAAATTAGATGAATTATTTGCTGAACTAGAACTGCACGAACAAACTAACACCAATACGGTCGAGAAAGGTATTGCTTTCATTGCAGGTAAAACACTAAGGACGACGAAGAAGAAGCCTGAACCTGAACCCGAGTCTAACTCAGACTCAGAAGACGAAGAAGGGGATCAAACAAAGCTGGTCCGACTAGCCTGAAGCTACTACAAGGAGCTGAAGAATCGAACCAACAAACGGAAAATCAGCCGGAGAAAGGACGAACCAGCTGAACCCGCGAATGATAAAAATAAGCCCAACGTAACCTGCTACGAGTGCAAGAAGAAGGGCCACTACAAGACAGAATGTCCAAATCTAAAGGAGTCCACGAAAATAAGACGGAAGAAGGCGCTCCAAGCAACCTGGGATGAGTCTTCCTCAGAAGAAGAAGAAGAAGCACCCCAATCAACCCTACTAGCTCTGACTGCCTCAGAAAAAGTCGAGTCTGAATCAGAATCAGAATAGGACGACGACGAGCTGACATTCATAGAAGACGGCGAAATTAAGGCAACTGGTTTTAATAGATGTCAGTTAACTGAATTAATTTCATTTCTTTCTCGAGATTTGGCGAAAGCCAAACTCCGAGTCGAATCCCTCCGACAGGAAGTAAAACTCCTGAAAGAGGGAGCTGACTCTAAACCCTTAATCGAGAAGGTTCAGGAAGGAATTCCTACTCAGGTTGAAAAACTTGAAGAGGAAAACTCCTCCCTAAAAACTCAGGTTAAGGATCTTAGATCAGCTTTAGAACGATTCACATCTGGCTCCAAGGGTCTTGACATGATCCTTGGAAAGCAGAAATCAGTTCTAAATCGATCCGGACTGGGCTATAGAACCAAATCCCGGCAAAGATCTTACTTTGCTGTACTGAATCAGTCCAGAGGTAAAATTCAGGTATGGGTACCTAAACTATGCCTGAACAAACCGACTGGATCAAATCAGTATTGGATCCCCAAGGACAAGATTCACATCTTGCCTAACCATCACCGTGGCTTTAGTCCAGGGGGAGCTAAACTGAAAACAATATTTATTATTAGATAAAAATTTAAATTCTTGATTGCAATTGCTTGTTTGCTTGTTTATTTAATTTATGAAATTAAACCATGCTTAGCATCAGGTTAGTTTAAGGACTAAACAAACCTAACTGAAACTTGAAAACATAGTATTGGGTGGAGGTGAGATGATAGTACGTTGGGGAAACCAATTCTAATAAGATCAAGTTTACTTGGTCTCTTTAGACTGGTGAAACCAGCCGAAGCTACCGATCCAAAATCCAAACTAGTTAGACCAGAAATTTTTCAAAAATTGATTTTGAAAATGAAATTTCATTAAAAGGCTTTGTCAAGGAAAGGGTGGATGATCCCATAAGGCTTCGGCCAAAGAAGGCCTAGTGCCTCGCCAAGACCTGGAAGCCAATTTCTGAAATTCAAATTCAAATTATTTTTGTCAAATTCGAATCTAACACAAAATTTCAGTTAAGAGTAAATATAAACATCTTTTCAAAAATTTCAAAATTAATTAAGTTTTAAAAATTTAAGTGTTTTCAAAATTAATCAAAATTTTCAAAATAATCTTGACTGTCAAAACCTGTCTCACGAAACCTATAAGGCTAACATGATTGAAAACCCTAGATTTGGGTGAGACAGACCAGGTAGTGAAACTCAATTTAAGCTATTCCTGACTCTAATTGGATCCAAATCAAGAAAACTCTTTATGTGTAGGAACATAAAGATTTGGACCAATGGATGTTGGATAGCGGTTGCTCCAGACACATGACTGGAGATAAATTGAAGTTCACCAAGCTCAAGTACAAAAACCTAGGCTCAGTGGCATTTGGCAATAATGCTACACTCAAGGTAATTGGGTCAGGTAATATTGAGCTTAAATCTGATTTCATTATTAAGAAAGTGCTATTGGTTGAAAACTTTAATTTTAACTTGCTTAGCATAAGTCAGTTATGTGATTCTGGTTATATAGTTACTTTCAACAATTCCAACTGCCTGATTAGAAATGAACAAAACTCAGAAATCATACTTAAGGGCACTAGGAACAACAATGTATACACTATAAATCTTCCCCTGATACCCAAATGTATGTTAACACAATTAGAACAATCAAGCCTCTGGCATAGGAGATTAGGTCATACCAATTTGAGAACTATCTCAAAAATTACTCAACTTGGCTTAATCAAAGGTATCCCCAAAATCAAAAATAATGAAAACCTAATATGTGAATCATGTAATCAAGGTAAACAAACCAAATCCAATCACAAACTAATCAAGTCTGATTTAACTCAAACCACACTTGAGCTCCTGCACCTTGACCTATTGGTTCACATGGAGCCAAGTCACTAAGCGGGAACCGATATTGCTTAGTAATAGTTGATGATTACTCTAGGTTTACCTGGGTTAGGTTTCTAAAAACCAAAGATGAAACCCTAAACCTATTTAATGAATTCTGTAAACTAATTGAAAATCAAAATGACACTAAAATTAAAAGACTTAGGAGTGATCACGGGGGAGAATTTGAAAATCAACGATTCGAGGAATTCTGTAAGGTAAATGGGTACTTACATGAATTTTCATGTCCTAGAACCCCCCAACAAAATGGGATAGTTGAGCGAAGGAATAGAACATTACAAGAAGCCGCTAGGGCTATGCTCAACGAATTTAATCTAGCAAACCAATTTTGGGCAGAAGCGATTAGTATGGCCTGTTATATCCAAAATAGGGTTTTGATTAACAAGCGACACAACAAAACCCCCTATGAACTGTACTACCATAGACTCCCAAACCTACACTACCTAAGGGTCTTTGGATGCAAAGTTCATATCCTAAATACCAAAGACTATTTAGGAAAATTTCAGTCCAGGTCAAACCCAGGTATCTTCCTAGGATACTTAACCACAAGTAGAGTCTATAGAGTTTATAACAAACAAACTAAGAAAATTGAAGAAACAACAAACTTAATTTTTGATGAAGAAATCAATTCAACATCTAATAATCCAGATTTAACTTCATCACACTCTGACCAAGAAAATAATGAACCCTTAATTGAACCCTTAAACGAGTTAACCATTGAACCAATTAATGTGTAACGACCCGGCCCATTTGGCGGCCCATTTGGCGGTCTCGACCGTCGACCGTCGACCGTGCCGTTACCAATACTAGGTCTTCCCACTCCTGGGCTGGATTTTTGCCTTCCCAGGATTCGAACTCTAGACCCAGGCTTAAATCTAGTTCTTTGTGAATCCTGAATACCAATTGAGCTATAGCTCAATTGGTATTCAGGATTCACAAAGAACTAGATTTAAGCCTGGGTCTAGAGTTCGAATCCTGGAAGGCAAAAATCCAGGCCAGGAGGGAAGATAGTATTGGTAGGCCGGTGGGCGGGGACGATGGCGCAGGGGGTCGTACAATAAAAGACGCTTTATTGTACGACCCCCCCCCCCCCCCCCCCCCACGGTCCCCCCCGGCGTGACCCCCAGGATTCGAACTAACCAGGCTAAATCTAGTTCTTTTGATCCTGAATACAATAGTCAATGTATTCAGGATTCACAAAGAACTAGATTTAAGCCTGGGTCTAGAGTTCGAATCCTGAGAAGGCAAAAATCCACGCCCAGGAGTGGGAAGACCTAGTATTGGTAACGGCACGGTCGACGGTCGAGACCGCCAAATGGGCCGCCAAATGGGCCGGGTCGTTACATAATGAGTCAACTGAAACAAGTATTGAACCAACAAATCAACCAGCCCAAAGAGTCGAAACAAACCAACCAGCCGGACCGAGGCTGAACCAAGCTCTAGGAGAACCAAGAAACCCAGACTCAGTCACCCAACCGATCAAATTGTGGGTGATCCAACTCTAGGAGTCAGGACTAGATCCTCCTATAGAAACCTTAGTCAAATAGCTATGATATCAAAAATAGAACCCAAAACAATAGATGAAGCCCTACCTGACCCTGACTGGATCATAGCTATACAAGAAGAATTAGCCCAATTTGAGAGGAACCAAGTCTGGGAACTAGTGCCTAAACCTGAAGGCAAATCCATCATAGATACTAAGTGGGTCTTTAGGAATAAGTTGAATGATCAAGGAGAAATAGTAAGAAATAAAGCCCGCTTAGTAGCAAAGGGTTTCAGCCAAGTAGAGGGACTAGACTACGATGAAACATATGCCCCAGTAGCTAGACTTGAGTCCATTAGAATGTTGTTAGCCTTTACATCCCATAAAGGATTTAAATTATATCAAATGGATGTAAAGTCAGCATTTTTAAATGGATTCATTAAAGAAGAAGTTTATGTAGGACAACCCCCAGGGTTTGAGGACCTAGACAAACCTAACTACGTTTACAAACTAACCAAAGCACTATATGGGTTAAAACAAGCACCTAGGGCTTGGTATGAACGATTATCAACTTACTTAACTTCTAAAGAATTTAAACAAGGTCAAATTGACTCAACTTTATTTATTAAAACCCTAGGAAAAGATATATTCATTGCCCAAATTTACGTAGATGACATAATCTTTGGATCCACCAACACCAACTTCCTAAAAGAATTTGTCAAGATAATGGAAGAAGAATTTGAAATGAGCTTAGTTGGTGAGCTTACCTTTTTCCTAGGCTTACAAATTAAACAAACTAGGGATGGTAATTACGTTCATCAATTCAAATATGCTAAAGAGTTAATAAAGAAATTTAAAATGGATAACTCTAAAAGCATAAGTACCCCCATGGCCACTAATGTAAAAATAGATAGTGACCCTGATGGTAAACCAGTGGACCTTAAACTCTATAGGAGTATGATAGGGAGTCTACTGTACCTTACAGCCAGTAGACCTGATATCCTCTTTGCTGTAGGGATGTGCGCTAGATACCAAACCTGTGCTAAGGAAACGCACTTAGCAGCCCTAAAAAGAATTCTAAGATATGTAAAGGGCACCCTAAATGTAGGAATTTGGTATCCTAGGACCTCAACATTTGATTTAACAGGATACATAGATTCTGACTATACAAGCTGTAAATTAGATAGAAAGAGCACAAGTGGAAGCTGCCAACTGTTAGGTCAGAGTCTAGTTAGTTGGTGCAGCAGAAAACAACACTGTGTAGCTCTATCCACAACTGAAGCTGAGTATGTGGCCTTAGGAGAGTGTGTTGCTCAACTTTTATGGATGATGCACACACTTAAGGACTTCCAGCTCAACTACACCCAAACTCAAGTATTTATTGATAATATAAGTTCAATTAATTTAACTAAGAACCCAATTCAACACTCCAGAACCAAACATATAGAAGTCAAACATCATTTTGTGAGAGACCATGTAGCCAGGGGTGAAATAGTACTTAAACATATTGACTCTAAATCCAACTTAGCTGATATATTCACAAAACCCTTACCTGAATCTGAGTTCAGTTCACTACGAAGACAGTTAGGATTGTGTTCTGTAGAGTAGATTAACTTTAATTCTTTTGCTCTACCTGGTTTAAATTTTTTTAGTAAAATTTGAAAAACTGTTTTACTTAATTTCAAAATCAGTTTTCATTTTCGACTTAGTTTTATTTTTATTTCAAAAGTTACCCCCTTTAAAAACTAGGGTTTTTCGAAAATGGACTTAGCCTAGGCCCTAACCCTAGAACTGCATGCACCTATAGACTTAGAAGCCAGCATCTCACAAGCACCTTAGGGTACTTTTTGATTGATAACCTAGAAAGGGTTGAGATGCTTAGGTCCTTGCCTTAATTCAAGATGCTTTAAGTCAGTGCATTGCAGTAATTGGGGCACTAAATACAACTTATACAGCAATCAAGTTAAGTGTCAAGTTTAGAAAATCTAACTTGAACAGAAACACTTAATTTGACTAACCCTAGCAAAAACTACTGTTTATAACAGTTAGTAAGTAGCTAATTGGGTTAGACAGGTCCCAACAGAAAAAATTGATTGATTTAGTTAAGTCTAATTATGATTTGGTTCAGTACAGCAAAATCTTACTTATTTCCATTATTTCTGCTATTTGTTTTGATATATGACAAAGGGGGAGAGATAGGAAAGGAGAGAGTAAAATTAATTTTCTTTATTTTAAAATTTTAAAAGTTTTCAAAATTAATTTTCTTAACTCTATCCTTTATTCAAAAAGTATTCAAAAGTTTTTCCTTTTTGAAAAATACTGAAGCTTGTCAAAAATGGCTAAAGTTCTTCAAGCCTTTAAAATTGTTTACTTAAGCTAAGTATTGAAGCCTCAAAATTTTTATGAAACTTTCAAAATTTTGCTAAGTACTCAAGCCTTTCAAAATTTTATAACTTAAGCTTGTCAAAAGTTTTTTTTATAAAGTACCTTAAGCTTAAGTTTCTCAAAACCGGTTAAGTACTCAAGTTTTTCCAAAAGTACTGTACTAAGTTTTCAAAATTACTACTAAAGTGTTTTCAAAGTTAACTAAGTACTTAAGCTAAAACATGCAAAACCTTTGAGTACCCTGAAACTTAAAGGCTCAAACTTTTTAAGTACTCAAAAATCATGTTTCAAAAATCTTCCTATGTACTTTTAACTTAAGTTATTAAAAGATTTCTAAGTATCTAAAACTTAAGTTTTCAAAGTACAAGTAAAGTTTTTTTAACCCCACGAATGTTTGAAAAATCTAGGGGGAGATTCCTTCCAGGGGGAGGGAACAAAATTTAACATTTTTTCATGCTTGCTTAAACTTAACTTTTTGAACTAGGGTTGCCATAAATCAAAAAGGGGGAGATTGTTGGTGCAGAATGCACCAAAGTCAAACCTGTGTTTTGATAATGGCAACAGAGGTCAAAAGTTAAGTATTAATTGTGTTTCTAACAAGTTGCTCTAGTGTGCAGAGCAAAGTCCTAGCGAAGGAATGCTAGGCAACTGGCGAAGGACTGCCAGTAGCAAAGTCCTAGCGAAGGAATGCTAGGCAACTGGCGAAGGACTGCCAGTAGCAAAGTCCTAGCGAAGGAATGCTAGGCAACTGGCGAAGGACTGCCAGTACCAAAGTCCTAGCGAAGGACTGCTAGGCAACTGGCGAAGGACTGCCAGTATCCAAGACCTGACAAAGGACCGTCAGGCAAAAGATCAACCAAAGGAGCGGTTGGCAACAGGTAAATTCTCCCGAGAGGAGTAGGTGAGGACGCGTTCCCCGTCGAGGGAACAGTAGGCGTCGGTTCGACCTAGGACTCCATTTTGGAGACCAAAGTCAGAACCAAGACAGCTAAGGCTGTATAAATAAATATTCTATTGTTGCATTGTGTTTTGGACTAACCCTGGATGCAGGACCGAAGGAACGTGTGTCTGCAGCTCAGAAAGCCTCAAAGGAGAGAGGCAAAGGCTGAGTAGGGCGCCCGGAGTGTCCCGGGCGCCCCCAAGGTACATACAAAACATGTCAAAGGAAAAAGGGTTCGAATAGCTACTGGGCGGGGCGCCCCGTGCTCCCGGGCGCCCCCATGCGCATGCATCGAACCAAAAGCCCTCGAAGCCAAGCGGATAAAGTTTGACCCGGTCAATCCGGGCGCCCCGAGCGCTCCGGGCGCCCCGAGCGCTCCGGGCGCCCCGGTCAAAGCGGATCCAGAGGATCAGACGCGACCGAGACTTTGGCGGATCAAAGGCCACGTGGGGGGCGCCCCCGACGTCCCGGGCGCCCCCTGGCCCTATATAAAGGGCCCTCGACCAAGGCTTCAAGGCATCAGTTCTCTCAATGCCTCAAAGCTCTTCTACACTCGTGCCTTGCTCCGGAAACACTCCAACTCGAGCCGACGACGTCCCGCTGCCCCGAAAAAGTCAATCCACTCCGGACGTCGGTAACGAAGATCGAAATTTTAATATTATTATTTTATTGCACTTATTTGTAATCAAATATTGTAAACTGTTTTGCGCGTATATTGAATTGCCCAAAGTAAACGGTCAACGACCGTGGGCCTTGGAGTAAGAGTCGACACAGGATCCAAACCAAGTAAATCGACTATGTCTGTGTGCTGTTTTTAAATTTCCGCTGTGCAATTGCTCGTTACGAAAATACGAACAATTTCCGATATTCACCCCCCTCTATCGATTTTCTCGATCCAACAAAAAAGACCCTAATAATATCCCAATTATCGGTTCTTTCAATCCCTAATGGTCGTAAACACAGTGTACTAACCCTCATACACTTGTTTTACATCATTCAGACACCAACCCAGTTGCTGATACACACATCAGCCCTGGACAGTCGATTGATACTATGAATATCAGACTTTTCTAGCCAAATTCAGAAATGCGCCAGAAATTTCACAATTCTCCAAAAATTTCCAAACTTCGTGGAGAACTTTGTGGTACCTATACCTACTTGGGAAAAATACATTTCATAATGTATCTATCACCGTTCCCAAGTTTGACACAAAACTCAAAAATTTTCTATGAAAATTAAGGCAAACACGGAGGCAACCTCCCCCTTAACCTATGCCTTCTCCCAATTTTCATTTTCCCATGGTGAAGTTCTTTCCAACATAACACCATAGACTCAAATTAGGTTCTACCCAACGTAACAATCAAGCTCTTCTTCCTTGGACACCATTAAGGATTGCCCCCAAGCAACCTTATCCCTAGTGCCAACAAGAACTCAACATAACCTTAAACACTCTAAAGGTTTGCAAGCACATTTGCTAGTATATAACCTATCCTAGAAGAGTATGATTCCATGAAAACCACAAATGTGCTCGACTTTTGGTACAACTTCCAATTTTCACAAAAGATTGGCATTTTGTATCAATCTTTAAATCCATCTATAATTCCATGTGTTTGCTAAGGCGTATCATTATAATCTAACACATGGAATTGTCCTCGATTTTCCCTTTTTACCTTTAAATTCTAGATACCTAGGGAAACTTATCAATCTTCCTTGATTTTCAAGATATCAATAAAGTCTTATTAACTCATGAGATAACACTTCATTCAAGGAATATGAGATCATAATCAAGACTTTTAATCCACATCTATATCCTATAATCCAAACTTGCAATTTCTGATTGTCCAATATCCTTTTTCCATTTCAGCCTACGGACCAGTCGATGCCCCTGTGGCAGTCGACTCCCAAAACTCACAGAATATTTCTGGGCTTGAGACTAGTCGACTGCCCCTGAGGCAGTCGATTGGTACCTGAGTTTTAGGTTTTCAATCGAATTTCAGAAATCCCTAACTAATTCTACAAATTTCCAAAAATTATGAAATTTCGTGGGGAGATTTGTGGGGCCAATGTCTACTTGGGAAAAATACGTTTCCAAACAAATGTACTCAGATCATTGGCACGAAACTCAACTTATCCTAAAGTGTATCATTGAAACTCATCCCAAAAGTCTCAATTGTGATTTCTCCTCACTGTTTCTTCTTATCCTTGATTATAGTTCATTTCTATCAGTGAATTACATGGTATTCACACATTAAAACCCAATTTTACCCAAAATAATTATATTTTCATTCTTTTCTCCCTAAATTCCCTTTTTAATGTGCCAAAACCTAGGATTAAGAGTTACCCAAGTCTTCCAACCCTTTTTGGCACAATTCACCTAATTTCCTAGGAGAAAAACTTTTGAGATCCATTTACCATGGACCCCAAAGGCTCCTAGAGCTCCCCCTTGAACTCTGAGCCCTAGTCACCTCCCTAGGTAACTCAGCCCACACTAACCCACACAGGTGTACCTCCGGTGATTTTTGAACTACAAATCTAACCTTCTTAACTTTGGACACCTTGTCCTTGGTTAAGCCACTTTCTTTCCCTTTGGATGGCACCCCCTTGCCATCCTTGGACTTACCCTCCTTGTCATGATTATATGCTTCCCCAGCATACCTCTTTCCATTTGCCATGGAGGTCTTAGACCGGTATCCTAACCCGATCTATCATAGTTGGGTTTTAAACTACCCAACATCATGTCTAAGCCCTTAGATCCAATCGTGAATCTTTCTAGGGCCTTTTCTAATGTGTCAAGCCTTGCGCTCAAGGCTTGATTTTCCCTTTCTAGAGTTCTAACCCTAGAACCCATATGTCCACCTTGGACATTCCTAGGCCTAACCTCCTTTCTAGGCACATTCCTTCCCTTCTTGGGATTAGTGTCATGATCCTTAAATCTAGAGGTCTTGGGTCTATCATTATGCATGCTCTTCCTAGGGTTTTGATCTACCTTGTTAACCCTAGTCCTATCATTATATTTGAAACCAAAATTATGCACCATTAAGCATTTTTCATGAATGTTAGCATGCATGGATGAATGATTAATTCTATTTTTATTATGCATTGAGGAACTTGAAATTGAATTACATTTTAATCTAGGGTTAGGAATTACCTCCCTTACCCTTGAAGTTTCCCTTTGATGGAAGCCTCTTCTCTTTCTCTCCTCCTTCTCCATCTTCTCAAATTCTCCATCTTCTTTAGTTCCCCTTTCCTTGGACACTTTGTGTAAAAGTGCCCCAGCTCTCCACATGTGAAGCATCGAATTTTCTTCCTTTTCTCTTGAGTTTCTCCAATCCTACACTTCACGTTAGATTTAACCAGAATTGCACAGAGTGTAGGATTTACCTCCTTTACCTTCCCATTTGGACATTATCCTTATAGTGTCCCTTTTCATTACACCCAAAGCATGTGATGTGTTCCTTTCTCTTGGCTTTAGTGGAGGCAGAGGCTTCCTCTTGTTCTTGTATGATTGAGGGTCTCTCCTCCCCCTAAATACTTGACGTTGATACTTCTTCTTCTTCTCTGGAGGAAGTTGATGATTTTTCACTTTCTAGTGCTCCTTCACTTGATGAAGTTGAGACTTCTTCCTCCTCTTGGTCTTCTTGGACTATTGACCTTGCTTCTTCGGGTTCCTCTACTACTTGAACTTGTGTAGGGCTCTTATGAATTTCTTCCAATTTAATCCACAATTCATATGCATTCTTATGATTCCTTGCATCACTCAAAATATTAGTAGGCAAAACATTTTCTAAAATACCAATTACCTTTTGATTTGCCCGAAATTGTTCTTGTTGCTCTTTGTCCCAATATCTAGGACGAAGCCTCTTTCCGTGCTTGTCCTTTGGAACTTCGAACGACTCTTCAATGGATATCCTGCACGCCCAATCCATGCTAAGCCAAGTCTCCATCCTTGCCCTCCAAAAATTGAAGTCTTCATGATCGTAGGGCGGTGGTGTGTTGATGTCTTGCCCCAACTTATCTTTCATGTTCTTCTTCCACTATCGTATGCTCCCACGGCGGTTAGTTCGATCAAGAGCGGTCCTTCGCTCTGATACCAACTGATTGATCGACTAGGCGTGCTAGAGGGGGGGGGTGAATAGCACTTTTTCGGTTGAATCTCTACAGCGTTGTTAGCGCAGCAGAAACAATATTATGCAAAAGACAATAAACAATGCTAACAACAGAAATTTACTTGGTATCCACCCCAGACGGGTGACTAATCTAAGAATCCGTCGGTGGATCAACCCCCGGATAAACTCCGTCTAGATCTGTCGCTCCTTGTTGGTGGAGAAACCTCGCCACAGCACTTCGGACGCTATCTGATCACAAAAGACTACTAACTCACCTTACCCAAGTGAGTTTCATCAAGAGTCTCAGCCCAAACCGAGTTCTCTTTAAATAGAACTTGGGATGAAAACCCTCGCTGCAGTCGACTGCTCCAGGGCAGTCGACTGCCCCACTCAGAATTCGACCGTTAACACTCCAACGTTCGAATTCTGCCAGCTCACCAGCTGCTACTAGTCGACTGCCCGTCGACTGGTCCCAGGGCAGTCGACTGGTCCCTTAATAGTCCTAGGTTTACACTCCCCGAGTACATTTCACTCCGCACTCGACCCCTAGGACTTCCCTAGTACAATCACACAGCACTCGTACCCTCACGACTCGATTGACTCCTCCTCCGCAGCCTCGACTGTTGCTTTCGCGCCCTCTTCATCTTTGGCTCCCGTCCCTCGGATGCACGCAGCCTCCAGCTTGCCTCCATGCAATCCTTCACGCATGCCTCGAAGTCCGTGCCCATCAGCTCATCGTCCCTGCTCTCCAAGGTCCCTCGGATGCGCACGCAAGCCTCCAGCTTGCCTCCATGCCACCCTTCACCGTACTGAGGCCGTCCAGTCAAGTCCACATATGTAACCTGTACATCCTGTACACTCAACATACACATATAAGAACACAAGGGTAAACCTAACTTAAACCCTTTGCCCAAACATCAAAACACTTGGTCACTCCGGACCACAGATTGCCCCAACAATCTCCCCCTTTTTGATGTTTGGCAATACGTTTAAGTTAGGGAAAGCAAGATAGTAGTCAATAGCAAAAACAATGCTAAATGAATGCATATGCAATGCAAAACTGGATTAAATTGTCACGCCCCGAGACCTAAGAGCCGCTGATCCAATAGAAAATCGGACAGCACCTCCCCTGTCCGGCGGACAATTTACACATACACACAGATAATATAACCTGTATACAATATATATATAGCACAACCACGCAGTTTAAAGGGCCTCAGGCCTCAGATATATGCAAAATCAACAGTTATATGATTATAACTATCGAAAAACCAAATCCGAACTCACCTGAGCTGCCAGGGGGCAGGAACAAAGCCAAAACCGAACGAAGTCCAACATAGGACTCAAAAGTACAATACCTTCAAACAGAACGTGCATACATGTTCAAAACATACAGCGGAAGCATAGGAATGCTACAGGGTCCATAACAAAACAAGGAAAACCAAAAAGGGCTCCTCGGGAGCTGGGGACTGGCGGCTCGGGATCTCCTCGCAGACATCAACCTGAAATAAATATATATGGCAACGGGGTGAGTCCATAGCTCAGCGGATACCCAACAGATATGCATAGAAGGTTATACCAACAATAAGAGTTCAGCTAATACAGTCTCATATCAACACGAGGGAAAGACTGGAACTGAAAATACTGGGTAGGTACATACCTGAATCCATCTAACCTGTACAGAGGGTAAGAAATACCAAAAGAAGACAAATAGGCATATAGTCTCAGATAACAAGTCTCCAGAATATGCAATGTCAAACAAGTGCAAGAATCAAGTGCAGCAAACAATGCACGATGCAACGTATGCACATGGTGCAATGACATGTGTCACCCCTGACACCAGACATAATCATCGTACACCTGTCATAGGGACGTCTGAAAAGGTAGGGCTCTGACAACTGTACACCCTGCCATCACTGCTCCTGAGTGACCGGGTGGACAGGATGCTGACGAAGGACCACCCCTCTACCCCAAGTAATGGGGGAGCTCCGCTCTCATCTCCTCGTGGCTCAGTACGAGAAGGGATCCCTGCTTGCTACCACGCCCGCGCTCACCCTCCAATAGTGGCCGAACGGAGCAATACAGGGCAAATGCACACATCTACGGTATCCACTAACCCATGAGTGGCCGTGTGTGCCCGTCATGTACCGGAAGATGATTAGGCTCAACCACAAGGGAGTCGCTGATCGCCGGCATGCAACAGTGCAAGGATGGTGTATGATAGATACACATACCTCCCTCCCAAGTCCTCAGTATACTAAGTCTCAGTCTGAAATCCTATAACAGGAAATACTGGTAACCTACAAAGTATACTGACCGGAAAACTACCAACCCCTCAAGGTCAAATGCAAGAGACAATACCACGATCTCTAGCATACAACTGGATATGACAATACCTGAGACTGTATGGAACTAACAGCAGAATAACTCAGGGATGAACAACAAATATCCAGAACAGGCATAATAACTCAGGGATAACTAACAAGTATCCAGGGCATGCATAATAACTCAGGGGTAAACCACAATATCTAGATCAAACATAATAACCAGGGATAGCGTAGGATCTTATTGCTATCTATAACATTCTATGCATAACAAGATGACAATATCAAGATAGATAAGTCAAAGGGTACCCGCCTCAAAGTAGATGCTCGTATCAGAAAAAGACCTCCCGTCTGATAATCAGAAATGACAAGTCCAATCAATGCCCTGTATCAAAAGGGTATTGTTTAGCTACAATAATATGAAATTCATAGCTAAACGAGATATCTCAATTAATTAGGATCGTCCTAATTATCCCGTTTTCCTTTTATTACTACAATTAAATGAGTAGCCCACGACAACCTATTACACCACCCCAATTCAACACAGCAATTGCCACCCAAACACTCACGACAGTGATCATAAAAAGGAGAAACAAATCTATAATCCAATCCAAAATCATTACCCTCCAACTGATCCACATCTCATTAAGCTAAGAACCACCAAAGCATTTTATCCATTCTACATCATGCCAAAATAGAATTAACATCATCATATATAGGTAACAATAAGATTCCAATTCCATGAAGAATAGAATTTAGGCAGAATACTAACCAAAAATCTGATTAAACCAACTCATTTCTACCAATCAACCACCTGATTCAGAGATCTTCTAAAAATGTATCACAAGGTAAATCATCACAAATTCAAAGGAGCTAAGCTATACTCTAATTCATAACTTAGATATAAACCAGAATACCCTAACAGGGTAACACTTCTAAATAGCTACAACAGTCTCAAAACGGAACAAAGACATCAGCTACACCACTACAAGTTCACGACAAAGGAACACCAAGAACAGGACACAACAGATCAAACCAAGTTGACATGAAAACATCCATAACATCACAACAACCTCTAATTCCATTCAACTTCCTACAACAGGAACCCTTCAAGCCACAGCATCTCACATGATCGAAAGCACCTGCCCAAAACAAAACTCCTACAAACAAATCTGTGATCAACAGATTATCCCAATAAAACCCAATAGATCCTGATAAAAGAACCGAACACCAAAAACTGATCAGAACCAATCAAGAACAAAAAACTCTCAAATCTCAAGCAGATCCATTCAGTATCACGTCACTTATCCATACTTATTCCCAGACAAAATCCATACATACGGATTGAAACAAATCCATCCGAAGAGCAATTGAAAACCATCAATGCTTACCTGAGTTCATCGCTGACTATGATTTCCTCCTCTAATCCAGAGCAGCTGCTCCCATAGGGCAGAACACAACCCCTAAAATTAATTTAGATCAGTACTAGCTAGGGATTCCCATCCTCCAAGCGGTGGTATTCCTAATTCATCCAACAAGGAACGAAAATCTTACCTGTGTGACTGCGACGACGTTGTTTCCACTCAGACCTAGCCCTCAAGAGTCGCGAAGGAGAGAAAGGGAATCGGAGGAGAGGCGTCGGGTGCTCTGGCGGCTAGGTCACGCGAGAGAGGAGGCGGCTCGTCTTTGGCTTTGGCTGCGCGGCGCTAGGGCACGAGGGAGTCGGCGGCCGAGGCTTTAAAACAAAAGAAGGGGCTTTTTGTAAAAAGGTCCCTCCACTTTCAGAAATTCAAACTTTGTCCTTAGGGTAAAGGTTTTTTTTTTTTTTTTTTTTTGTTATTTAACCTTCCCATTTATTATAATCTCTAAGTCTGCCAATAAATTTTTTGAAAAATTTTATTCTACCGATTTTAAATTCACCGTATTTTACACATATCGCAAAGCATCTCACACCTAACCCTCCAAGTTAGGAATTTTCACACCTAGCCCTCCAAGCTAGGAATTTCTACACCAAAATGGGCTTTTTAAGGCTTCTCCCAAGCTCCCCCTACATTGGACTTATAAAGGCTTTTTAAGAACCTCTCCCAGGTTCCCCTTACGCCAAGAATGGAACAAACATACTCCCCCTTAATCTTAGCTCCCCCTAAACCCAGGGTTTCTTGCAAAAGTAAGTTTGGTTTCTCAACTTAAACCCAAACTTCTCCCCCTTTTCCATACATCAAAAAGACCCTAATAATATCCCAATTATCGGTTCTTTCAATCCCTAATGGTCATAAACACAGTGTACTAACCCTCATACACTTGTTTTACACCATTCGGACACCAGCCCAGCTGCTGATACAGACATCAGCCCTGGGTAGTCGACTACCCCCAGGGCAGTCGACTGATACTATGAATATCATACTTTTCTGGCCTAATTCAGAAATACGCCAGAAATTCCATAATTCTCCAAAAATTCCCAAACTTCATGGAGAACTTTATGGTACCCATACCTACTTGGGAAAAATACATTTCATAATGTATCTATCACCGTTCCCAAGTTTGACACAAAATCCAAAAATTTTCTATGAAAATTAAGGCAAACACGGAGGCAACCTCCCCCTTAACCTATGCCTTCTCCCAATTTTCATTTTCCCATGGTGAAGTTCTTCCCAACATAACACCATAGACTCAAATCAGGTTCTACCCAACCTAACAATCAAGCTCTTCTTCCTTGGACACCATTAAGGATTGCCCCCAAACAACCTTATCCCTAGTGCCAACAAGAACTCAACATAACCTTAAACACTCTAAAGGTTTGCAAGCACATTTGCTAGGATATAACCTATCCTAGAAGAGTATGATTCCCTGAAAACCACAAATGTGCTCGACTTTTGGTACAACTTCCAATTTTCACAAAAGATTGGCATTTTGTATCAATCTTTAAATCCATCTATAATTCCATGTGTTTGCTAAGGTTTATCATTATAATCTAACACATGGAATTGTCCTCGATTTTCCCTTTTTACCTTTAAATTCTAGATACCTAGGAAAACTTATCAATCTTCCTTGATTTTCAAGATATCAATAAAGTCTTATTAACTCATGAGATAACACTTCATTCAAGGAATATGAGATCATAATCAAGACTTTTAATCCACATCTATATCCTAGAATCCAAACTTGCAATTTCTGATTGTCCAATATCCTTTTTCCATTTCAGCCTACGGACCAGTCGACTGCCCCTGTGGCAGTCGACTCCCAAAACTCATAGAATGTTTCTGGGCTTGAGACTAGTCGACTCCCCTTGAGGCAGTCGACTGGTACCTGAGTTTCAGGTTTTTCAATCAAATTTCAGAAATCCCTAACTAATTCTACAAATCTCTAAAAATTATAAAATTTTGTGAGGAGATTTGTGTGACCAATGTCTACTTGGGAAAAAAACGTTTCCAAATAAATGTACTCCGGATCCCAAGATTGGCACGAAACTTAACTTATCCTAAAGTGTATCATTGAAACTCATCCCAAAAGTCTCAATTGTGATTTCTCCTCACTGTACAAGAGGACATACCACAAGTCATTGCACCGCGTGTCACAGAAGATACACAGGTGGTACCTCGTTGTAGTGGGAGGGTTGTTAGACAACCTGACAGATTCATGTTCTTGGGAGAGTCTTCGGACTTCATCCCTGGCGAATATGAACCTGATCCCTGGACCTATGTCGAGGAACATCCGCTTTGATAAGGTAATCCAATCATATGGATTTGTTCAAAGTCCGGATGAATATTGTGTATATAAGAGGTGTGACGGAAACATAGTGGTATTTTTTGAACTAGACGTAGATAATATTTTGCTCATTGGCAATAATGTCAAAGTATTATTAGACGTAAGGGTATGGTTGTCCAAATAGTTTGATATGAAGGACTTGGGAGAAGCGGGACACATCCTTGGGATCAAAGTTCTAAGGGATCGCCAGAAAAGGATGTTGTGCTTATCTCAAGCTTCATACATAGACACTGTCTTAGCTCGTTTTAGCATGAAAACTCCAAGAAAAGTTTCCTGCCTTTCAGGCATAGAGTTCCTCTATCTAAAGAGATGTGTCCTAAAACATCAAAGGAGATAGAAGAGATGAAGGTGGTTCCTTGTGCTTCGACAGTTGGAAGCCTCATGTATGCTATGCTGTGTACGAGACCGGATATCTGCTTTGCCGTGGGCATGGTTAGCAGATATCAGAATAACCCAAGTCAGGGAAATTA
Source organism: Boesenbergia rotunda (assembly GCA_024364735.1). Classification (NCBI taxonomy): domain Eukaryota; kingdom Viridiplantae; phylum Streptophyta; class Magnoliopsida; order Zingiberales; family Zingiberaceae; genus Boesenbergia; species Boesenbergia rotunda. The sequence goes on from JAGFNQ010000387.1 coordinate 155,391, forward strand.
GACTGCGGTAAAGCATATAATAGTACATGAGAAGGACTAGGGATTATATGCTAGTTTACCAGGCAGACTAATTACTCTCTATGGGTTATACGGATTCAGACTTCCAATCAGATAAGGACAAAACTAAGTCTACCTTGGGGTTTTATGTTTACTTTAGGAGGTGGAGCCATAGTATGGAGGAGTGTTAAGCAGAAATGCGTGGCGGACTTCACCATGAAAGCTGAGTATGTGGCAGCCTTTGAGGCAGCCAATGAAGCTGTATGGTTCAAGAACCTCATAATGGACTTGGATGTAATTCCTGGTTTGCCAAGAATTATCATAGCTCATTGTGATAACAATGGTGCAGTTGTAAACTTCAAAGAACCACGAGCCCATAAGGCGAGTAAACACATAGAGCGCAAGTACCACCCAAGCGAGGAGAAGTTGTTGTCGCCTAGATTACATCAGAGGATAACCTGACAGATCTTTTCACTGAGACCTTTCTAGCGAGAGCTTTTAGGCATGTAGAGGATATGAGAGTCAGATGTATGGCATTATGAGGACAGCAAAGTCTTTTAGTATAAGTGGGAGATTGTTGGAATGTATACTAAAAGTCTTGCTTTTATATAAGATATCTACATTTTGAAAGAGAATCACAATATCACTGTTTGCACGTTTATATTAGTATGTGTATAATGTCTAATACTTTACACTGTAGATAACATAGTGTGTGGTGTCACATAGAAGATCATGTTATCAGTTCCTTGTAGAGTATAAGTAGGGGCTCACAACCGAGATGAATTTGGGCAAACCATCAGGATGGTTGTAGTGTAATTTGGTATTGGTTTATCATGACCATAGAATTTCACTAGTGCACTTTGTGTGCATTGAGCAGGACCGACATAGAGGTGATCTAATTTATACTGACTTTATAATTGGATCAGACCTCAGTTTATTATAGAGTATATGCACTGAATCCCGATATATAACGGGCACATGTACTTAATATTTATTTCTTTGATTTACCAATGGGCGAGATTTATTCTGGTAAATTGATAGGCCCGGTAAATTGGGAAATAATATTATTTACATGGTGTACCATTGATTATAGACGGAAACCGTGTCCTGGTGAGTCGGGATAATGATGCCCCCTTGATGAGCTCATAAGGTTCATCATGTTAAATCCTGCAGGTGGACCTAGTCCGACATGATGATAATGATGAGTGGTACTAATCAAGGAGTTAGATGTTGATTAATTAAAATTGTCAATAAGTTAAATTAATCAACAGACATTTGATATTTTAAACACGGGGAGAAATTGTACTCATAATAGATGAAGCCGATATGTAAATATGAGGGTTGGTGAGGTAGTTCAATGAAGAGCTTTTAGTGGAATGGTTCTTCATTAATGGATCGGGCCTTGATCCATTAGGTGTTCAAGACCCAACTCCTCCTCATGGTCCCTATTGTAGCCCTATAAATACCCCATGGTGTCATGAAACCAAATCATCCAATTAATCATCAAACCCTTGGCTTTTCTCTCCTCTTCCTCTCCCTCTCTCTCCTAAGGCAACCGGTGGCTAAAGGGTGCAAGAGGAGTGGCGCAAGGTGATAAGGGAAGAAGAAATTCATCCTTTCTTCTTCTCCTCTTCATCCTTTTCTTCTCTTCTCCCGTGGAGGTCTCGGTAGCGAGCTTGGGAGGGAGAAAACAACGCCACCTTAAAGCAAGGTGGCCGGCGGCGTGCAAGATAGGGAGAAGAGGCCGGCGGCTTGGGTTTTAAGGAAGAAGGAGTGATCTTCTTCTTCCTCTCCTACTTCTTCATCTTTCTTTCCGTCTTCATCTCAGCACCCTTGTGGCCGGCGCACCTAGGAGCTTGGAGGTGGTCGGCAGTGCAAGGAGGAGGTGGAAGTGGTGGCCGGCGGCAACCCTAAAGTCTAGGGTTTGTTTGGCAGAAGGAAGAAGGAAGAAAAGGGATTGATTGGTAGGCCTTGGTGACTTCGGTTCTTGGTAGATCATCACCCACACGACGTCCAAGAGGGGAGGGTCATACAATAGAAGATTGCGAGGTAACGAGAGGTGTAACCTTTTCTTACGGCTCTTTGTTCATTCTATCATTTCATGCGGGCTTAATTAATTGTCATTGCTATTAATTATTTGTTAATTAATTGTGATAATTAATTATGTTGGATCCCGATGATAAACACAAAAATCGGTGATCCGCTCGTCGTCTTTTTCGTGACTAATTGGTTAGGCAAGTTACAAGGCTGGAACATTAAGTTTGGCCAAGTTGTAACTCGAATCAATTAGTACGGCGATGAGACAGTTGTTTGGGAGATAGGTCTCCATTTGGATTAAATTTTTAATCCATGGACTTGGAGTGGTTTCCCATGGACGACCCGGTGTTTGCTTAGGAAACCCACCAAGATATCCAACACACTCTTTCTCTCCCTCTAAGAAATTTCTGTGCGGTCTTCACTCTCTTTCCGATTCGACTAGATAGCTCAGACATACGAACTCCCTAGTGGTTACCAACCTCAGTCCCTGTGGATACAATATCTTTTTATTACTTGATGACATTTCGTGTACTTGTGGAGCACATATCAAGTTTTTGGTGCCATTGCCGGGAACTGAGAGTGCAACATTAGACAATTAGCATTTTGAGTTAGAATAGGCATTTCTTTTTGCTAGGAGTATATATTTGTTGCACACTTGTTGAGTTTACATGCTAATTTCATTTTTGCATCTCTTTATAGAAAACACAAAAACAAAGTTTTTTTCCTTTACACATTTATAGAAAACACAAAAACATAGTTGTTTTTCCTTTTATATATACATTGAAAATATAAAAAGATACTTATCTATATTTGTTTTCTTATTTCTTGCATCATTTTCACAGAAATACCAAAAATACTATTTTATTAATTTTAGTGGACTCTCTTACTGTGCATGTGTAGACTTCTTCTAGCGGGATCTTTATTGTCTTTTGATCCAAAGATTGACAGAACATTCAAATGCTGAAGAAGAGAACAGAGAGCATAGTTTGATTCAGAGCTCAATCAACTCACCATGGTAAACAACAACAAATCCTTAAAAGATTATACAACCGCATGCGTCAGAGGGTTCAGTTCTAGAATTTCTCGGTTTGCTGTAGAGACCAACAATTTTGAAATTAAGTCAGCCTTCATCTCTATGGTCCAGCAACATCAATTCGAGGGTGGACCCTCATAAGACCCCTATCAACACTTGGAGACATTTTATGTGATATGTGGTACAATGAAGATCAATAGAGTGCCCCCCAATTGCAATTAAGTTAATTTTATTTGGGTTTTCTCTTCAAGACAGAGTGAAGGCTTGGTTGAATTTCCTCTCTCCCAATAGCATCTCCTCATGGGTATAGTGTGAACAAGTATTTTTGAAAAAGTTTTTCCAGCCAAGCAAAACTACATATATGTGAAATCTCTTTGCAAGCTTCTAGTAAAATGATTCTGAATCACTTTATGAGGCTTGAGATAGATCTAAGGGATGTTGAGGAATTGCCCACATCACGGATTGGAGAGGTGGTTGGTGATCCACACTTTCTACAATGGAATAAACTATTAGACCAAAGTATCACTAGATTCTACAGCAGACGGAGCACTCATGAACAAGGGCCTCGATGGTGCTGAAGAGATTATAGAAAATGTGACTCTCAACCATCATCAATAGCTATCGGAGAACAAGCGACCTAGCTCTCCGAATGGAAAATACATCATTCTAGCACATTCCCAGAAGAAGGATGAGGTTGGCTCTTCTAGCCCAAATGTAGGGGACCACCTCCCCTACAAGGCTAAGGCTCCTAGTTGAGCCATGAGGTCAAGCTCGTGACCTTAAACGAGCGTTCCTTGGGAGCCAACCCAAGATGTACATATTTCTCTTTTCATGTATGTCTTTCTTTATCTATTTTGGTCCTTTTAGGAAAATTTGATACTTGTTTTTTTCATTGTTTTGGTAGGACTGGGATGAACCGAGACGAGACGATTATATTGGTGCAGTTTGTACAAATGATTAAACTAAGGTTTTGATAGATGATAAATGGTTAAAGTTAGATGTTGTGATTTTCTAATTTTGTTACCATGTGAGTAGGATTGAAAGGCTTAGGACCTGACACCAGGCTGAAGCTCAGGTTGGTTGAGATCTGGCAGGAAGTCCAATTGGGTCTACGGAGCTTGACAAATAGCTAAAGCCCAGGTTGGTGGAGACCTGGCATGAAGTCCAGCTGGGTCCATGGGACCTGACAACTGACTGAAGTCCAGATGGGGCATCTGGCAGGAAGACCTGATGGGTCAAGAGGCTAAATCAGTCATCATAAGGTGAGTGAGATAAGTCACTGGAGGAGTGAAATCTAGTGAGGATGAGTCCCAGGTGGGACTGTAGGTGCGGTCCATCTAGAGCCATTTTGGAGATCTAAGCTGAGACCTTATTTAGATCCTGGTCTTGAGAAGACAAGATATAAGTCATAAACATCTATAAATTGTTCATACATATTTTTTTCTTAATCAATGTTGTAGAGACATACATAGAGCTTTAAATTCTAGATGTGTGGTCGTTGACAAAACCTGATTCTGAGTTTGGAATTAAAAGTTATGGCCTCCGGAAGATTATTGTGTCAAACAACAAAATTGAGGTGCCTCAGATTGAAATTGAGGCACCTCAAATCAGACTTGAGGTGCCTTCAAGATGATAAAATGCATAGTTTGCAGATCTGGTATGCCTTGATAAGACGCTCTATAAAAGGGAAATTTGAGGCGGCTTTCAAACATAACTCATTTTCAAGCTACTCCAAGCCTTCCGCTATTCCATCTTCGTGTTGCAGCTTCTACTATGACTTGATTATGACTGACTACTATCGGAAGGCCAACGCCAACACACAAGCCCGACCGAGATTCTATGTCCGTGTTGGTAACAATTTAAGTTCTGTATTTAATTCATTATTACTTATAGGAAGTGTATAATTGTTACACTTCCTACTACTTTGTAGTTAATCACTCTACTGGGGGTTTACCAATAGAGGATATTAGTGGATTCCCTATCAGAAAGGTATAAGGGACCTGGGCCTTGTAGTAGGAGTCGCCGAAGGCTCCAAAGCAAGTAAAACTGAACCATGTTTTGACTTGTGCTTTTCTTGTGTTCGCTTTATTTTCCACGGCGCACTCACATTTTATTAAATCTGAAAAAGTGACGTTTTTTTTAAAGTCTCATGATTCACCCCTCTCTCACATGCAACGATCTTACAAGTGGTATCAGAGCCAGTTTGCTCTAAATCGGTGCAACCACCATAAGGGGCGGGGTTTCGAATCGGTTTTCAATTTTTTTGTGCACAGTCTAGGCTAGGTATAAATACCTTTGCTTAGATCTTTTTCTCGTTCGATCAGATTTACTCGAAGTTGGTGCAACACTACTCGAGTCAATTTCTTTTGTCTTCTTCTTCCCACATTACTAATCCAAGACTTAGTCTTAGTATATTTTTCTCTTCTGTTTCTTGTATGCTAGACCTGATGGCCCAAGGTGAAGACTACAACATAGTCCACCCCCCTATGTTCAACGGGGAAGATTTTTCCTATTGGAAAAGGAGAATAGAGGTTTACCTAAAGACCAACATAGACCAGTGGTTTGCAATCCATACTGGATACTCACCTCTAATGGACGAAGGAGGAAATGCTCCACTAAAACAAGACAAGTGGAACACTGACATGATGAAGATGGCGTAAATAGAGTACAAAGCACAAAACACCCTCCAGTATGGCCTGACAAAAGAAGAGCTGAACCGAATAGGCCCAACTGAAAACACAAAGAACTCTAGGTGTAACGACCCTCTCTTACTAACTTTGACCTTATAGGGTCGTTACGTTGACCTTACTGCTAGGCCAGCCAAAATAAAAAAAACTTTAATTTTATTGACTTTGCCAGAATTTGACTCTAAGATCTCTTAGTTGCAAGACTGAAGCACTAACCATCAGCCCTACAACACTTTTTGTTTTACACTGGCACCAGTCGACTGATATCCTACCAGTCGACTGGTGCAGTTGACTACACCTGTGATTCACTCGCCCGAATGTTTCTGTTCCCTCGACCAGTCGACTGATACCTGCATCAGTCGACTGATACGCCTATAACTGCAATTTCCAGGTTTCAGAAACACCGTTCAAGTATATATATACATTCTACTTCAACTACACAACAAGATTGTAGACTCACAAACATAATAACCATAATCATACTCCATTTGCATGCATTTCAAACTCCAAATTAACTACTCAAACTTAAAGTCTTTGCGGAAGTAAACTACTAACATAAACTCAAAAGAAAATACTCATAAAATTCTATTGTTTAGAGTTTTAAACGCTAAACAAAACTCATCCCGAAGGATCCTACTCCACGGTTCCGCCGCCACTAACATGAATCATCCATCCTTGAGCCTCCTTGCCTTACATCTTCCCTTTACCTTTATTTGTAGTAAAAGGATGCAACTATAAGCAAATAGCTTAGTAAGTAGATACCTATCTCACAAAAATATGTAATCGATATCAAACATGCTCTTGGTCAAGAATGCTTGCTTTTAAACATCTGTACTGAAAATGCTATGCTTAAAATGAATAAGCTCATGAATACACTTGAAACAAATGTTTGCATTTGGAAACTTTGCTTGAAATGAAAAATGTGTAACATGCTTGAAATGATTTCTTGCTTTTGAAAAACTTGAAACTTATACACTTATACTTCTTATACTTCAAAATAATAAACATTCTCCTTTAGGCCCGGCATAGTACCAATGCGTGTATCCCTAGTAGCTTCGGGGTAGCTAGCCACCGAATCCTAATAGGACGTCTTACTAGCTCACCTAGATCTCATGGGCCTCGGCTCGGTACATGCCAAAAAGACCTCGGTCTTTCAAAGTAATATACTTAACTTGTACTCATGCTTGTATTTACAATGCATAACTTAGCACTTAAAAAGGTAATGTTCCCAAAACTTGTTTTAGGACACAACAAGACCTCGTTCTTGTTTCTTATCTCATTTCTTAGTCCTAGAACTCGTTCTAGGGCTTAGTAAGACTTTGGTCTTACTCAGAACATCGGTATCGAACACCTTGCATGCCGAAATCCCAAAACCTTGCGTTTGGGCAAATCAAGACCTTGGTCTTGCTATACTAGGATCACATCATAAAAAAGACTTGAAAATCATGTTTAAAACTCATTAGAGAACTACTTTTACTGCAGGTGAGAGATCTACTTACATCCTTATGCTTAGAACTCACTATACCGACGTAGGATTTAGCGTGGTACTCCTCGTCAACTTCCTTTGCATGATCTGGATCTTGAGCGCAAGAAAAGAAGTGGAGAAACCCTTGTTCTTTTCTTGTTTTCGGCAAGGAAGAAGAAGAATGAGAAAACTCTTGGTTTTCTCTTCTTCTATTCCTTTATATACTAAGTGGAAGTTGAAACATCACTCATAAAAGATGCTTACTATCACTTATCTAATTTGATTCCATATTCTAACAAAATAATCACTAGCCCTTATCTTAGGTTATGGGTTCGAATCCCTACTCCTACACTTTTAAAAGAAAATTTTAATTTTTTTTTGTTTATTTTGGAAAAAAATTCTGAAAAATTTAGGTGTTACACTAGGACAAGCTAATTGAGCTGCACGAAGGGACCAGTGATGCTAAGGTAACAAAACTAGACCTTTTATTAAATAAATTATTTAATATTAAAATGCAGGAAGGAGAGTCCGCAAGCCAATTTCATGCTCGGATCAAAGAGATAATGAATGTGCTCCATTTAATTAGATACCAACCAGAGAACTGAGACGTCATAAGTTATTCACTTAATGTGTTTCCTCTTACAAAATTTTGATGAATCTTTCTAAATTAAAACTAAATGAATTATTTTGTGAGTTAGAATTACATGAACAGACTAATGCCAAAACAACCGAGAAGGGTATAACTTTGATTGCAGGTCCATCAAAAGATTCCAAGTCAAAGAATAGTGTTGGTGCAAAATGCATGAGTGATGTTCTCCTCTAAGTGTTTCAATGTTTGACAATATGCTAAAGTCAGTGATACATTGAACAAGGGAAGGGTGAGTCAAGAAAGGAGTAACAAAGTGATGAAAAGTCCTAGTTAACCTAGACACGAAGTCCTGGTTCGAAGAATTGGGCACTAAGTCCTAATCATGGATTGGGCACTAAATCCTGACCAAGACTTCGTGCCCAAACCCTATGTAATGACCCGGCCCGTCGACCCAACCCTTCGGCCCCTTGGGCGGCCAAATTCCATTTTTGGTAGCCCAATAACCTGGCCCCTTTGGTCGTCAACCGTCGACCGTGCCGTTACTCACTAGGACTTCCCACCCCTGGCCAGTGGATTTTTGCCTTCCTCAGGATTCGAACTCTAGACCTCCACGCTAAGTACTAGAGTTTATGAATCCTGATAGCCAAGTGGGTGGTGATGTTTAATTCCTGTTATGATGGCTGAGTCATCTTTTGAGTTTGGAGTGTATGTATATTTGCCCCATCTTGTCCGCCGTACAGGGGAGATGCTACCTGATTTTCGAGTAAGCATGTGTCTCTGGGGTCGTGATAATTTTTGGCCCCGAGGAGCCACCCGTCCGATACTGACCGGACTAACACTCTCTCGACCCGGCGGACAATCCAATACCCTAACCTCTACGATCACCTCGGCCGATTGTACCACAACCTATAGGGCTGAAACAACCGACTGTAGTAAACGAAAACGCCAATGAAAACAAAAGTTACGTACCGGTACGACTTACGACAAAACACAATGCACAAAAGGCCACCACGGCTCACAAAAATACAACGATACCTCCATATAGAGTGACAAAATCCAACACAAAAACAACAGCGGAAATGTAAGGTATAAAAGTATAGAAAATGGTACCAACATATACCACCAACAAAATAGAGGAAAATCTCGAAATCATCTCGACGAGTATGCGAACTAGGACAGGCTGTCGGGCATACTCCAGTCCATCATCCTGAAATAAAAAAGGGAGCTAACGGAATGAGTCACAGAACTCAGCGGATATCTCATCATATATGCAGGATAGTCTAAGCTAGCAGCAGTGTAACAGACTATCGAAATAACACATGTACAAGCAGCGATAAGTACAACTGAATGAGAGAACAGAAAATACCATACCAATGTAGCAGAGTCGCCAAAAACCAGACATAAAGGTCTCCTGTATGTGCATGACAATCATATGCAACATCCAAATATAGCAAGCACGGGCAAGTGCAAAATATGCGTATGCACAATGTGCAATGACATGGTCACCCCTGCCGTCGGTCAGACATCGTCACCTATGTACGGGAGGAAGCTGAGCGGAGGCCACCCTTCGATGTAGGGTTGTGACTGCCGTCCATACTCTACCATCACTACTCCTGAGCGATCGAGTAGATGGAATGCTGTCGGTGTAACACCCCTACTCCATGCCCTATCCGGGGGGCATCTCTGTCTACCCCAGGCTATCTCTGGAGGACATCTCTGTCTGAGTGTTACCCCTACCCCATGTATATAAATGGGGGAGAGACCTCTCCCTCTCATCTCCTGGTATATAGACTACTCAAGGAGGGACTTTTGCCTGCTATCACGTTATGATTCACTAACCCATGAGTGCATGAGCGAAGCAGCACAGAGCACACTACCTATACTTCGTCAACCACTAACCCATGAGTGGCCGTATGGATAGGTCAGTATGACTGTCGATCTGACGCACCTACGAAGGGGGTCCCTGATCGACAATGATGCACAGTGCACGATGATGCATGACTCTGGTCAAATAGCATCCACTATCTAGTCCACCTATATCAACATGATATGCAAGGATCATAGATAATGCACCAGAGCCTAAGTCCTAAAGGTATAGGTATCACATGCCAGGTCTAGCATATACAGTATCAGTAAGGCAAATAGAAGAGTTATATCACAATCTATTACTCTATTGCTAAACAAAACATATCAAGCATATATCTATGACTAATCTAAAAGAAGAGTCAGAGATACCCGCCTCCGTTGTAGTAGATAGTACGCGAAGAGAACCCCCATCAGAAATAATATCCGCAACGAAGTATAAAAGTCAATCAATATCCTGTATCAAATAACAAATTACAAATACAACTTAGCTAATTCTAATCTATTAAATTAGCTAAAGTATTCATCAACATTGTTAGGAAATAAACCCTAATTATTAGACCACCAAGTTAACCCCGATTAGGTTTAGGTTAGGTTTAGCCCAAACCTAACTCAAGAGATCATCTAATGCTAAAGGTAGCTCTCAATCCAAGGTCCCACCGAGAAGATACATGTTTTTATCCAATCTTACAGCCCTTGTTCATTCCAAACAAAATTACACAGCACGTCACTTAAACTCCAAATACTATCCTCCACACAACCTCAAACCCATACCTACACCTTGCGGCAAGAACTCACTTCAAAACAGAGCCCGCATAGGCCAATCGAGCTCCTACCAATCTCCCAATCAGGGTAACGTCACCAGAAAAATAATAAACACAACCTAAATAATATAAAACAGAACTTCTATATTCAAAAAAATCTGATCCAAGTTCAAGAGATAAATCGGTACAGGGAATCCTGATACATCCATTCTTTCCACAAGAGCTCACAGCACTTCTCCAAGAACCAACAGATCAAGAACAGAAATTTGAAAACCCAAATCTTGACTCGAAACCAACAGAAACAAACCACAAACCTTAATCAAATCCAACTGAAATACACGAAATCAACTCTGATCAGCAATCCTATTAAGGTTCTACAATCCGAAGCATATCACAGGATAAACTCCAAGAACCAGAAGAACGAATCCCACCAATCCAAGAACAAAACTAAACCACGCAAAACTTGGTTCAACCTTGATTCATCAAATCTATAGATCTTACAAAAGGAAATGTACCAACGATAAATCCAAGCTCCACTAACCGCTTGGCAGATCGGAGAGGGACGACAACAGAAACTAGGGCACGACTCTGTATCCGTGTGGCAGCGATGGTCCAGGAGTAAAAGGACAACCCGTGCTTGAGACAATCCGGAGATGCGTTAGGGTGGCGCTCGGTGATGGATCAGTCGGCACTGTGGTGAGACCAAGAGAAACGAGAGAGGGATCCAAAAGATGGCTCCGGTGATGATGAATCAGATCGGCGATGGTTCCATCACTTGAAGGTCGATGGGCTTCTACTCGGGGCCAAAAGGCCGACGTCGAGGCACGCACGCAAACGCTCATGGGAGAGGAAGAAGAAAGGAGTAGATCGCGATCTTGCCCGTGATCGCACGGAGAAGACGCAGCCGCTCAGCTTCAACCGCGGCTAGGGTTCGCAGAGAGAAAAAGAGAGGAGGGGAAGAGTCGGCGTTGGACTATTGAGATCCCCTTTTGCCACAGCGCACAGCGAAGAGAAAGAAATAGGTTTTAAGTGATTGTGCTTTTTTTTTGCAAATAACCCCTCCAATTTTGGCATATCCGACGCAATCCCTTAAGTTTAGACAACTTTGCCTTCTGGTCCCTCAATTTCGAGTGTTTTAACACCCTAGGTCCAAGACTTAGGTGTCCAACCCTCGGCCAGGACTTAGTGCCCAATTCTTCGAACCAGGTCTTCGGTGTCCAACCCTCGGCCAGGACTTAGTGCCTAATTCCTCGAACCAGGTCGTCATGCCCAACTCTTGGTCAGGACTTAGTGCCCAATCCATGATCAGGACTTAGTGCCCAATTCTTCGAACCAGGACTTCGTGCCTAGGTTAACTAGGACTTTTCATCACTTTGTTACTCCACTCTTGACTCACCCTTCCCTTGTTCAATATATCACTGGCTTAAGCATATTATCAAACATTGAAAGACTTAGAGGAGCACATCACTGATACATCTTGCACCAACAATCTCCCCCTTTTTGATGTTTGACAATATCTTAAGTTAAATTGGCTGAAGAGGGTAAGTTATAATCCTTGATGACTTGAGATGGATTATCCCATAGCATTTTAGAGTCTTTTGAAAATAAATTAAATTTGGTTGTCAAAACTTAGGGTTTGAGCTAATGGATGAATTCTTGGATGCTTGAGTACTACTTTGCTTTAGATTCTTAATTGATGACTTGAGATGGATTATTTTTGCCTAGTAAGAATTAGCCTTATATTTGTGACACACATGTTATTGTACTCTAGAACTTGCTTAGGTTCTTTCAAAACCATATTTTAATGATCGGATCACATCTATAGAGGCTAATCTATTTGTTTTCCTTTCCACATCAATTTTGGCAAAAATCATGTCTATTTTATTTGTCTTTCCTTATTCCTAATCTTAACCCCAATCTTTCTATGGATTTATTTGCTTGGGATGTTTTCTTGATACTATGTTGCCCGAGACGGACAAAGATTTAAGTGTGGGGGAGTGATTGGTGATTTGGAATCAATTTTTATTAAGGATGCAATTCATGTCGAAAAAAATTTTTTTGCCAAGTTGATTGGAGTTTGGTGTCAAAAATGAGCAAGAAGAAGTGATCAAAGATTGAAAACAATTGAAGATTCTTGACCATCAATTGGAGATCCAAGCCATGATGTGCCAAGGTGAATTCGGCTGAAATTCTTTGCCAAAGAGGGAAGAAAAAAATTTTTTTTAGCATGTTTCGGCTAGCTCACTAAATGCTGGAATTCTATGCCAAACATGAGGGAAGAAAGGAGTTTTTATGAGCAAATTAGCAATGGAATGGCAGCTGAACTTGATTTAAGACTAGAGCTGAATTGAGATGCAAGGTTGAAAATCTGAACAAGTGCAGAAACAATTTCAGAAAGCTGCAGAATGTTCTTCCCTGCTGCCGTGGAGCTGAAAAATTCAGTTATAAACAAAAGAAGATCCAAGGTAGTACATGTGCCAAGTTGAATTCAGCTGAGAAGCAAAAGAAATCTGCAACAAGAAAAGAAAAGAAGAACAAAAATCTGCAATGGAAGACAAAAGTTTGGCACGCAATAGAAGAGAAGGAAAAAATGTTGTGCCAAAGAAAATTCTGGAAGCTACCTTTGGGCAGAAAAATTGGGATTGGAGCTGTTCTTTGCGAAAGAAATCAGCCATACCTTGTTGGAGGCCTGAAATCAGCTGTTCAGAATTCGAAAGAAGCTGAGAAAAATCTGAATTCTGTGCAGCAAGTTGAGTCAAAAACAAGTTGTGCAGAAAATGGGAAGAAGTGAGTATGAAGCTGATTTGATTAGGAATGACTTAGATTGGGACTTGAACTAAATGGCAACTAATATGAATTGAATTCGGCTGAGTTAAAGCTGACCAAATCTGATCAGGGCAGAAGATTTGTGCCAAAAATAGAGAAAAGAAAAAAATCTGCTGGGCAGTGCAGTAATTGAAATTCTGGGCAGTGCAGGGATTGAAATGCAAATGAATTGAGTTGAAACTAATGTGGCTGCTGCAAAGGATGCTGAAAAGGGACTCAGAACAAATACCACTCGAAGCCCAAGAGGTTTTGGAGAGCAGCAAGTTGATACTTAAGCTAAAAATTCAGTTATGAAAGGAGGAAAACCAATAGAAATGCTATCAAGGCAGCCTTGTACCAACTTGCAACCCAATTTGAGTTTTTGAGGCTATAAATCAAGGCAGTAGGTATAGGAATGTATTTGAAATTGTTAGGCACCTACACTGCTGATCAAAGTAGAAAGAAATGTAGTTGATTGGATTTTTCAGGTCAAGAACAGAAAAAGAAAGAAAATTTGCAGAAATTGAATGGCACACAGCTGGGATCAACCTATCCATCTCTATTTGATGCTAACTGCCAACCAGAAAAAATGCAGGAGTTTGCAAGGTATAAGAAGAACCAATGGATGCTAGAATCTGATGCAGGAAGATGCAAGAAAAATTCGAAACAACTGCTGATCAGAATAGGAAGTGAAGAGGCTGAAATTGAACTTGTTGAGCAGAATTTTGAGTGGAATTCTTTAAGTGCTCGACTACTTTAAGATGCCAACTGATATGAAGGAATTGGAGTTTTGCAAGATTTGAAAGGCTCCATTAGAAGATTAAGAGCAGGAAACAAAAAAAAAGAGAAGGAAAACAGTTTGAAAAAAAAAGAGAGAAAAGAGCAAAAACAAAGATGGCACACAATTGAGTTGGCACTATTAAATTATTGAAGTTTCTTTAGTCCGAATCAAAAGTTTTGCTCCATTATATTCTGAATTTACTAGAGAGAAAGAAAAAGAAAAAGATTTGATGAGGAGAAAAGAGAAGGATCAAAATGGTACACAATTGAAGGAAGATTGGCACATTGAACCAAGGAAGGAGTTTTCATCCAAATCAAAGGCAGTTATCGAAATCTGACTTTCCACATTTTTATAGCACTAGAGGACTGTTAAGAGAAGCAAAGAGCATCAAAAATATCCTCAAGCACTCAAGTCTTCCACTTTATCAAATTTTCCATTTTTCTCGGCTCTTATTTCATTTCTTATCATTTCTATGTCTTGCAATTGTTTTTATAGATGTTGATCCTATTCATGATTAATGGTGGAGAGTAGATAATAAGCAAGCCTATGGAAATGCAAGAAGCATGTGTGTTTGAGTGAGCTCCACTTCCATCATCAAGATAGAACTTAAGGAGAGAGCCACCAAAAATTTTCTTTAAAAGGCTAGTGATTTAAATTCATCTCAATGACTCATGATAGATGAAAAGGCTAAGTTGTTGATTTAAGGACAAGATACTAATCCATAGAGCTTAGACTTATGAGAATTGACAACCCTAGGTAATTTCTTTTCATTTGTTTCTAATTATACTTAAGTAAATCTAGGGGATACATACTTAGTGTTTTCGCGAGACGCTCAAGGCTAAGTGTGGGGGAGTTGATAGATTCCATTTTATTAATCATTTGAGTTGCTAAAATCCCTGTTTGACCTATGTTTTTATTGCTAAAATTGTGAAATTGCCCTAGGTTTTAGAACTTACCTTTATTTTGGACTTAATTACAAATATGCAAATTTTTAGATTATTTGGCCACTAAATTCTTGATCTATTTTTATAGGCATCAAAGGTTCAAGGACCTAGGGCATATTGGGTCAAACTTGAGTCGGAAGTGGAACCGGATCGAATTATCAAGGCTACGATTAATCCGGGCCGTCCGATTCAGAAGCGGCTAGATCTGAGCTATCCGGGACGATCTGAAGCAATCCGAGCTAGGGTTAGGGTTGATCGAGCATCCTGATCAAGATCTGAAAGTTTAATTCCAATCGGAGCTAAATCAACCGTTGGATCAAGCTTGGAGGGCTCTAGATCGTCCATTCAAAGACTAAGTTGATCTGGACCATCCGTTGCACATCTGGAGGATCTGAGCTACCACGAGGCAGATCCTGACCCCAGATCACCATCATCAAAGTTTGGCTCAAATCAGAGCAAGATCGGCCGTTGGATTTTCTCAAATCGATCTGAGCCGTCCATTGGTTAATACTTAAGGAAAATTCCACCGCAGCTTACCCTTGTCGCGTCTTCAGCAGCTTCACTATTCTTCACCGTTCTTCCACCGTTCTTCATCGTTTTTGAAAGTTTTTGTTTCCAAGAAGGCGTGACCACCTCAATCTCCATTCCAGATCAAGAATTGAATCCTTGGGGATCGATTCCTTGAAGAATTCTGCTCATTTGCGCCGGAACAGGGATTGCTTGAGGGTTTCGGCAATTCCTCAGTCCATTCATTGGTTTCTCTTCCACAGTCCATTTCAAAGCTTCCGAACCATTTGTAGGGGTTCTCAAGTGATCTCAGAAGCTTCCCAAATCATCATCGCAGCTCATTCAACTGAGAAAGAGTGAATCAGATCAAAACTTCCAGCCTTGCGCAGATTGAGCAGAATCAACTTCAGAAATGGATTTCCATTGATTTGCTGTGCCTAGGGGTTCGAAGCCGACTCATGACTGACAACCAAGAAGTTCTTGAGCTGAGGAAGGGGTTGAGGAGTAGTTTTCTTTAGTTAAAATTTAGTTTAGCTGTAATTTTACATTTCTGCACTGTTCTGTTTTGAATGGCTGTTTCAGCTATCTTAGTTTAGGTTTTGCATTGTGTTTAGTTTCTATTGCATGTAGTTCTTCAAGTTTGATAGTTAAGGAATGTGTGTAGTGGATAAATGTTTCAAATTCTAGTTTAATTGTAGTTTAAATTTGTGCGTGCCAAGTGTAGTTGCTGTTTTTCAGAATTTTCATTCCCTTTCATTAGTTTTGTTAAGTAATTGCTAGTTGAAACTTCTTTGCTCCTAGATCAGTCACTTGTACTCAGTTTATGTTAGCTAGCTCAGCCTCTAAGCTATTGCGAAAACAGGAAAAAAATCAGTAGCTAATCCTTTCAATTTGGCATCTAGAATTTCAACCCTTTTCGATTTCTGAATTTGTTGTTTCCTTTCAATTCCTGATTTCAGTTTCAACTCCTCTACTTAGTCTTGCTTATTTATTACCTAATACCTCTGTTTCCCAATCAGTTTTATAACTTGAGCTGCAAGTTACTAATTTCTTAAGTCTTGTGTTAGTTTTTGGCACAAAGAGCTATCTCTTGTGTGTCAATAGATAAAACCCTTTTTGCATCCGAAATTTAGCCTGTTTTTGTAGCTTAAGATTGTGTTTGAAATTCATAAGTTAGCATTCATCCAATTCTGAATTTTGTTGGCATTAGTTAGTTTCAAAAGCGTGTAGTTAGTTGAGTTAATGTAGTTGTTTGTTTGATTTCCAACTTCAATAGTTAGCACTTGTTTTAAGTTTAATCTGTTACTGAAAACTCTTGTCACTACCTTTACTTCATTGCATAGCAGTTCCCTTTCGTTGAAAACAGAAAACGATTTCCCATAAAAAAATTGGTAAGTGCTTAATTAGGTTTCCATTAGTTGAGTTTTCCCTTTAGTGCCAACTTCTTGCTTAGTTCATTAGCTTAAGATTTTTACTTCTCCATTGCAATTTCAATTTCGATTGTATTCCAAAACCAAATTTATTTCTCTGAAACCCAAAACATAAACGACACATAAACCAAGTGTGAATCAAATTATATCAACTAGTCCCCGAGAAAAATACGACCTGTGACCCCTATATTACATTTTCATACTTTTGATTGTAAAAAGGGTTTCCTGTTATTCATTCATATCTAAATTTGAGACCCACTTTGGTGACACATAGTTTGGGTCTGTCAAACCACCCTCCAAATAGTGGTCGTGCAGAGCAATACAGGGCAAATGCACACACTCTATGGCAGCCACTACCCCTGAGTGGATGTGTGCTCATATCCTTATGTAACTGACGATGGGCTCAGACTACATAGGAGCTGATGATCGTCAGCATGCATTAATGCAAGGATGGTGCATGACCCAAACACATATAACACCCACTAAGTCCTCACTAACACCTCAGTGTGCTAGGTATAGGTCTGAATCCTATATCATGGGATACAAGTAACCTACTAGGTATACTGAGAAGTAACCAGTGATCTCTCAATGTCAAAAATGCAAGAGAGCATATCTCTACATCTATGCACAAATATATATATACGTAACCACTACTGAGACTGTATGAAGCTAAAAAGGGAGATAACCTCAAAGATATGCAACCGATATCAAATACAGGTATACTAAGGCAGGTATAACATATAAACTTACTGTTATCTATAACAAACCATGCATAGCAATATGACAATATCTAAAAGATAAGTCAAGGGTACCCGCCTCCAACTGCGAAGTCCATGTCAGTAGAAGAGAACCCCCATCCAGGATAATATCCGCGACCGATCAATGTCCTGTATTAGGGACATAACTCATTATAAAATTAATAAACTAGCTAAGCTACACAACCTTGTTGGTGCAGAAAGCACCCAAGTCGAACCTGTGTTTTGATAATGGCAAAAGGGTTCAAAAGTTAAGGTATAATGTTTATCTAACATGTTACTCAAGTGTGCAGGGAAAGTCCTAGTGAGGGGCTGGTAGGCAACTGGCGAAGGAATGCCAGGATACAAAGCCCTAGCGAAGGACTGCTAGGCAACTGGCGAATGAATGCCAGGGTACAAAGCCCTAGCGAAGGACTGCTAGGCACCTGGCGAAGGAATGCCAGGATATAAAGTCCTAGTGAAGGACTGCTAGGCACCAGGCAAAGGACAGCTTGGTACTGAAGAACTGGCGAAGGACAGTTAGGCACCTGGCGAAGGACTGTCAGGATCCGAAGATCTGGAGAAGGACTGCTAGGCACCGGGCGAAGGATAGCTTGGTATCCAAGACCTGGCAAAGGACCGCTGGGCAAAAGTCCAACCGGAGGAGCCGGTTGGCATCAGGTAAATTCTCCCGAGAGGAGTAGGTGAGGACGCGTTCCCCGTCGAGGGAACAGTAGGCGTCGGTTCGACCTAGGGTTCCATTTTGGAGACCCAAAGTCAGAACCAAGACAGCTAAGGATGTATAAAACTAACATATTATTACTTTATGTTGTTTTGGACTAACCCTGGATGCAGGACCGAAGAAACGAGTGTCTGCAGCTCAGAGAGCCTCAAAGGAGTGAGGCAGCAGCTGACTAGGGCGCCCGGAGTGTCCCGGGCGCCCCCAAGGTGAACACAAAACAAACGAAGCAAAAGGAGTGCTTCGACAGCTTATGGGCGGGGCGCCCCCTTGCTCCCGGGCGCCCCCCATGCTCCCGGGCGCCCCCAGTGTCCCGGGCGCCCCCAGCTTAAACTAACGAAGCAAGCCAGCGAGAAGCCAACAGGATAAGAGCCAGACCCAGTCAACCCGGGCGCCCCCAACGTCCCAGGCGCCCCAGTCAAAGTCTGATCCCAAGTTTGAAGGGATCAGAGCTGACCGAGCGCAACTCGGATCACCTGACACGTGGGGGGGGGGCGCCCCCGACGTTCCGGGCACCCCCAGGGGCTATAAAAGGTCCCTCGAACCCAAGGCTTCAGCAACTCAATTCTTCCAACGCATTCACGCTCTTCTACGCTCGCGCTCTGCTCCGGAAACCTCCCGACTCGAGATACAAGCGCCGACGACGTCCCTCTGCTCCGAAAATACAATCTACAACGGACGTCGGTAACGAAGAGCTTCTTTTTCTTTTACTGCACTAGTCTTGTAATACATCATGTAAACTGTTTTTGCGACATATAGAATTGCCCGCAGAAAACGGTCAACGACCGTGGGCCTTGGAGTAGGAGCCGACCGCGACTCCGAACCAAGTAAAAAACTTGGTGTTTGCGTGTGTTTGATTTAAATTTCCGCTGCGTAATTTCTCTAACTGTTAATCCGAACGTTTTACGATATTCACCCCCCTCTATCGTTTCTCTCGATCCAACAAGTGGTATCAGAGCGGGGAAGCTCAAATTTGGTGCAACCACCAGTTTGAGAATTTTTCGGATTTTCGTAAAATTATTTCTTATTTTTTTCGAATTCTTATCGTTAATCGAGACCGGTGCAACACCCCTCGATATTTAATTTTCTTTATCCCGCACTACTAATCCAAGACCAAGTCTTGGGACAAAGTTTTTCTTTCTCTTATCTCTTTTTCAGATAAAATCCCTAATGGCCATGCAAGAAGGATTCAGCACAGCCAGACCTCCACTTTTCATTGGAGAAGACTTTTCCTACTGGAAAAGTCGAATGGAGGTCCACCTGAAAACTCAGGTGGAGATGTGGATAATCATCCAGTCCGGACTGGAGATTCCAAAAAATGCTGAAGGAGTACCTCAAACCTACACAGAATGGGACACCGCTCTGAAACGGAAGATTGAAGCTGATGCAAAGGCGACCCAGACCCTCCAATGCGTCTTAACAAAAGAGGAGCTGAACCGGGTGGGTCCATTCAACAGTGCTAAGGAGCTGTGGGGGAAACTGATCGAGCTGCACGAAGGAACTTCAGACACTCGGATCAGCAAGAGAGATCTCCTCCTGAACAAACTGTACACGATCAAGATGAACGACAACGAAACAGCAGCTCAACTCCACGCCCGAATCCAGGAATTAATGAACGGACTACACACCATCGGTCACAAGGTAGAAAACCGTGACCTAATAAGGTACGTTTAAATGCTTTCCCGAGAAACACCTTGTGGGCATCTATGGTAGATGCATACAAGGTTTCAAGGGATCTTTCAAAAGTTAAATTAGATGAATTGTTCTCTGAATTAGAATTACATGAACAGACTAACTGCAATCTGGCCGAGAAAGGTATTGCCTTTGTTGCAGGTAAAACTGGAAGGGCAACCAAGAAGAAGCCTCAACCTGAACCCGAGTCTAACTCAGACTCAGAAGACGAAGAAGGAGATCGACCAAAGCTGGTCCGACTAGCCCGAAACTACTACAAGGAATTGAAGAACCAAACCAACAGACGAAAAGCCAGCAGAAGAAAGGACGAGCAGCTGAACCCGCAAATGAAAAGAATAAGCCCAACGTGACCTGCTACGAGTGCAAGAAGAAGGGTCACTACAAGACTGAGTGTCCGAACCTAAAGGAGACCAAGAAGAATAGAAGGAAAAAGGCACTTCAGGCAACGTGGGACGAGTCCTCCTCCTCCGAAGAAGAAGAGGTCCCACAGTCGAACCTACTCGCACTAACCGCCTCAGAAGAACTCGAGACCGAGTCAGAATCGGAACAGGACGACGGCAGACTAACATTTTCAGAGGACGGCGAAATCAAGGTAAGTGGTTTTACTAGAAGTCAGTTGAATGAATTAATTTCTTATCTTTCTCGAGATTTGGCGAAAGCTAAACTCCGAGTCGAATCCCTCCGACAGGAAGTAAAACTCCTGAAAGAGGGAGCTGACTCTAGACCCTTAACTGAGAAGGTTCAAGAAGGAACCTCTACTCAAGTTGAAAAACTTGAGAAAGAGAACTCCTCCCTGAAAACTCAGGTTAAGGACCTTAGATCAGCTTTAGAACGATTCACTTCTGGTTCCAAGAGTCTTGACATGATTCTTGGAAAACAGAAGTCGGTTCTAAATCGGTCCGGACTAGGTTATAGAACCAAATCTAGACAAAGATCCTACTTTGCTGTACTGAACCAGTCCAGACCTAAAGTTCAGGCATGGGTACCCAAACTATGCCTGAACAAACAAACTGGATCAAATCAATACTGGATCCCAAGGACAAGATTCACATCTTGCCAGACCATTATCGTGGCTTTAGTCCAGGGGGAGCAAAACTGAAAACAATATTTATTGTTAGATAAAATTCAATTCTTGATTGCAATTGGCTTGTTTGATTGTTTACTTAATTCCTGCAATTTACCATGTTTAGATTTAGGAATGGTTAGTTTAAGGACTGAACCAACTTAACTGAAATTTGACAACATAGTATTGGGTGGCGGTGAGATGATAGTACGTTAGGGAAACCAATTCTAATAAAGTCAAGTATTCTCTACTTGGTCTCTTTAGACTGGTGAAACTAGCCGAAGCTACCGATCCAAGACCCAAACTAGTTAGACCAGAATTTTTCAAAGATTAATTTTGAAAATGAAATTTCATTAAAAGGCTTTGTCAAGGAAAGGGTTGATGATCCAATAAGGCTACGACCAAAGAAGGCCTAGTGCCTCGCCAAGACCTGGAAGCCAATTTTTGAAATTCAAATTCAAATTATTCTTTGTCAAATTTAAATCTAACACAAATTTTCAGTTAGTTGTAGATTTAAACATTCTTTTCAAAATAAATTCAATTGTTTTTAAAATTAATTAAGTTTTTCAAAATAAATCATGTTTTTTAAAAATTCTTTTATCAAAACCTGTCTCACAAAACCTATAAGGCTAACGTGATTGAAAACCCTAGATTTGGGTGAGACAGACTAGGCAGTGAAAATCAATTTAAGCTATTCCTGACTCTAATTGGATCCAAATCAACAAAACTCTTTATGTGTAGGAACATAAAGATTTGGACCAATGGATGTTGGATAGCGGTTGCTCCAGACACATGACTGGAGATAAATTGAAATTCACCAAACTCAAGTTCAAGAACCTAGGCTCAGTGGCATTTGGCAACAATGCTACACTCAAGGTAATTGGGTCAGGTAATATTGAACTTAAATCTGACTTTGTTATTAAGAAAGTTCTTTTGGTTGAAAACTTCAATTTTAACCTACTTAGCATAAGTCAGTTATGTGATTCTGGTTATATAGTTACCTTCAACAATTCTAACTGCCTGATTAGAAACTTGCAAGACTCAGAAATCATGCTTAAGGGCACTAGGAAAAATAATGTTTACACTATAAACCTTCCCCTAGTACCTAAATGCATGTTAACTCAGTTAGAACAATCAAATCTCTGGCATAGGAGACTAGGTCACACTAACCTAAGGATTATTTCAAAAATCACCCAACTTGGCCTAATTAAAGGTATTCCTAAAATTAAAAATCATGAAAACTTAATATGTGAATCATGTAATCAAGGTAAACAAACCAGGTCTAATCACAAACTAATTCAATCTGATCTAACTCAAACCACACTTGAGCTCCTGCACCTTGACCTATTTGATTCACATGGAGCCAAGTCACTAAGCGGAAACCGGTACTGCTTAGTAATAATTGATGATTACTCAAGGTTTACCTGGGTTAGGTTTCTAAAGACCAAAGATGAAACCCTAAACCTATTTAATGAATTCTGTAAGTTAATTGAAAATCAAAACGATACTAAAATCAAAAGACTTAGGAGTGACCACGGGGGAGAATTTGAGAATCAACAGTTCGAGGAATTCTGTAAGGTAAATGGATACATACATTTTCATGTCCTAGAACCCCCTAACAGAATGAGATAGTCGAAAGAAAAAATAGAACTCTACAGGAAGCCGCTAGGGCTATGCTCAATGAATTTAACTTAGCCAACCAATATTGTGCAGAAGCAATTAGTACGGCTTGCTACATCCAAAATAGGGTCCTAATCAACAAGCGACACAATAAAACACCCTATGAACTATATAACCATAGACTTCCAAATCTACACTACCTAAGGGTCTTTGGATGCAAAGTCCATATCCTAAACACCAAAGACTACTTAGGAAAATTCCAGTCTAAGTCAACCCCAGGCATCTTCCTAGGATATTCAACAACAAGTAGAGCCTATAGGGTTTACAACAACCAAACCAAGAAAATCGAAGAAACAACCAACCTAATATTCAATGAAGAAATTAACTCAAATCGAAATCCAACTTCATCAAACACTGATCAAGAAGATAATCAACATGTTGGTGAATCCTTAATTGAACCCATAAACGAACTAACTATTGAACCAACTGGTGAGTCAAATGAACCAATTATTGAACCAATAATTGAACCAACTCAAAGAGTGGAATCAAATAGTGAACCAAACCGACCAGCCGGACCTGAGGTTGAACCAAGTTCTAGAAAAACCAAGAAACCCAGACTCAGTCACCCAACCGATCAAATTGTGGGTGATCCAACTCTAGGAGTCAGGACTAGATCTTCCTATAGAAACCTTAGTCAAATAGCAATGATTTCAAAAATAGAAGCTAAGACGATAGATGAAGCCCTACCTGATCCTGATTGGATCATAGCTATGCAAGAAGAATTAGCCCAATTTGAGAAGAACCAAGTCTGGGAACTAGTACCTAAACCTGAAGGTAAATCCATTCTTGACACTAAGTGGGTCTTTAGGAATAAGCTAAATGATCAAGGAGAAATAGTCAGAAATAAAGCCCGCTTAGTAGCAAAGGGGTTCAGCCAAGTAGAAGGGTTAGATTATGACGAAACATATGCCCCAGTAGCTAGACTTGAGTCCATTAGGATGTTATTAGCCTTTGCATCCCATAAAGGATTTAAGCTATACCAAATGGATGTAAAGTCAACCTTTCTAAATGGATTCATTAAAGAAGAAGTTTATGTAGGACAACCCCCTGGGTTTGAGGACTTAGAAAGACCTGACCACGTTTACAAACTTACTAAAGCACTATACGGATTAAAACAAGCACTTAGGGCCTTGTATGAACGCTTATCAACTTACTTAATTTCTAAAGAATTTAAACAAGGTCAAATTGACTCATCCCTATTTATTAAGACCCTAGGAAAAGATATATTTATTGCCCAAATCTACGTAGATGACATAATCTTTGGGTCCACCAACTCAAACTTTCTAAAAGAATTTGTTAAAATAATGGAAAATGAGTTTGAAATGAGCTTAGTTGGTGAGCTTAACTTTTTCCTAGGGTTACAAATTAAACAAACTAGAGATGGAAACTATGTCCATCAATCCAAATACGCTAAGGAGCTAATAAAGAAATTTAAAATGGATAACTCTAAAAGCGTAAGTACCCCCATGACCACCAATATAAAAATAGATAGTGACCCTGATGGTAAACCAGTAAACCTTAAACTCTATAGAAGTATGATTGGAAGTCTACTGTACCTTACAGCAAGCATACCTGACATCCTTTTTGCTGTAGGAATGTGTGCTACATACCAAACCTGTGCTAAGGAAACGCACTTAGCCGCCCTAAAAAGAATACTAAGATATGTCAAGGGCACCCTAAATGTAGGGATTTGGTATCATAGGACCTCAACCTTCGACTTGTCAGGATACTCGGACTCTGACTACGCAGGTTATAAATTAGATAGGAAGAGCACAAGTGGAAGCTGCCAACTATTAGGTAATAGCCTAGTAAGTTGATGCAGCAGAAAACAACACTGTGTAGCTCTATCCACAACTGAAGCTGAATATGTAGCTTTAGGAGAGTGTGTGACACAACTCTTATGGATGATGCACACTCTCAAAGACTTCCAGCTTAACTACAATCAAACTCAGGTCTACATTGACAATATTAGCTCAATTAACCTGACTAAGAACTCAATCCAACATTCCAGAACTAAACACATAGAAGTTAAACACCACTTTGTAAGAGATCATGTAGCCAGGGGTGAGATAGTCCTTAAGCATGTAGACTCTAAATCCAACTTAGCTGACATATTCACCAAACCCCTACCTGAGTCTGAGTTCAGCTCACTAAGAAGGCAGTTAGGATTATGTTTGGTAGAATAGGATTAGTCTACTTTTTGGTTTTCTTACTACTTTACTCATTTCAAAATCAGTTTTTAAAAGTAGTTTTTAAAATGCTTTCAAAATCAGCTTTTACTTAATTTTGAAAAGTTTTAAAAATAAATTTTTCGACTTAGTTTTATTTTAAAAACTACCCCCTTCAAAACTAGGGCTTTTTCGCAAATGGACTTAGCCTAGGCCCTAACCCTAGAACTGCATGCACCTATAGATTTAGAAGCAGCATCTCACAAGCACCTTAGGGTACTTTTGATTGATAACCTAGAATGGGTTGAGATGCTTAGGTCTTTGCCTTAATTCAAGATGCTTTAAGTCAGTGCATCTGCAGTAATTGGGGCACTAAATACAACTTAAACAGTAATCAAGTTAAGTGTCAAGTTTAGAAAATCTAACTTGAACAGAACACTTAACTTGACTAACCCTAGCAAAAACTACTGTTTATAACAGTTAGTAAGTAGCTAATTGGGTTAGACAGGACCCTAAAAGAGATAAGAAAAACTGATTTGGTTTAGTTCATATCCTGAATTGATTCAGTACAGCAAATTATGCAATTTATTTTTATTTTATTTTTTTTGCTTTTATGCAAGTTAATTATCCTTTTTTTTGCTATACTGCCTTGTTTTTGATATATGGCAAAGGGGGAGAGATAGGAAAGGAGAGAGTTTAAAATTTAAAAAAAATTCTAAAATTTCAAACTCTATCCTTTATTCAAAAAGTACTTAATTCATTTTCAAAAGTACAAAATTCTTCCAAGTTTTCAAAATTTTTCTAAGCACTTAAACTTAAGTTTTCAAATTTTCCTAAAGTATTTTAAACTTAAGTACTTTAAGTTTCCAAACTTCCCTTAGTACCTTAAACTTAAGTTTTCAAACTTTCCTTAAGTACTTTAAACTTAAGTTTTCAAACTTTCCTTAAGTACCTTAAACTTAAGTCTCCAAACTTTCCTTAGTACTTTAAACTTAAGTTTTCAAAACTTTCCTTAGTACTTTAAAACTAAATTTCTAAAAAAAAATTCTAAGTAGTGTAAACTTAAGTTTTCAAAAACCTTTTTAAGTTTTCAAAAATTTCTGAGTACTTAAACTTAAAATTTTCGAAAGTTTTTTTTACTCAAACTTAAGTTTTCAAAATCCTTAGTAATACTTAAACTTAAGTTTTCAAATTTATCTAAGTATTTAAATTTTCTACAAGTATAAATTTTGCAAAAGTGCACAACCAAAATTATTTCAGAAAATATGTCTTTAATGTTTACGTTGAAAATTATTAAAATTAAATCCATCTTTAGACTTAGAATTTATTTTCAAAAACCCCACGAACTTTTGAAAAATCTAGGGGGAGATTCCTTCCAGGGGGAGGAAACAAAATTTCAGTTTACTTGTTCTGATTAACATAACTTTTTGAACCAGGGTTGCCATAAATCAAAAAGGGGGAGATTGTTGGTGCAGAAAGCACCCAAGTCGAACCTGTGTTTTGATAATGGCAAAAGTGTTCAAAAGTTAAGGTATAATGTTTATCTAACATGTTACTCAAGTGTGCAGAGAAAGTCCTAGCGAAGGGCTGCTAGGCAACTGGCGAAGGAATGCCAGGATACAAAGCCCTAGTGAAGGACTACTAGGCAACTGGCGAAGGAATGCCAGGGTACAAAGCCCTAGAGAAGGACTGCTAGGCACCTGGCGAAGGAATGCCAGGATATAAAGACCTAGCGAAGGACTGCTAGGCATCAGGCAAAGGACAGCTTGGTACTGAAGACCTGGCGAAGGACAGCTAGGCACCTGGTGAAGGACTGTCAGGATCCGAACACCTGGCGAAGGACTGCTAGGCACCGGGCGAAGGATAGCTTGGTATCCAAGACCTGGCAAAGGACCGCTGGGCAAAAGTCCAACCGGAGGAGCCGGTTGGCATCAGAAAATTCTCCCGAGAGGAGTAGGTGAGGACGTGTTCCCCGTCGAGGGAACAGTAGGCGTCGGTTCGACCTAGGGTTCCATTTTGGAGACCCAAAGTCAGAACCAAGACAGCTAAGGCTGTATAAAACTAACATATTATTGCTTTATGTTGTTTTGGACTAACCCTGGATGCAGGACCGAAGGAACGAGTGTCTGCAGCTCAGAGAGCCTCAAAGGAGTGAGGCAGCAGTTGACTAGGGCGCCCGGAGTGTCCCGGGCGCCCCCAAGGTGAACACAAAACAAACGAAGCAAAAGGAGTGCTTCGACAGCTTATGGGCAGGGCGCCCCCGTGCTCCCGGGCGCCCCCCCATGCTCCCGGGTGCCCCCAGTGTCTCGGGCGCCCCCAGCTTAACTAACGAAGCAAGCCAGCGAGAAGCCAACAAGATAAGAGCCTGACCCAGTCAACCCGGGCCCCCCAGTCAAAGTCTGAACCCGAGTTTGAAGGGATCAGAGCTGACCGAGCGCAACTCGGATCAGCTAACACGTGGGGGGGGGGGGCGCCCCCGACGTTCCGGGCGCCCCCAGGGGCTATAAAAGGGCCCTCGAACCCAAGGCTTCAGCAACTCAATTCTTCCAACGCATTCACGCTCTTCTACGCTCGCGCTCTGCTCCGGAAACCTCCTGACTCGAGATACAAGCGCCGACGACGTCCCTCTGCTCCGAAAATACAATCTACAACGGACGTCGGTAACGAAGAGCTTCTTTTTCTTTTACTGCACTAGTCTTGTAATACATCCTGTAAATTGTTTTTGCGACATATAGAATTGCCCGCAGAAAACGGTCAACGACCGTGGGCCTTGGAGTAGGAGCCGACCGCGACATCGAACCAAGTAAAAAACGTGGTGTTTGCGTGTGTTTGATTTAAATTTTCGTTGCGTAATTTCTCTAACTGTTAATCCGAACGTTTTACGATATTCACCCCCCCTCTATCGTTTCTCTCGATCCAACAAACCTAACATAATTGAGATCAAATCCTAATCACAAACTATACTTAGGGTCCTCATAGCATCATCATGCAAACCCCCCCCCCCCCCCCCCCCCCCCCCCCCACAGCAAGCATACGAAAGTAGTGGATTTAAACTTATAATCCCATTCTAAACTCATGATCTCATATTGCTACTAGGACAAAAGCTTATAGCTGGAAGATCCAAAGATCCAAATGCAATAAGAAACGAAAACAAATCCAACTATATCTATTTCAAATTACGTTTACGTA
Organism: Boesenbergia rotunda; assembly: GCA_024364735.1. Taxonomy (NCBI): domain Eukaryota; kingdom Viridiplantae; phylum Streptophyta; class Magnoliopsida; order Zingiberales; family Zingiberaceae; genus Boesenbergia; species Boesenbergia rotunda. Next base: position 183,558 of record JAGFNQ010000387.1, read on the forward strand.
TCCATAATAACACTATGACATACTCTATCAACTAAGTTCACGGCAGTGGAAGTGAATCAACTCAGAGTTATAAATCCACATCTAAAACCACACAACTCCAAGATCTAGCATGAATTTAAGACCATCCAAGTTCTTAATACAACTCTGCTATCAAGGATGACATTCCAAAATGAAAAACAAAACAATTTCCAAAAGTACCAAATCCACCTTCTGATCCAACCACAAATCTGAAGAAAGGAAAACAACAAATCCAAGTCAAAATCAAGGTAGAACACAGGATAGCAACCTCAAGAACAAACCAACGAATCCAAACCCAAGATCAGCAATCCAATACTTGATCCATAGCCCCGAGTCAAACTCAAAAAAAACTAGAACACATGACAGAGAAACAAGGAGCTCAAATCCAACTCGAATTCATCCAAAAGCTAGATCAGAATAACACCAAGAAACCCATACTCTTCAATCAGAACCCATAACTCGGATCTACACCAACAACTCTTACCTAAGATCTCGCGCCAAATCTGATTGATAACATGCCCACCGCCATCGACGACCGATCCGCCACTCCAACCCTCCATGAATCCCAAGAGAGACTGCAAGAAAGATGAGAATTAGGGTTGAGCATTCACGGTGATCAACGGCGAAGCATAAACAAAACGCAACCACAATCTTACCCAATCTCAACACCTTATCAAGGGGTGGAAGATCGAGCTTTAGCTAGGGTTCGCGAACCCCTCCTCTAGCTCTGGTGTGGCTGAAATGCTCAAGCGAACACCCACCCAAAATCCCTCGCCCCCGCAGGTCTTAGCAAACGAAAAGAAAAGAAGAAGAAGAAAAGGAAGGAGGAGAAGGATCTAGGGTTTGGCTGCGGCGAAGCAATCGGGAGAAAGAGGGTCGGCTGCGGGCATTTTGGGAAGGAAGCAAAAGTTTTAAGTGAGGAGAATTTTATAGAAAAGCCCCTCTACTTCTAGAAAGTCCAATCCTGCCCTTAGGGTAAGGGTTTTAAATGTTTAACCCTCCAATATTCTAATCCACCTCAATAATTCTCTAGGGTTAGCTTATTTACCCATTCGTAATTTAAGAATTTACCGGTGAACCCTTGATAAGTTTTAAGTTTTTTTACAATAAAGCCCCTTGGCTCCTCTTGTCTATCAAGAAAAATCCCGAAAAATTTTCTGGTCCGGATTTTCGAATTGCCGTATTTTACATTCTCCCCCACTAATAAAAATTTGATCCCCAAATTTGCTCATTCCTTATACGGCACATACTAGTATCAAAATATGACTGTACTCATTATGAGTAATCACTTCGGCTGCTACCCTAAGGTTACATTATTACGAAGCAACTGGAGTCATCAATTCATAGGTTGTCACCCGATAACCAGATACACTCGGGTAAGCATTTAGTCATCACAACTATCCAGGGCACTCAATCCTAAGATCACTAGTGCTAAATCTATACATCGATCCTTAAACGTAAAACATTCAAATTTATGAATATCACCCAAGTATCCTTAAGTCCATAACATCCTCCCAAACATCACAAGGCATATATATGTATGTGTGTATATATATATATATATATATATATATATAATATATATATATATATATCCTCTAATAGACCATCAGAAGATCACATATAATTTAAAGGTTGTTCCAATATGTCATATCATATGCTGCTATCAATAATAGACTTCCTAAACAATCAACCACCAAAGGATCATTTATCCACCCAATGATCCATCAAAAAGCTACAAATCAGTAGGTCCATTTCCACTAATAGAATCCTCAAAATACAGCATATCATAGACATTCGTCAATCTCAATCCACCTCTCAAAACCAACGAGAAAGTCCACGGTGATAACAACCTTATCATCCCGTAAACTAATAGATCCACGATGGGGGTAAAATAACAGAAAACCAGTGGACATCTTTGACCTCTTGATTAATGTCCGATATCTCACCGGAAGATAAGGATACAGCTATCTCCACATCCTTTGTACCCTAGCGGGTTGTACATCCTGATGCACTATCGAGATTATCCAACCATATACACCCAATCTATAAGTCAAAATCCCTCATAGAATAGCGTAGCAACTAGCGAGTCACACCGACCACCACGCCGTAATCCAATATAGACTAATTCCTCCACTCCATGGTCAAAACCCGAAAAGGTCCTACTCCCTAATAAGGAGATAGAGACATGTTATCTCTCATGAGTATCTCAACATACTGATGAAGCAATTCTTTTATTTCCCCATAGGTCGTCCTCGATATCATCTAACCAGAGGTGTCCTAGTCTTGTAAGTGATTTGCCTCCGTGCAAATCATAAGTCCGTAGATGCCTTCTTGGTTATTCAGACTAAGTAAAAGCAGTAACCCATAAGTGTCAAGCAACTAGCTCCACACTTTCCCGTGTTAGATCAAATCACCCATCAACATGTACTTTATAGGTCAACAAATGTAACGCCCGCCCTTATATCTACTCTCGGGGCGGGGTTACGTACAATCAATCATATAATTTTAACATAAAATAAAAAAAAACAAAAATGCAAGGACTAAGTACTGAGCATGCTTGTTTAAAACCATCAAGTGATATTTACAAGTGCTAAGCATACTAGTCAGTGCATGCCAATCAGATATCATGCTTTAATGATTAGAACATGGTAGGTGCATAGCAAGTTCAGTAACACATAAATCATGATAGTGAGGTTATACATTCCATTGCAAGGCATCATGAAATCACATCCTAGAACATCATTTAGAAGCATAGTTATAGGTTTCCATGCACAATAACAGTTCATAAGATTGAGTCTAAAGGAAGTCTAGAACATCATGTGAAATATCTTAATCAAGAGTTATCCTATAACATGATAGGTTCACAAGTAGTTCAACTCACAACATAATCAAACATAATCGAGTATAAGAGTAATCCAAGTGTAATCACTAACATTCAAGAGTACCAACCCTAATCACTAACATTCATTATCAAGGAAACATCAACATAAGCATAGTAAAGTAGATATAAGAATCTTTCTTTCCCGAGCCACCACCCCACACATCTTCAGCCCTCCTGCCTCTTCCTTTAGTTTAAGTGTCTCTTACCCTTATCTGCAGCATAAGACAATACATAAACTAGTAAGCACAAATGCTTAGTAAGGATCCTGTCCTACTCGCAAAATCTATACGGAAGAATACAACATGTACACATAATGAATCATAAGCATGAGTTTATCATAGCATACTAAACATCAAAGTTTCTAAGCAAGCAGTATAAAGTATCTTAAGCATACCCTTCACATATAATAAATGTTTTCAAAACAATTCCATAAAGGTATTACTTAAAAATACTTTAACATCATATAGGGGCCCAGTTGTGTACCACATCAAGCGCGTTCCCTAATGAATTGGGGTAGCGAGCCACCAACCCATTAGAGCAAGACCCTTCCGTCCTACCGGAGCCATGACCTTCAGTTAACATGTACCCCGGATTTGTTTAACGACCCCCTTCCGAGTCAGGTACACAACTTTCAAAGTAAAATACTTATCATACTTTTACATATATGCTAAGGAGTACTCCAAATCCACTCTCAAGGGACACACCACTCTTCAAGGGTGCTCATGATCCCATAGGGACACACCACACAACATAAGGGGTGCTCTTGATCCCATACTTAGTGGAGTATCCTTTCAAGCATATTAACATACACATCACATGCAATTCATAAGGGTGCCCCATGGGCTACAAGACATGCTCATACATACATCATATTTCAACCACTTAAACATACTTTATATATGACAAGATTGGTCACATAAATCATATTCATATCATAGGAAGTGGTAGCATGCTTCATGGGTTAATTTAATTCTTCCCAACCCTAATGTTTCATGCATGGCCGAAAGTTACATGCTAGGGAAAGTTAAGTTCTCCAATCAAGCATTCCATTTAAACATTTATACAAACACCATGTATACACTATCATGCAATACACTAAGCATAGAATACATCATAGGATAATCATGCAACCCTAAACCCTAATTCTTCATGCCTTGGCCGAAAGTGTAGGGTAGGGAAAAGTTGGTTTTTTGAAACCAAACATTTATACAAACACCTTGTATACACTATCATGCAATACACTAAGCATAGGATACAAATTCTTCATGCCTTGGCCGAAAGTGTAGGGTGTTCAACCCTAGTTTTTGTCATCACAACATGAAGGGAAAACAACATATATATATACCCTAAGTCCCAAGGGGTCTTCTCATGCATCAAGGAGTAGCCAAGGCCTCCCCCTTGGGGGTGGCCGAAACTTGCACAAGGGACAACTCCCATTTTCAAAAAAAGAAGAAGAAGAAGGAATCATGCAACAACAATTACACTGCAGGCGAGGGAATACTTACATCCTTTCGCTTGAAATTCACCTTCTCTAAATCCTTAGGGTACCCTTGGTTGAAGGAGGGGTGAGAGTTCCCCTTGCTAGAACTTCTCTAGGACCCTTGGCCCTAGTAGAGGGCAAGATCCTTGGATGGGGTCTTCTTCCTTCCAATTCCCTAGGGTTAGAACCCTAGGGTGTATTTTCGAAAAATGAAAAGGAGAAGAGGCTTCTAGGTTTCGGTGGGGAGAGTGGGGAAGAAGAAGAATGGAAGTTCTTTCTCCCTCTCCCTCCCTCCTCTCTTATTTATACTATTCTCATGAAGGGACATGTCTCTTCATTTCCCTAGCTTTAACTAGCACGTTTCTTATTCCCTCAACACGAAACACTCTTGGTGCATTGGTTAAGACATGGTTAGTGTAACTAGGAGGTTCAAGGTTCGATCCTTGCTTCCTCCTTTCTACACTTTCTTTTTATCACATTTTGCACTAATCCACATCAAAGCCCATTAAGCCAAGCCCATCATGACATTTCATAATAATGTTTCATGAATTCATAACATTACATATGGGAAAAATTGGGGTGTTACAACCAAGTACAAGTGATCAGTGGCCAAAGCCCCCAAGGAACAGAATACATCAATCCTCTACTAATCGTAATAATATGTAGCTAATGCTACCCTACTGCATCAATGTAGATCATGTACTCAAGACATGACATCTAGCTTATCTGTCCAGAAATACGTAACATAAAAAGATTGCAGCTCTATGAGTCAAAGTAAATTGATCCAATCCTGATCAAGCCAATTACAGTAGGCATCCCTAGTTCTCACTCCGCTGATAGTAGCTAGTACAAGTACTATGAATAATAAGGTCCAGGAAAAATCAAAATTCCTCAACCTCCAATATCATGTTGACAGGTTTGACCCTCGTCTTCCAACCCGGATGTCGGTATCACACAAGAATCAATATTTTCCACATTTAGACAAGTCTGCAACAAGCCAACTAATCTCCTTCATAATCGATCCTGACCATGATCATTATAAACTGATTAACTTTAAGTCATCAGATCTAACCAAGTTACTAGACGGGTACAAGAATAATAACGTGATCCTATAACATGAGAGAAATTTTAACCATACCTAAATATGCAAGAGTAGTAACAGAATCCAATGACATGAAATAATTTCTAACCATACCTAAATACAGGAATAGTAAGATGATCCAATAACATGAGAGAATTTCTAACTATATATAAATATACAGGAATAACAACCTGATCCAATGACATGAAAGAATTTCTAACCATACCTAAATACAGGAATAGTAACATGATCCCATAACATGGGAGAATTTATAATCATACATAAATTTACAGGAATAACAACCTGATCCAATGACATGAAAGAATTTCTAACCATACCTAACTATACAGGAATGGTAGCAAGATCCAATAATACAAGAGAATTCCTACCCATCCTAACTAGGATAAGGGATACAAGAGATCAGAAGAAATACCTGTCGCCAGAAGAAGTCCCATCGCACCATGTCACAGACAACCACATCGAGAAAACTACTCCAAACAAATCCGACAAGACTCGTAAAACAAGTAGGCATCGCAAAACCTACTCTCTGATACCAAAAATAAATTGTCACGCCCTGAGACCTAGGAGTTGCTGATCCAATAGAAAATCGGACAGCACCTTCCCTGTCCGGCGGACAATTTACACATACATACAATATCTAAAGCATCACCACGCAGTTTAAATGGGCCTCAGGCCTCAAATCCAAACAGAATAACAATATATATAGACACTAAGAAAACCATAACAATAAAACATAATAAATCATACCTGACTGCGGACCGGTCCGACTTACGATGAAATAACCAATACACAAAAACCCCTTAGGGCACATGACACATATGACATATACAAATCGCTAAAAGGAATATAAAACAATGCCCTACTAAGTACAAAACAAAATCCTGCGGTTGCGATGGGTAGGGACTGGCTGCTGGGCTCTTCTGGCGACTCCAAGTATCTCAACCTGAAATAAAAACATATGGCAATGGTGTGAGTCCATAAACTCAGAGAATACCCAGCATATATGCATAATACGTTATAATAACGATAAGGATCTACGCTGATATAGGCTCATATGAATCATAGACAAGGGTATACACTAAAGATACTAAATAAAGGTACATACCTGAATCCATCTATCCTGCAGAGGGTGAAATAGATCCCTATGGAACAAGTATAACATATAATCCATGATAAATAGGTATCCAGTATATGCATGTAAATCAAGTGCAGAAATCAAATGCAGCAAACAATGCACGATGCAAAATATGCACATGGTGCAATGACATGTGTCACCCCTGACGCCAGTCAGGCACCGTCCACCTATCATAAATGAACGTCCGCATGGGTAGGGCTATGACAACTGTATGCACCCTGCTATCACTGCTCCTGAGTGACCGAGTGGACAGGATGCTGGCGGAGGTCTCTCTCCTACCCCAAGCAATGGGGGAGTCTAGCTCTCATCTTCTCGTGTCTCAGGACGAGAAGGGATCCCTGGCTGCTACCACGCATCGGAACCACCCTCCAAATAGTGGTCGTGCGGAGCAATACAGGGCAAATGCACACACTCTATGGCAGCCACTACCCATGAGTGGATGAGTGTGCATATCCTCATGTAACTGACGATGGGCTCAGACTACATAGGAGCTGATGATCGTCAGCATGCAATAATGCAAGGATGGTGCATGACCCAAACACATATAACACCCACCAAGTCCTCACTAACACCTCAGTGTGCTAGGTATAGGTCTGAATCCTATATCATGGGATACAAGTAACCTACTAGGTATACTGAGAAGTAACCAGTGATCTATCAATGTCAAAAATGCAAGAGAGCATATCTCTACATCTATGTACAAATATATATATACGTAACCACTACTGAGACTGTATGAAGCTAAAAAGGGAGATAACCTCAAAGATATGCAACCGATATCAAATACAGGTATACTAAGGCAGGTATAGCATATAAACTTACTGTTATCTATAACAAACCATGCATAGCAATATGACAATATCTAAAAGATAAGTCAAGGGTACCCGCCTCCAACTGCGAAGTCCATGTCAGTAGAACAGAACCCCCGTCCAGGATAATATCCGTGACCGATCAATGTCCTGTATTAGGGACATAACTCATTATAAAATTAATAAACTAGCTAAGCTACACAACCTAACATAATTGAGGTCAAATCCTAATCACAAACTATACTTAGGGTCCTCATAGCATCATCATGCTAACCCAACCCCCCCCCCCCCATAGCAAGCATACGAAAGTAGTGGATTTAAACTTATAATCCCATTCAAAACTCATGATCTCATTTTGCTACTAGGACAAAAGCTTAAAGCCGGAAGATCCAAAGATCCAAATGCAATAAGAAACGAAAACAAATCCAACTACATCTATTTCAAATTACCTCTACGTATCCATAATAACACCATGACATTCTCTATCAACTAAGTTCACGATAGTGGAAGTGAATCAACACAGAGTTATAAATCCACATCTAAAACCACACAACTCCAAGATCTAGCATGAATTTAAGACCATCCAAGTTCTTAATACAACTCTGCTATCAAGGATGACATTCCAATACGAAAAACAAAACAATTTCCAAAAGTACTAAATCCACCTTCTGATCCAACCACAAATCCGAAGAAGGGAAAACAACACATCCAAGTCAAAATCAAGGTAGAACACAGGATAGCAACCTCAAGAACAAACCAACGAATCCAAACCCAAGATCAACAATCCAATACTTGATCCATAGCCCCGAGTCAAACTCAAAAAAAACTAGAACACATGACAGAGAAACAAGGAGCTCAAATCCAACTCGAATTCATCCAAAAGCCAGATCAGAATAACACCAAGAAACCCATACTCTTCAATCAGAATCCATAACTTGGATCTACACCAACAACAACTCTTACCTAAGATCTCGCGCCAAATCTGATCGATAACATGCCCACCGCCATCGACGACCGATCCGCCACTCCAACCCTCCAAGAATCCCAAGAGAGACTGCAAGAAAGATGAGAATTAGGGTTGAGCATTCACGGTGATCTACGGTGAAGCATAAACAAAATGCAACCACAATCTTACCCAATCTCAACACCTTATCAAGGGGTGGAAGATCGAGCTTTAGCTAGGGTTCGTAAACCCCTCCTCTAGCTTCGGTGTGGCTGAAATGCTCAAGCGAACAGCCACCCAAAATCCCTCGCCCCCGCAGGTCTTAGCAAACGAAAAGAAGAGAAGAAGAAGAAAAGGAAGGAGGAGAAGGATCTAGGGTTTGGTTGCGGCGAAGCAATCGGGAGAAAGAGGGTCGGCTGCGGGCATTTTGGGAAGGAAGCGAAAGTTTTAAGTGAGGAGAATTTTATAGAAAAGCCCCTCTACTTCTAGAAAGTCCAATCCTGCCCTTAGGGTAAGGGTTTTAAATGTTTAACCCTCCAATATTCTAATCCACCTCAATAATTCTCTAGGGTTAGCTTATTTACCCATTCGTAATTTAAGAATTTACTGGTAAACCCTTGATATGTTTTAAGTTTTTTTACAATAAAGCCCCTTGGCTCCTCTCGTCTATCCATAAAAATCTCGAAAAATTTTCTGGTCCGGATTTTTGAATTGCCGTATTTTACACTCCCCCTTTGTCATACATCAAAAACATGACAGAAACATTTGCACCAACAATGAAAACATTTTGTTCTTTTGAAAATACTTAGTATAAATTTTTGAAAGCATAGTATAAAACTTAGTACTTAAATTGCACCCAAAAATAATTTTACCTGGAAAGGTATTGTGCACTTTAGAAAAATATTGTGTATTAGTAGGAACATATCTTGAATTTTGAAAATTCTTGCACTTAGAAAACTATTGGCATAAAAAAACTTTCATTTAGAAGAGATTTTTCAAAACAAATAAAAATATTTTCACTTGACAAATAGTGCATTTCGAAGAATACTTTAAAAAATATTAGTATTTTGAAAAATATCTGCACTCTTAAAAATATTTGTACTTTGTTAGCATTGGTGCCTTTTCGAAACCATTTTGAAAAATATTTTGAATATTTTTCAAGTACTTTTGAAAAATATTTGAGTTTTTGAAACGTGCAAGTATTTTTGAAACATATTATGCATTATTTTTGAAAAATATAAGTAACTTTGAAAGATATTATGCAATTTTGAAAAATATAAGTATTTTTTGAAAGATATTATACATTTTTGAAAAATATAAGTATTTAAGGATATTATGCATTTTTTGAAGGATATTTGAAAACATAATATTTTACTTGAATTAGTTTCCTTTTTAGTCTGTCACAATCCTAGGAAATCTTGTTAACTATAAGGACATTTACCTATGTGTCATGGAAATTCTTCAAACTCAGGTAAATATTATTTTACAAAGGAATTTAAATTTTTTTTGAAAGTGATAGTATCATATTTTCATAACAGATGACAGTAAAAAAAAAATTCCCTATGTTTTCAAAAGGATTTAAAAAATATAGTGCCTGCAAAAGAATAGTTTTGACTGAAGTAGACCTCCTCTGTGTCTTTATGGTTTATCAGAATCAAAAGAATAGTTTTGACTGACATTTTAAGTATGGTGATTTTCAACAAGATAATTTTTAAAGCATAAGTTTTGAAAGACATTTTAAAAGATAGTGATTTTTCAAGCACAATTTTTGAAAGATATAGAAAATTTTAAAAGAATAAAACACTCCCCCTGTATCGTTTGACTCTATCTAAGTGCCTTAGGGGACTTTAGTGTTGACCTAAGAGGCTTGTGTCTAATTGTGTAGGTCAAACAATTTTCAAAAAGATATAATTTTGAAATAGTACAGTATATAAGCACTCAGACAAGCATGAAATCCATAAAAGCATTATTATGTTAAAGCACTATTTTAAAAATATATTTTTAGGAAAATATTCTAAGAATTTTGGAAAACAATTTTGAAAAATATTTTCAATTTATTCTTCCTTATCATCTCACCCATTCTAGATGGCTCAGTACAAGAAAACATAGTTGCTTATGGGTGTATTGTGAGATGCTTGGATAATTTTTCTTAATTTATTGTTAAATCTAAGACTTAATCAAAACTTATGTTAGATTCAAATTTATCAAATAGTAAATTGAATTTGATTTTCAATAATTGACTTCCAGGTCTTGGCGAGGCACAAGGCCTTCTTTGGTCGTAGCCTTATTGGAGCAACAACCCTTTCCTTGACAAAGCCTTTTACCGAAAATTCATTTTCAAATTACTTCTTGAAAAATTTTGGTCTAACTAGTTTAGGTCTTGGATCGGTAGCTTCGGCTAGTTCCACCAGACTAAACAGACCAAGTAGTATATACTTGACCTTATTAGAAGGGCTTCCCTAACGTACTATCATCTCACCTTCACCTAAAACTAGGTTATTCAAGTTTCAACTTGTCTCTTTCCTATAACCGTTCTAAATCATGCATAAAATTAAACATGAATGACATGACATAAATTTAAATGAATTAGCAGATGCATGTACATGACATTGATGCATGATTCAAACAAGTCAAGGCATTTAATTAAGTTTCTAAAAATGTATCAAATTCTCGATTTGATACATGTCGTGTGAACCCGCGAATATGTCAACCCACTTTAATATATTTAATTTTATTAAATTAATTGTTGCGGTTTTGGGTAAGATTTTATTTAGTTCGAGTTTAAGTTATTTGAGAATTAATTGGATTCAAGTTAATCAAGAATTAATTGAAGTTGAAATAATTGATTAAAGTTGAATTAATTAAAGATTAATTGAAGTTAAATTAATTAGAAATTAATTGAGGTTGAATTAATTAAGAATTAATTAAAGTTGAATTAATTATAGATTAATTAAAGTTAAATTAATTAGAAATTAATTGAGGTTGAATTAATTAAGAATTAAATAAAGTTGAATTAATTATAGATTAATTGAAGTTAAATTAATTAGAAATTAATTGAGGTTGAATTAATTAATTAAATTTGAATTAATTAAAGATTAATTGAGTTTGAATTAAGAGTTAAGTTTGAATTAAGAGTTAAGTTAATTTGAATTAATTAAGAGTTATATTTCAAAATTTCTGAGTTAATTAAAAGTCATGGGTTTAAATTCATCATCTTCATTATTTCAAAAATAGCTGACTCATCTACTATTTCTGCTTTATCTAATTTTTCAAAATTTTCTAATAATTCAGATTTATTTGAATTCTTGTAATTTTTATTAACTATGACCTTAATTGTAGAGAATTCATCTTCCTCCTCATCCCCATCCTCATCATCAAAATCACATCTATCTATATTGTCATAATAGGTGGAGTAATTTGGGCCACTAATTAATATTTCAGGATTATCCAAGAGATAAATAATTAAATAATTATCTAATGATATTTTAATTTCAATATCCTCAAAGTTATCCTCAGCATTATCTCTAATATCCTCAAGAATCTTTTCAACAAAATCATTCTTATCCTCAGAAATAACCTCAATATATTCAGGATTAATTTCAAAATTATTATTAATATTTTCAGATTTAAATTCAGAATTATCATTAACATTTTCAGATTTAAATTCAGAATTAATTTTAGCATTATCCATAAAATTATCAGAATTAATTTTAGCATTATCAGTAAAATTATCAAAATTAATTTTAACATTATCAATAAAATTATCAAAATTAATTTTAGCATTATCAGTAAAATTATCAAAATTAACTTTAGCATTATCAGAATTGATTTTAGAAATTGTTGAATTAACATTAAAAATTAAACAGTTAATTTCTAATACTTTAGCAATGTCTGCATTTTCTAATTGGGCATGCAAAATATTAATCTGACTATGCAGTAATTCTAATTTATCAGAAAAATTATCAAACTTATCATACGATTGTGCAGGAATTTGAAAATTTCTAGGAATGTAAATTTACCTTTACCGGACATTTATTCTTGTGATGTCCGTACTTTTCGCATTTGAAGCATCGTATTTGACTTTTGACCCTCCGGACTCCGAGCGCTGGTACTTCCTTTGCGTCCGGTGCTGTAGACCGAATCTTACGAGTAGGGCACTAATTTTTATAGTGCCCTCTCTCCCTGCACTTGAATCATATTATATGGAATTTAAAAACTGGCATTTAAAATAAAATGTACCTGATTCACCCCTGGGCTCCCCCTCAACTCCTGGCGTCTTTGCTCCGTCGGCGGTTAGTCCAGTGAAGAGAGGTCTGGCTCTGATACCACTTGTTGGATTGGAGTAAATCGATAGAGGGGGGGGGGTGAATATCGATCTAAAATTTATGGACAATTTAAGAGAAATATGCAGCGGAAATAGTAAAGCAAAGTTGCTAACACGATTTGTTTTACTTGGTTCGGAGTCGCGGTCGGCTCCTACTCCAAGGCCCACAGTCCTTGACCGTTTACGTTGGGCAATTCTATATTCGTAGAAATGATTACAGTTTTGAGTACAGATATAGAATCGAAAAAAATAGTTACAACACTTAAGAAAATTAACGGTTTTACCGACGACCGAAGTGGATGGAATTTTGGAGCAGCGAGTTGTCGTCGGCGCTTGAATAGTGAATGCAGAGTGTGCCGGAGCATAACACTTGAGCGAAAGTGTTGAAAGCGAAATTTGCAAGTTGTGTTGAAGCCTTGGGGGTAAACCCCCTTTTATAGTCGTCTCCTGGGGGCCTGTGTTGAAGGGGCGCCTACACGTGGACTCTCCTGCGCGAACTCTAATCCACAGGCTCGGTGTGACGACCCGACTTCTCTTTGTTAAGGCGGACGTCACTTTTACTTAACCTTAACTTTACCTTATCCTTAGCCTTAGGTTACAACTACTTGACTTCCCTTAACGTGCTCTGAATTTTTTTTTCAATGGCACCAGTCGACTGCTAGAAGGCCAGTCGACAGGTGTCAGCCACGGAAGCTTTCTGTGCGTGGCACCAGTCGACTGGCATCTTGGCAGTCGACTGGTGATCGAACAGAAGGGTTCTGTTCCATATGGCAGTCGACTGGTATCTGAACCAATCGACTGTCACGCCTGAAAGCTGCAGTTTCAGACACTAACTTCCTTGCTCTTGCTTTTTAACATGCTTATAACATAACTACGTTAACATACATAACAAAACATGTACTTAACTGAAAACACTTACATATACTCATATACTTCAAAATAATAATTAACTTTCTAGGCCTTGACATTGTACCTGGTATCAATGTACCAATGCACGCATCCCTAATAGGTTTCGGGGTAGCTAGCCACCGTACCCTATTAGAGCTTCTTTCTAACTTTCTGTGGTTCTCTCATTTGCCCGGTACATGTCACTTTACAAAAGTAAACTACTTTCTTACTCATAATGTTTATACTTATCAAGCTATCTTTTTTTTTCATAAATCTGGCACTACAAACCTTTACCTTTCTTACTTGGAACTTTCATCGAGCACCTTGCTGCCCTTAACCCAAAACTCATTTTTGGGACTTTTCAAGAACTTGGTCTTATCATGCTTAGATTCACATACACAAAACCTACTCAAGTTTAAGTTCTATAATAAGAAATATGTCTTCTTGGGAAACTTAAACACACAATTTAAAATAGTCTTAAAGCATGCACTTAGATCACAAAACATAGTTCTACAATGAGAAATTCATGACGAAACTACTTCTATTGCAGTGAGTGATCTACTTACCCCTCTTTGCTTGAAGAAAACTCACTAAGTATATAGTAAAATCCTAGCGTAGGACTCCTTTCCTCTTCCTTGCGAGAAACTTCACTCCTTGGCCCTAGGGAAGAAACCCTAGGTTCCCTACTCAAGAGGAAGAAGAAGGAGGCAGAAAACTCTTGTTTTCTCCTTGTTTTCGCAGCCTCCGTTGCCCCCTGTTTGCGCCGACTCCAATAACCTAAAGGGGGATTTAACGCAACTTAAGCGGAAGTTGAAAAACCTCTTCATGAAAAGGACTTACTTACCTATAACATAATTTCGATCCATCCTTTTCTGTGCTTGATACCCCCCCAACCTTTCGGCTAGCCGAGCCCTCTTAAGGATTGGCTTGCCGCGTGGTCGCGAGATCAAACCTCCATCCGACTCTTTCCCTTTTCTTTTTATTTTTATTTCAAAAAATTGCCAGAAAATTCAGAAAAATTCCTAATAATTCATGAAAATTATTGGGTGTTACAATCCTCCCTACCTTATAAAAAGTTCATCCTTGAACTTAGAACAGCTCTGGATACCTTTGCCTCATGCTATCTTCTGATTCCCAGGTTGCCTCTTCGTACTTCTGATTCAGCCATAAGACTTTTACTAGTGGTACCACTTTGTTCCTCAGCTTCTTATCTGCTCGATCTATTATCTGAATAGGTCGACTTTCATAACTGAGATCTTCTTGAACTTGTACCATCTGTGGCTCAATCACTTGGTTGGCATCTGGTATATGCTTCTTTAGCATTGAGACATGGAACACATTGTGTATTGCTGACATCTCTGGAGGTAGCTCCAACTCATAAGCTACTTTGCCAACTCTTTTCGTCACTAGGTAGGGTCCTATGTATCGAGGACTTAGCTTTCCTTTCTTGCCGAATCTCATTACACTCTTCATAGGAGCTACCTTGAGGAAAACTGTATCCCCAACTTCAAACTCTAACGGTCTACGGCGTACATCGGCATAACTCTTCTGCCTACTCTGAGCAGCTTCTATTCTCTAGCGGATGCTCTTTATAGCTTCTGTGGTATCATCTAAAAGGTCAGTCTGAGACCCCATTTCTTTCTTCTCACTACCTTCATACCAACAGAGGGGAGATCTACACTTCCTACCATAAAGAGCTTCATAGGGTGCCATACCAATAGTAGCTTGGTAGTTGTTGTTGTAGGCAAACTCAGCTAAACATAAATATTTGCACCAACTGCCTTTGAAATCTAATCCACAAGCTTTGAGCATATCTTCTAGAATTTGATTCACTCTCTCTGTCTGTCCATCAGTCTGGGGATGGAAAGCTATGCTAAACTTCAGTTTGGTGCCTAGCGCTGTCTGTACGCACTCCCAAAAGTGTGAAGTGAAACGACCATCTCTATCAGAGATAATGGTCTTCGGGACTCCGTGTAGTCGGATCACTTCCTGTACATATAGCTGGGCTAATCTTTCAATCAAATAAGACACTTTGATTGCCAAGAAGTGGGCAGACTTGGTCAATCTGTCTACTTTTACCCAAATAGCGTCATAGCCATTAATTATCTTTGGTAGACCAACTATGAAATCCATGGCTATGTCTTCCCATTTCCACTCTGGAATCTGAAAGGGTTGTAGGACACCTCCTGGTCTCTGGTGTTCTGCTTTAACTCTCTGACATGTTAGGCAGGTGCTGACATACTTAGCTATGTCTCTTTTCATTTCGGACCACCAAAATCTTCTTTTCAAGTCCTGGTACATCTTAGTGGAACCAGGGTGCATTGAGTAGGGAGTTCTATGGGCTTCTTCAAGAATCTTCTTTCTCAGCTCTTCACTATTGGGGACACATAAACGGTCACCATAATAGAGTATCCTACTGTCAGATACTCTAAACTCTTTACTTTCTCCTTCTTGTATCTCTTGCTTGATCCTTTGGATATCAGAATCCTCAGCTTGCTCTTTTTGTATATCTTCAAGCAAGGTTGACTCTAGTGTCAATAGAGCTAACTGCCCATAAATGATCTCAACTCCACAATCTACTATTTCCTTCTGTAATGGTGGTGATAATGATGACAAGGACATCAAAATGGCACACGTCTTTCTACTTAGTGCATCTGCTACTTTATTTTCCTTACCAGGGTGGTAAAGGATCTCACAGTCATAATCCTTCACTAACTCAAGCCACCTTCGCTGTCTCATATTGAGGTCTTTCTGAGTGAAGAAATATTTCAGACTCTGGTGATCTGTATAAATCTTGCACTGCACTCCATACAGGTAATGTCACCATATTTTTAGAGCGAAGACTACAGCTGCCAACTCCAGATCATGAGTGGGGTAATTCTTTTCATAATCCTTGAGTTGCCTGGAAGCATAAGCTATGACTTTGCCTACTTGCATAAGTACGGCTCCAAGTCCTAGCTTTGATGCATCACTGTATATATCAAAGCTCTTATCACCTTTGGGTACTATAAGAATAGGAGCGCTTGTCAGTCTCTTCTTCAACTCAAGGAAACTCTGCTCACAGTCTTTAGTCCACTCATACTTCTTATTCTTTCTGGTAAGGGCTGTAAGTGGAGAAGCTATCTTTGAAAAGTCTCCTACAAACCTTCTGTAGTACCCTGCTAAACCTAGAAAACTTCTGATCTCACTAGCATTCGTTGGTCGACTCCAGTTACTAACTGCTTCAATCTTGGCTGGGTCTACTATAATGCCTTCTTTGGAAACGATGTGGCCTAGAAAGGCCACCTGGTCAAGCCAAAACTCACACTTTGAGAATTTAGCGTACAACTCCCTCTGATGTAAGGTCTGCAACACTATCTTCAGGTGTTCGTCATGTTCTTCCTAAGTCTTTGAATACACTAGGATATCATCAATGAAGACAATGACGAACTTGTCAAGAAAATCCTTGAACACTCGATTCATTAGATCCATAAACGTCGCAGAGGCGTTTGTCACTCCAAAGGGCATGACCACAAACTCGTAGTGCCCATATCTTGTATTGAAAGCAATCCTTGGTACATCACTCTCCTTCACTTTGAGTTGATGGTAACTTGATCGCAGATCTATTTTGGAGAACACCGTGGCTCCCTTCAACTGATCAAATAAATCATCTATCCTTAGCAAGGGATATCTGTTCTTGATGGTTACCTTATTCAAGGCTCGATAATCTATGCACATTCGCATGGATCCATCTTTCTTCTTGACGAACAACACAGGAGCTCCCCAGGATGATTGACTAGGGCGGATGAAACCCTTGTCGAGCAGCTCTTGTAACTGTTCTTGCAGCTCTTTCAGTTCTGCTGGTGCCATGCGATAAGGTGCCTTTGAAATTGGGTTGGTTCCTGGAACCAACTCAATTTCAAATTCAATTTCTCGATTGGGAGGGAGTCCTGGTAACTCTTCAGGAAACACCTCCGGATAGTCACAGACTACCCTCACTTCCTCTTTCTTTAATCTTTCTCTTTGACTTGCATCTACTATATGAGCTAGAAAACTAGAACACCCCTTCTCTAACATTCTCTGAGCTTGTAAGGTAGATAAGAACCTTTTTGTCTTTCTCTTTGGGTCTCCAATAAACTCGAATGGAGGTTCTGCTTCTGGTGTGAACTTGACTTTTCTCTTGCGGCAGTCTATAGAAGCATTGTACTTGCTCAAGAAGTCCATCCCTAAAATGACATCGTAATCCTTCATCTCAAGGACTACCAAGACACTGTAGAACTCTCGGATGGAAATCCCGATTGGTACTGCCCTCAACCTCTCAGTAGAGGCCATTACTTCCCCCGACGGTAAAGTTGTTAAGAACTCCTGGCTCAATCTTTCTAGTGGGATCCCTAGCTTCTTAGAGAAAAACATGGATACAAAGGAATGGGTTGCCCCAATATCGAATAACACAACAGCATATTGGGATGAGATGAGTATTCGACCTGTTACCATAGTAGGAGAATTTGCCGCCTCTTCCTTGGTGATGGTGAAAATCCTGGCGTTGGTCGTGGCTGGTGGGGCTTCCATTCTTGCTTGACTGAAATAGGGTCCCTCCATTGCTGGCTGCATCTGGTGCAACTGGGCTGATCCACCCCGTACTGAAGGAGCTGTGGCGGCGGCGGCGGCTTTGCTTTAGGATAAGCCTTGGCCAGGTGCCCTACTACTCCACAGATATAACATCCGCCAATACTCGACCGGTTAGGGCAAGCCTTCATCATATGTCCTTCTCCACAAATATGGCATCCGCTCATGCCCTGACGACATACTCCGGGATGCATCTTCCCACATTTTGGGCAAGGGGAATACTTGAGCTGCTTGCTTGACGAGCCCCCTTAGAAGACTTCTGGTCCCACTGCTTCCTCTTGCCTGAATTTCCTTTTCAATTTTGTTAGTTTTGAGGATTTCCTTGGGACTTCTGGGCTGATGCCTGTTGTTGTTGCACACGTGTGGCCTTTATACTATTTAAGAAGTGTTCAGTGATCAAAGCACTTGTAACGCCCAAAAATTCTCAAATCTAATTTTAGAAATATCCTAGAATTAATTCTGAATTTATGGATATTTTTATAGAATTTTTCCATGGACAAATAAGGCAAAATGGAATAAAAATAAAATGCGCAGTAAAAAAGTTTATGTAAAGTTTGACCCCTAGACCTTTAAGTTAGAGAAGAATAGGCTTACCAAGTGGGACGAGGTTGTTTTCGTTGGATTAGATTAGAGGGAACGATAGATAAGGTTAAGTTAGTTAAATTTCTCCATAAATATAAAAGGGAACTTAAGGGTTTTTTTTATTGAAACTTTTCCTCACTTGTCACCGCCGAACCCTCTCCTCTCTTGGGCGATTTCTCCTCTCCCTCTCCCGAGTCTTTCTCTCCCTCACTCACGGCAAACCAAGGAAGAGGTCCAAGGGCTTGTGTTGGGCAGTTTCAAGAAGGAGGATGCGCTAGGGGATCGTCTCAAGGAGTAGTTTGTCGTTAGAACCTCTCTGAGACTCCAAGGACCTTCCCTCTCCCTAAACCCTATGCCCTAGAGTTGTAAGAACAAGCGTAGGATGTAAGTATCCCTCACCTGCGGTATAAGTAGCTTCATTTGTATGATTGATTGTTCTAGTTTATCTAATTGCAATTTTATGCTCATATGTGCAGATTAACTTCCTCTACCGATTTTAAGGGCACCACTAGATGGGCTGGACGTGCTTCCCCCTTTAGTTTGGGGTTTAGACGCACTGTCGAGTGCCTAGGAAGTGTCCTTAAATGAAAAAGGGGAGTTTTTGGGCACGCAAGGTGCTCGAGAAAATGTTAAGAAGCTCTAATATGAGTTTTAGCATGTTAAGAAGTTAGCTACCCTTGCTTTATGTTTATGGACCCTAGTTCATCCATTGGGTGGGCTCCTAGATTGCCCCTAGGCTCTAGATCGCCTAGTAGATGCAAGGTTAAAGAAAAGAATATTTATGAAAGTATTTTACTTGTTATGGCATGTGCTTAGACTCTAGTTCGTCCATGGGTGGGCTCCTAGTTGCCCCTAGGCTCCTAGTTTGTCTAGTAGCAGTACCCTAATGGGTTCGGGATTAGCTACCTCGGATCTATTTAGGGATGCGCGCATTAGCAGCACATTGCCGGGCCCACAGCAGCATGATTATTATTTTCACTTATTATATGTATAAGTTTCAAAAGTTCAGTAATAGCTTTAAGTGAAAACAGTTTTAAGATCATGCTTAGTTCAGTAAATTCTTCGAATGTCATGTGAATTTAGTTATAAGAATATGATTTAGTTCATGTGCTTAGTATGATGAGTATGCCATGATATTTGTTTAGATTATATGTTTCAGCAAGAATAAATGACAAGCATGATATGTTTTTCCTACATGTGTTTTCAAAAGCATGAGTTTCGAGATATGCATTGTTTTGTGAGTAGGATGGTACTTACTAAGCTTTATGCTTATAGTTTCATTTTTTTTCCTTATACTGCAGATAAAGGCAAAGGAAAAATAGAGTAGCGGAAGCGGCAGGGATGATGGTGAAGTGTGTGATGGTGGAAACTTGGAATGAAAGAACATTGGGAACGTGCATTAAGAGACCATGTTATTAAGAATGTTGAATGAATTAGGTCCTTGTCATGTTTACTATTTTCCGCATCTTAAGTATCTTTGTCATGTTGAGTGATACATTCAAGTGCATGTTTCTAGTTATACTTTGACATGTGTTAGCTTCTACATGTGATATGTTGGGTGATACATTCCAAGTGCATGTTAATTAGTAGTAAAATGAATGGTTTAAGGCCATGGAACCATTTCTGGTATTATAGTGCTACTATTGATGCATCTAGACCGAAACAATGCCTAGTTTTAGTAGCAAGTTGATACAAAGTTTATGTTTCTAATTTCATGCTTAGAAATGATTAAAGTATGCTTTAATGTCATGAAAACATGTAGAATATGGCATAGAATCATTGTATACCTATTAGTAAGCTCAAATATGAGTTTGTGGTGTTTTTGGTACAAAGTAGGTTGACCTTGGCACGTTTCTGGAATCTGAATTTTCAGATTTCAGAACTACCAGTCGACTGCGACAGTTACCAGTCGACTGGGACCAGCAGAAAAATGGCACAGAAAGTTTCTGTCGCCTCGGGCAGTCGACTGGCAATATATTAGTCGACTGGTGCCAATTTAAAACAAAATGTGATGTAGAGTTGCTGGTTAGTGCTTCAGTCGTGCAATGCTGAGGTTGGGGGATCAAATCCTAGCCAATCTAATAACATTAATGTTTTTGTTTTATTTTTGTTTTAATTTGGCTGGTTAGTACTTCCAACATGATTATGAATTGTTAGTTCAGTAAATAGCAAAATAAGTTTTTTTTTAAAATTCTCCCAGTTGGTTTAGCTTAAATGAAAACAATGATCAGTAATCAGTTAGTCAGTCAGTTAGTAGTAGCGATCCGCCTTAAAGCTTAGTACCAGAAGGCGGGTCGTTACAGAGTAGTATCAGAGCAAGTTCCATCTTTCCTCCACACACACATTCAGCATCATACCTGCAGCTTCCAAGTAAGAGTACCTCTCACATTACTTATATTTTCTTGCCTTTTCATTTACTACTTAACTGAAGCATGTTTGTAACTCATGACACTTTAATATAGTTATAGTAAATATGTATGCCCTTTGTTAGTTAGATAATGGCTAGAGGACGCCCAACTAGAAGGGCACCAGCTACTGAGCCTCAATAGGAGGCAACTGACATAGTGACTCCACCTAATCTCGTGGAGATAGTGGCTCAGCTCCAGAGATAGATAGCTGAGCAGTAGCAGGAGATAGCCACTTTAAGGGCTAATCAACATACCACACCTACTGCTATGCCAGGACCAAATGTGGAAACCCCAATCGTGACAGAGGTTCCACCTAGAGCACCAATCCCACCAATAGCACCAGAAGCCCAGCAGTGGGGGCTAGAAGAGAAGCAGATCTGGTTCAATAGCAGAAACGCAAACCAGAGAACTTTTCAGGCACTAGTGGACCGTGGGATGCACAAGCCTGGTTCAAAACCTTGGAGAGTACCATGGAGCTTCTGGACTGGCCAGAACATGAGAAAGTGAAGTGTGCCTCCTTCTGCCTAGCAGGAGATGCTAGAATGTGGTGGAAAAGGGTGAAGGCCAAGCGAGACATAAATCAGATGACGTGGGCCAACTTCGAAGCTTAGTTCTTCGTAGAATTCTTTCATATGCGGGTTACTAACCGACATTATGATGAATTCACTGAATTTCATCAAGGTAACCTATCAGTAGAGGAAGCCGTGAAGAGATTCAACAGACTGGCTCGCCTGTGCCCTGAACTGGTCAGCACTGAACGGGAGCGAGTCAGGCTAATGCTCAAGATGCTAAGGCCAGAAATAGCATTGAATGTGGCTAGCGACGTCCATAGGCCGCAAACCTCAGAAGAACTAGTTAGCAATGCTCTGACCACCGAGCACTACCTGAACAGCATGCAACAGCAGAAGTCAGTCATGACAGAAAGTAAAGGCCAAGGCAGTTCAGGAACTTAGAAACCCCAGGGCCACAACTCTAGCTGGAAAGGAAAGAATCATGGCAAAAGAAAGCAGTGAAACAATCCAAAAGGGGAGCCAGCCAACAAGCAAACCAAGTACCCCACTTGTCCCACATGTGGGAGACAACACTTAGGGGTCTGCCGCAAGGGCACCCGTGGGAGTTATAACTGTGGTCAAGAGGGGCACATGGCCAAGCAGTGCCCCACCAAGAACAGTCTGCCTACTCCACAGCCTACTCAGTATGGAGGCAAACCTGCACAGCTACATCAGATGCAGGCAGCACTGGATGGCCCCCATATCAGTCAGGGCAGATTAGAAGTTCCATCAGCCACTACCAATGCACGGATCTTCTCACTGACTAGAGAGGATGTAGCGAATGCCTCAACAGTTGTGACAGGTCAGATATGTATTTTACAGCAAAATGCAACTGTCTAATTCGATACTGGGGCAACCCATTTTTTCATATCCAGGGCGTTCGCAGAGAAGTTAGCTATACCTCCAGATGTACTCAGTGGCCAGTTCTTAACCACCCTACCTTCAGGAGAGATTATGGCGTCCACGCACTGGCTCCGTGCAGTGCCATTCAGTATAGCAGGCAGAGAGCTTTATGGTGATCTGATAGTGCTGAATATGACTGATTATGATGTCATTTTTGGAATGGACTTCCTAATCAAGTACGGTGCCTCCATAGAATGTCGTAAAAGGAAAGTCATATTCCAACCTGAGAAGGAGTGCAGTTTGAATACATCGGAGAACCCAAGAGAAAGGCCAAGAAATTCCTCTCAGCTCTAAAAGCACAAAAACTGTTGGATTCAAGATGTACCGGATTTCTAGCACATGTAGTCAATACTGAACAAGAGAAGGACCAAAAGCTAGAAGAGGTCCCAGTGGTATGTGACTACCCAGTAGTCTTCCCTGACGAGTTACTAGGCTTAGCGCCAGACAGGGAGATAGAGTTTGAGATAGATCTCATTCCAGGTACCAATCCCATTTCAAAAGCACCATACCGTATGGCTCCAGCAGAATTAAGAGAACTTCAGGAGCAACTACAGGAGCTGCTCAACAAGGGCTTCATACGCCCTAGTCATTCACCTTGGGGAGCTCCCGTATTGTTCGAGAAGAAGAAAGATGGGTCCATGCTCTTGTGTATAGATTACCGGGTCTTGAATCAAGTCACCACCAAGAACAAGTATCCCTTGCCTTGTACGATCAGCTAAAGGGAGCAGCAGTGTTCTCAAAAAAATAGACTTGAGATCGGGTTATCACCAGGTGAAAGTTAAAGAAGGTGACATCCCCAAGACAGCTTTCAGAACAAGATACAGACACTATGAGTTTGTAGTTATGCCTTTTGGCGTAATGAACGCTCCAGCGACTTTTATGGACCTCATGAACAGAGTGTTCCGAGAATATTTAGATAAGTTTGTTATCATCTTCATCGATGACATTCTGATATATTCCAGGACTCAAAAGGAACACGTAGAACACCTGAAAACAATATTAGAAATTCTTCAGCGGAGCTAACTCTATGCGAAATTCTTCAAGTGTGAGTTTTGGCTCGATCAGGTGTCTTTTCTGGGTCACATCATATCCAAGGATGGTGTGATGGTAGACCCCAGCAAAATAGAAGTAGTAAGTAACTGGGTTAGACCGAAGAATGCCAGTGAGATCCGATGTTTTCTGGGTCTAGCCGATTACTACAGGAAGTTTGTAGAGGATTTCTCTAGAATAGCCTCCCCACTGACAACTCTTACTAGAAAGAATAGAAAGTTTCAGTGGACAGAGGACTGCGAGAACAGTTTTACAGAATTAAAGAGAAGATTGACTAGTGCTCCCATCCTGACTCTTCTAGAGACCACTGACAGCTTTGACATTTATAGTGATGCTTCTAAATTAGGACTTGGAGCAATGCTGATGCAGAATGGGAAGGTTATTGCTTATGCCTCTAGACAACTCAAGGATTATTAGAAGAACTACCCTACCCATGACCTTGAGCTAGCTGCAGTAGTGCTTGCTCTCAAGATTTGGAGGCATTACTTATACAGAGCTCAGTGTAGGATTTTCACAGATCATCAGAGTCTGAAGTATTTCTTTACTCAGAAGGATCTGAATATGAGGCAACGCCGATGGCTTGAGCTGGTCAAGGATTATGACATTGACATCCTCTACCATCCAGGTAAAGCTAATAAGGTGGCAGACGCACTTAGCAAGAAATCTAGTGCCACCCTACTAGCTTTGTCTACAATGTCGCAGCCCCTTCGGAAGGAAATATCAGAGTTCGAACTAGAAATTATAGTTGGCCAGCTCTCCACTTTAACATTAGTGTCAACCCTGCTTGAAGTCATCTAGACAGCACAGGATCAAGATCCTGACCTTCAGAAAATCAAGCAGGGGATAGCAGAATCAGAAAATGGGGAGTTTTGCCTATCAGATAGTGGGATGTTGTACTGCGGTGACCGCCTATATGTTCCGAACCAAGAAGAGCTCTGAAGGAAGATCCTAGAGGAAGCATATGGATCTCCTTATGTGATGCATCCTGGTTCCACCAAAATGTACCAAGACCTTAGGGGACATTTTTGGTGGCCTGGGATGAAGAGAGACATCGCCAAATATGTCAGTACCTGTCTGACATGCCAAAGGGTCAAGGCAGAACATCAGAGACCAGGAGGAGTTCTACAGCCTATCCAGATTCCAGAATGGAAATGGAAAGATATTTCCATGGATTTTATAGTGGGACTACCCAGAACAACGAATGGATATGATGCAATCTGAGTAATAGTTGACAGATTGACTAAGTCTGCCCACTTCCTAGCTATCAGGATCTCCTATTCCATGGAACAGCTAGCTCAGTTATACCTCAAGGAGATCGTCAGACTACATGTAGTCCCTAGGACTATCATTTCAGATAGGGACAGTAGGTTCACTTCGCACTTCTAGGAGTGCGTACAGACAGCACTAGGCACCAAACTGAAGTTTAGCACAGCTTTCTATCCTCAGACAGATGGTCAGACAGAGAGAGTTAATCAAGTACTATAAGATATGCTCAGAGCTTGTGCTTTAGATTTCAAGGGCAGTTGGTGCAGATACCTGTGCTTAGCGGAATTCGCCTACAATAATAGTTATCAGGCCACTATCGGCATGGCACCCTATGAGGCTTTATATGGGCGGAGGTGTAGATCTCCTATCTGCTGGTATGAGGGTGGTGAGAGGCAAGAGTTAGGCCTACAGACAGATCTTATAGATGATACCACCGTAGCCATACAGCAGATCCGCCAGAAGAGCTATGCTGATACACGTCGTAGACCATTAGAGTTTGAAGTTGGGGATTTAGTATTCCTCAGGGTGGCTCCCATGAAGGGAGTAATGCATTTTGGGAAGAAGGGTAAGCTAAGTCCCAGATATGTAGGACCATACCACATCACTAGAAGAGTTGGCAAAGTAGCTTATGAGCTAGAGCTGCCTCAGGAGATGTCAGCTATCCATAATGTATTTCATGTCTCTATGCTGAAGAAGCATATCCCAGATGCCACCCAGGTGATAGAGCCACAGACGGTACAAGTCCGCGAAGATCTCAGTTATGATAGTTGGCCTATTCAGATAATAAACCGAGCGGTTAAGAAATTACGGAACAAGGAGGTACCATTAGTGAAAGTCATATGGAAAAATCACAGAGTAGAAGAGGCAACATGGGAACCAGAGGACAGCATAAGGCAGAAATACCCAAAGTTATTTTAAGTTCGAGGATGAACTTTTTATAAGGTATGGGGGATTGTAACGCCCGAAAATTCTCAAATCTAATTTTAGAAATATCCTAGAATTAATTCTGAATTTATGGATATTTTTATAGAATTTTTCCATGGACAAATAAGGCAAAAAGGAATAAAAATAGAATGCGCGGTAAAAAAATTTAAGTAAGGTTTGACCGCTAGACCTTAAGGTTAGAGAAGAATAGGCTTACCAAGTGGGACGAGGTTGTTTTCATTGGAATAGACTAGAGGGAAAGATAGATAAGGTTAAGTTAGTTAAATTTCTCCATAAATATAAAAGGAAACTTAAGGGTTTTTTTTATTCAAACTTTTCCTCACTTGTCACCGCCGAACCCTCTCCTCTCTTGGGTGATTTCTCCTCTCCCTCTCCCGGGTCTTTCTCTCCCTCACTCACGGCAAACCAAGGAAGAGGTCCAAGGGCTTGTGTTGGGCGGTTTCAAGAAGGAGGATGCGCAAGGGGATCGTCTCAAGGAGTAGTTCGTCGTTAGAACCTCTCCGAGACTCCAAGGACCTTCCCTCTCCCTAAACCCTACGCCCTAGAGTTGTAAGAACAAGCGTAGGATGTAAGTATCCCTCACCTGCGATATAAGTAGCTTCGTTTGTATGATTGATTGTTCTAGTTTATCTAATTGCAATTTTATGCCCATATGTGCAGATTAACTTCCTCTACCGATTTTAAGGGCACCACTAGATGGGCTGGACGTGCTTCCCCTTTAGTTTGGGGTTTAGACGCACTGTCGAGTGCCTAGGAAGTGTCCTTAAATGAAAAAGGGGAGTTTTTGGGCACGCAAGGTGCTCGAGAAAATGTTAAGAAGCTCTAATATGAGTTTTAGCATGTTAAGAAGTTAGCTACCCTTGCTTTATGTTTATGGACCCTAGTTCGTCCATTGGGTGGGCTCCTAGATCGCCCCTAGGCTATAGATCGCCTAGTAGATGCAAGATTAAAGAAAAGAATATTTATGAAAGTATTTTACTTGTTATGGCATGTGCTTGGACTCTAGTTCGTCCATGGGTGGGCTCCTAGTTGCCCCTAGGCTCCTAGTTTGTCTAGTAGTAGTACCCTAATGGGTTCGGGATTAGCTACCTCGGATCTATTTAGGGATGCGTGCATTAGCAGCACATTGCTGGGCCCACAGCAGCATGATTATTGTTTTCACTTATTATATGTATAAGTTTCAAAAGTTCAGTAATAGCTTTAAGTGAAAACAGTTTTAAGATCATGCTTACTTCAGTAAATTCTTCGAATGTCATGTGAATTTAGTTATAAGAATATGATTTAGTTCATGTGCTTAGTATGATGAGTATGCCATGATATTTGTTTAGATTATATGTTTCAGCAAGAATAAATGACAAGCATGATATGTTTTTCCTACATGTGTTTTCAAAAGCATGAGTTTCGAGATATGCATTGTTTTGTGAGTAGGATGGTACTTACTAAGCTTTATGCTTATAGTTTCATTTTTTTTCCTTATACTGCAGATAAAGGCAAAGGAAAAATAAAGTAGCGGAAGCGGCAGGGATGATGGTGGAGTGTGTGATGGTGGAAACTTGGAATGAAAGAACTTGGGAACGTGCATTAAGATGACATGTTATTAAGAATGTTGAATGAATTAGTTCCTTGTCATGTTTACTATTTTCCGCATCTTAAGTACCTTTGTCATGTTGAGTGATACATTCAAGTGCATGTTTCTAGTTATACTTTGACATGTGTTAGCTTCTTCTACATGTGATATGTTGGGTGATACATTCCAAGTGCATGTTAATTAGTAGTAAAATGAATGGTTTAAGGCCATGGAACCATTTCTGTTATTATAGTGCTACTATTGATGCATCTAGACCGAAACTATGCCTAGTTTTAGTAGCATGTTGATACAAAGTTCATGTTTCTAATTTCATGCTTAGAAATGGTTAAAGTATGCTTTAATGTCATGAAAACATGTAGAATATGGCTTAGAATCATTGTATACCTATTAGTAAGCTCAAATATGAGTTTGTGGTATTTTTGGTACAAAGTAGGTTGACCTTGGCACGTTTCTGGAATCTGAATTTTCAGATTTCAGAACTACCAGTTGACTGCGACAGTTACCAGTCGACTGGGACCAGCAGAAAAATGGCACAGAAAGTTTCTGTCGCCTCGGGCAGTCGACTGGCAATATATCAGTCGACTGGTGCCAGTTTAAAAAGAATGTGATGTAGAGCTGCTGGTTAGTGCTTCAGTCATGCAACGCTGAGGTTGGGGGATCAAATCCTAGCCAAGCTAATAACATTAATGTTTTTGTTTTATTTTTGTTTTAATTTGGCTGGTTAGTACTTCCAACATATTATGATTTACCGCAGCATGCTTAAGTTATAAATTGTTAGTTCAGTACATAGCAAAAATATATAAGAATTTTTTTAAAATTCTCCCACTTGGGTTTAGCATCTAGAAAACAATGATCAGTAATCAGTTAGTCAGTCAGTTAGTAATAGCGATCCGCCTTAAAGCTTATTACCAGAAGGCAGGTCGTTACAGCACTACTTACTAGTTCTTCCGAAGTCTGCGGTCTATTACCACCGCCGGCCACATTCAGAGCTATCTGAGGCCTCACATCTTGAGCATTAACCTCACTCTTTCCTTTTCAGTGCTAACTAACTCCGGGCACAAGCGAGCTAGTCGATTAAACTTCTTCACGGCTTCATCTACAGACAATTCTCCTTGACGGAACTCCTTGAATTCATCGTAGTGTTTGTTTGTTACCTTCATATGAAAGTACTCCTCCAAGAACTCTTCTTCGAAGTCGGCCCAGGTCATCTGACTCACATTTCTCTTAGCCTTCACCCTTTCCTACCACATCCTGGCGTCTCCAGTAAGGCAGAAGGATGTGCACTTTATCTTCTCCATCTCAGGCCAGTCCAGTAACTCCATTATACTTTCCACCGTTTTGAACCATGCCTGAGCATCCCATGGTTCACTTGTGCCAGAAAAATTCTCGGGCTTCAGTCTCTGCCACTGGATCAGATATGCCTCTTGTCTTACTTCTCTTGCCAAAGGTAATGGGGGAACCTCTGTCGCCACTGGTGCCACTACTTGCGCCACTGGCGCCACTGGAGGGGTAGCAGGGGTGGCCTGCTGATTAGCCATCAAGGTGGCAATGACTTGCTGCTATTCAGCAAGTTGCCTCTGAAGCTGGGCCACCACTCCTTGAAGGTCTGATGGTGGTACTGACTCCGTTGACTCCTGTTCTCTAGGAGCTTGCTCCTCATTTCGGACAATTCTGGGACGTCCTCTTGCCATTCTCTTACTCTATAGTGTAACGAAAATAAAAGATCATTATCTCTTACTAACTTACTTCATTATCTCCATGCACATATTAGCATATAATAATACTAACATACTTCCTTATCATCATGCACTTACTGATACTAGCAGTCAATAATGAAAAGCATACAAAACTACAACATATGAACTTCTTACTTGGCAGGCAGCAGATTGATGCTTGATGTCAGTGTGGCGGAAGGGTGGAAACTTGCTCTGATACCACTCTGTGACGACCCGACTTCTCTTTCTTAAGGCGGACGTCACTTTTACTTAACCTTAACTTTACCTTATCCTTAGCCTTAGGTTACAACTACTTGACTTCCCTTAACTTGCTCTGAATTTTTTTTTTCAATGGCACCAGTCGACTGCTAGAAGGCCAGTCGACTGGTGTCAGCCACAGAAGCTTTCTGTGCGCGGCACTAGTCGACTGGCGTCTTGGCAGTCGACTGGTGCATCGAACAGAAGGGTTCTGTTCCATATGGCAGTCGACTGGTATCTGAACCAGTCGACTAGCACGCCTGAAAGCTGCAGTTTCAGACCTGGGAAACTCTTTCAAGGGTCCATAATTCATACACTTCCAAAACATATAGATAAATAACTCCAAATCTATACTCTATACTAGTTTTATAAACATCTTAGCAACCCAAAACAAACCCATTAACTTGCAATTAGGATCTCTGCGAAATTTAATAAACTATCAAAACATATGAAATCTATACTAGAGTTTGTACTCAACTTTGTCTCTATGCAAAGTTTAAACAAAATCATTACGTTCTACCAATCCAAAACACCAACCACAAGTTTCTATAAGACTTAACCCAAAGATCTCTCCACGGTTCCGCCGCCACTGAACATCAATGCAAGTCTCGTTCGCCTCCTTAGCTTATGCTTTTTCTTTACCTTTATCTGCAATAGAAGGAAATGCAACTAATAAGCGATTTGCTTAGTAAATCCTAACTCACAAATCCATGCGATCAATGATAAACATGCTCTTTTCAAAGGATGCTCGCTTCAAAATACATGCACTTGGAAATACTTGCACATGGGAACTTCCATATAATTATCATGCTCAATCATGCTTGAAAACATTTACTGGCATTAAAACACTTGCAAACTTAACATGCTCATGATTTCTTTTGAGACTTGATACTTATACGTTTCCATACTTTAAATCACTAACTTCCTTGCTCTTGCTTTTTAACATGCTTGTAACATAACTACGTTAACATACATAACAAAACATGTACTTAACTGAAAACACTTACATATACTCATATACTTCAAAATAATAATCAACTTTCTAGGCCTTGACATTGTACCTGGTATCAATGTACCAATGCACACATCCCTAATAGGTTTCGGGGTAGCTAGCCACCGCACCCTATTAGAGCTTCTTTCTAACTTTCTGTGGGCTTCTCATTTGCCCGGTACATGTCACTTTACAAAAGTAAAATACTTTCTTACTCATAATGTTTATACTTATCAAGTTATCTTTTTTTTTCATAAATTGGCACTACAAACCTTTACCTTTCTTACTTGGAACTTTCATCGAGCACCTTGCGTGCCCTTAACCCAAAACTCATTTTTGGGACTTTCAAGAACTTGGTCTTATCATGCTTAGATTCACATACACAAAACCTACTCAAGTTTAAGTTCTATAATAAGAAATATGTCTTCTTGGGAAACTTAAACACACAATTTAAAATAGTCTTAAATCATGCACTTAGATCACAAAACATAGTTCTACAATGAGAAATTCATGACGAAACTACTTCTATTGCAGTGAGTGATCTACTTACCCCTCTTTGCTTGAAGAAAACTCACTAAGTATATAGTAAAATCCTAGCGTAGGACTCCTTTCCTCTTCCTTGCGAGAAACTTCACTCCTTGGCCCTAGGGAAGAAACCCTAGGTTCCCTACTCAAGAGGAAGAAGAAGGAGGCAGAAAACTCTTGTTTTCTCCCTGTTTTCGCAGCCTCCCTTGCCCCCTGTTTGCGCCGACTCCAATAACCTAAAGGGGGATTTAACGCAACTTAAGCGGAAGTTGAAACACCTCTTCATGAAAAGGACTTGCTTACCTATAACAAAATTTCGATCCATCCTTTTCTGTGCTTCATACCCCCAACCTTCCGGCTAGCCGAGCCCACTTAAGGATTGGCTTGCCGTGTGGTCGCGAGATCAAACCTCCATCCGACTCTTTCCCTTTTTTTTTATTTTTATTTCGAAAAATTGCCAGAAAAAATTCCTAATAATTCATGAAAATTATTGGGTGTTACACTCGGTCAGCGCTTATCCCCTTCATTGAGGCGCCTGAGCTGTCTGGGGCGCCTGTGTTAACACAGGCGCCTAGCTTAACTTGGTCCAAAGGCTTTCATGGCAGTTTGCTTCGATGGTCTTGGTTTGGCCTTGCACTGGGGCGCCTGTATCCTTACAGGCGCCTAGCCCAGTGAGGCGCCTCCTTCCAATGAGGCACCTGAGCTGCAGAAACACAGTCCCTTCGTTTCCTGCACCTAAGGTTAGTTCCAAAACACAAGAAGCAAATATATATGATATGTTAGACATTATTTACAGCCTAAGCTGTCTTGGTTCTAACTTTGGGTCTCCCAAATGGAACCCTAGGTTGAACCGACGCCTAATGTTCCCTCCTACGGGGAATGCGTCCTCACCTACTCCTCTCGGAAGAATTTACCTTTTTGCCAACCGGCTCCTCCGGTTGGACTTTTGCCCAGCTTCACTCACCAGGTCTTCGGTTAGTGCCCAGCTTCACTCACCAGATCTTCGGTGCCCAGTCGTCGACCAGGTCTTAGTGTCCAACTTTACGTCAGGACTTAGTTGCCCAGCCCACGGCCAGGACTTAGTGCCCAATTCAAAGAACCAGGACTTAGTGCCTAGTGTACCTAGGACTTTCCTGCACACTTAGTAACTTTGTTAGATCACAACCAAATTTTAACTTTTGAACCCTTTGCCATTATCAAAACATAGATTCGACTTTGGTGCTTCCGACACCAACAAATAGAACCAGGACTGAGTCTGAAAGCGAATCAAACTTAGAATCTGATAATGAAGAGCAACTAGTGAAACTAATAAGGTACTCACCAAAAGAACAAAAGAGTTCACAAAAAGGGACTTGATGAAGGTGATCAAGACATCTTCTGGTGATCTAAAGAACAACATCACCTAATTTGGATGCATAAAGAAAGAGAATTTGAAGATCGAATGCCCAAATCAAAGAACGGGCTAACTCAAAGATACAAAACAAAAGAAGGCACTCCAAGCAACCCGGGATGACTTCTCCTCAGAAGACACAGACGTAGAAATCACGAATCACACCAGCAACCTTGCACTGATAGAAAATCGAACCTGAGTCAGAAAGCGACTCAGACTCAGGGGATGAGTTTGCACTCGAGGATTTCAATAAGGTACAAAAATTACTTAACATAAAATTTTTTAAAATTATTTCCTATTTAGAAAAAAATATCTGCTTCTGAAACCAGGGTTGACTTACTCCTTAAGGAAAATCAATACCTTAAGGAGCAAATTATTACCAAAAACTCAATTGAACAAAATCAACTTGAAAAATTTGTTCAATTTGAAAATGAAAACTCCACCCTAAAAAGGTGAAATTCAAAGACTTAAGGACTTCATAGAAACCTTCACTACAAGATCCAAGAACCTTGACCTAATTCTTGGATCTCAAAAAGGAGTATACAACAAATCCTAGATCGGATACAAATCAAAATTAACCCAAAGATCATTTGTCTCCTTTATCCACCCATGCAAGAACCGGAGAAAAGTTTGGGTCTCAAAAGCTTACCTAACAAAGAAAATATGCAAAATCAATATTATGACCCAAAAAGGGCATCCACTTCATTAACCCAAAACACCCAACCTATGATTCAAGGGGAGGCTCCAAATTAGTTACACATCAAAACCAGCCTTTACCTATTAGGATACTTAGTACTATACCTAAAAGCTAATTTGACACTTGTACTACTTAGTATCAGGGTGAGGCGAGATGATAGTATATTAGAAAAGTCTATCTAAGGAGTCAGGTATGGTAACGCGTACCCTATTTGGTCTTTTTAGCCTAGTGTAACTAGCCGAAGCTACCTCGACACATCCTAAACTAGTTAGATCAGAGTTTCTCAAAGAGTAAATTAAAAGTAAAATTTCTTTAAAAGATTTTGTTTAGAAAGGGTCATTGTTCTGATACTCAAGAAGGCTCCTGTGCCTCGCTAAGACTTGGAAGTCGATTATTGAAAAGAACTTTTAAAATACTACTTGTTAAACTTGAATATAACATAAGATGAAATTACCTTTTCTAAATCAACTCAATTAATATCACAAAATTATAGGATAACCTTGGTTGACAACCTTAGGTGGGTGAGATGATTACGGACAACTAAACTCAAATGCTTGTTGGTTAAATCTTTAAATCCAATTTAAACCTTAATTAAAATTTTACCTTATTCCAATTTAAACTTAATTATTTTTAAAATAATTTTACCTTGAGTTAACTCATAATTGATTTTTAACTCTAATTTCTAATATCATCTTTCCAAACTTAATGAATTTCAATAATTAAATGGTTAATTAATTTTTAAAGATTAACTTTGATTTCAACATTTTATCAATTTTTAAATCTTAAACTTTATTCCTTAATTAATTTTAAAGTTTTAATTTTCAACTTTAATTTTAAAATGTTAATCCTCAATTTTATCAAGTTCAACTTTACTTAATTACAATAATATTTGTTGGTACAAAAAGCATCAGGCATGAATAATCAACCTCTAGTATTTCGATGTTTGACAGTATAACAAAGTCTAGTCAATCTAACCAAGGATTAAGTCAAACAGGACTTGATGTTTGGTAAGGTAAACTCAGGTTTGACCAGTTTAACCAAAGGGTTAGCCAAATAGGACTTAATGTTTGACAGAGTGATTAGCACCAAGGGTTGGTCAGTTTGACCAAGGGTTAGTGATGTGTTCCCACAATTAATGTCACGAATGAGTCTCAAATTGAATAAGTGTCGAAAACCCACAGTTCAAAAATTAAAGATGTAGATAGGGGCCTCGAGTCATATTTTTCCAAGGACTAGTAGTGGTTTGGTTGAATTTATGATTGGATTTGTTTTTTTGGGGTTTTCGATGTAAAATGAGGATGTTTCGGTTTTAGAATAAAATCCTAGATGAAGTGTTAAAATTAAAGTGCAGAAATAAACTTGCAATTAGCTAAAGCAGGACTACTAAAAAGTTAATTGTAAATGCAAGGAGTTGAATGGCAAAAGAAAACTAATCATACTACTCAAGGATTAATCGAAATTGCTCTTAGAATTTGAATTAACTATTGAACAAAATTCATCCTAAACAATTGAAACTTAAGTTGGAACTTAAACTAAGACTTGCGAAAAAAATTAAACAGAATTAAACCTAATTGATGAAATAAATTGTAGGTTATGAAATTTCTAGAATTAAACAGCGAGAAATTGAAGAAAACTAACTCTAAATGTAGATCTAAATTATAGCAAGCAAAATTCATTAATAGAGTAATCAAAAGACAAGTGCAGAATTGAAGCTAAACGATCCTAACAACACTCGAATTCATGAAATCCATAACAAACTCCATTCCTGCCGTCATACAAGAACTGGAATCAATTCCAGAAATTAGCAAAGAAGTTTAAGAGATCCTCTGAACTTGAATCTATCCAAATCAGAAGACTATCAATCAAGAAACCCTCTACCGATCAGAAAATCAGATTTAGACAAAGTTGAGGTTGCTGTAAATGGATTCTATGAAGCTTGAAATGGAGTTGGGAACCACCAAAGAACCCCTCTGATGATCGGTGAAGATGGAATTGTAACCCAAACTCGCCTTCGAGCCTCTCCAGCAAATTTTTGGGGAAAATTGCAACAACAACAGAACAAACGCACACACAACAACGAAACCCTCGATGCCGCGATTCCAGCTATCTAAAGGCGTCCAGATAATGACTTGAAGCTTCCTCAAAGATTTTGTAGTTGAATGAAAGGAGAACTTGAGATCTGGGCTTGCAAGGAAGGAAGAACGCCGATGAACAGTAATGGCAACCTCTGTTCATTAGCGAAAATCTGGGTTTTTGTATCAGCTAGGTGAACCGAGTTCAATTTTGTTTGGTTTAAGGGTTAATTGGAAATTAGGGATTGTGGAGTGTGATTTGACTTGGGTTGAGTTTGAGTTTGAGGTCCTTGATGTGGTCTGAACCAATTAAGCATCCTTGTTAGATGAATCCTTGCTATTGATCATGTGCTATTTGACCCAACTTACTTGTCCCTACAACAACAATTCCAAATAAGTAAAAAAAAATGATGTAATAATTTGTGAAAAATTATACTCAAGCTAAAATCTAACCATAAATCATAAACATGATAAAAGATGTAATATAAAATATGCAATTAGCCAAAATACGCCAAATATCAACCCAAAAGAATATACTAAATGATGAATTGTCAAATCTCCACACTTATTCTTACACGTCTCATGCATGTAAGCAAAACTAAGAAATGACTAATGATGTACCTCCCAAATAATTCTCAATCATACTTAGAAGATAATTAAAAAGAAAGTTACCTAGGATTGTCAAATCCTGAGACCCAAGCTCTCATGGACTAGATTCTTGTTCTTAGTTAACCACTTAATGACCTTCATCTATCATGAATCAATTGAGATGAATTTAGCACACTAATCCTCTCAAAGGAATTTTTGGTGGCTCTCAACCTAATTTCTAGTTCATGATAAAAAGAGAACTCACTCAAACTACTCATATTTCATGCACTATCATAAGCTTGCTTATGTTCTACTCTCCACCATTGTCCCTGATATCGAATTCACACTTACAAAGGCTTATTTGGATTTGCAAGGGAAATCATGAATTAAAGCAAATAAGAATTGAGGTGTTAGAAAAGAAATGGAGAAAGAATAGCTCAAGGTTATGGTGGAAGACATGGGCACTAATGAATGTTAATTGATAAGATTTTGCCATGCTCCATCTCATGCATTTTTGAGCCTCTTATCATTTTGCAACGTCTCTGTAAACTCTACTTTACCATAACTCTGCAATAACTGACAGAATTCCCAGTATCCAATCTTTGCATTCCCTATTTGGTCCAACTATGGCAAAATTTAACATCAAGAGTTGTACTTTTCCAAAGCTTCCATTTCAGTTTCTAATGGCAACATTTGGCTTCTCTTTTCCAACACAAAGCTCTTGGCAATTAGAATTTTATGCAATCTTGTTCTTTGGCAAATAATTGTTCCCCCTTCAATGATTTTTGCAAAATTTTTTTCATGTTTCTATTCATGTGCCTATTTTTATTCTTCCTTTGAATCTCCTCTCAATTCTTTTGAAAGATAATCTTGGGAAGACATTTTAATTTGTAGGAGCTCAACTCTTTACTGATTAGAAACTCAAATTACAAGTTGGCACAAACCTCATTGCTTGTTCACTGTTTTTACAATGTTCCAACCACTGATTTTCATATTTTATCAAAGTTCATCCATTCCCGTTCATTTACAAACAATACCTCTCTTAGTCAACTGAACAATTCCTAATTTTTACAGTTTAAAAGATGTAAAGTTCGAATCTAGTCACAGTTTCAGCTCTTTTGGCACACTGCTCACAGCTTGATTTCTTTTGCAACTTGTTCGATTACATTTTAGCACTTTCTTTCAATTCTGATTTAGTGCTAATACTTGTCAGCAGAGGAATGGTAGATAGGATCAAATTCTCCTTGAATTTGATAACTAACCAAAACCCTTGGCACACTAACTCAAGACTTGATACTCTTCTTATTCTTATTGTTTTCTGTAGCTATTACAGATTTGGCCTTCAATATTTTAGAATTTTCAATCCCAAGTCATATTTGAATTGTGCAACTTCAAAGTTCAGATCTACTATGATTTCTTGATTTTAACTCCAATTAACTCCTAAAACTGAATGCTTCTTTTTAAATGTTATTGATCCGAAGCTTGCATTAAAACTTTTACCCAGCCCTATTGAGATTGTCAACCATCCATCTCCAAATATATTCACTGATGTCTAGATAGTGAGTTTAGCTTGAGTTCAACTTGTTTTCTAGACAAAAATTTGCATCAAGTTTGGGCGCGTAACAATGTTGCAGCTGTGCATTATTCCACAGATCATTGCTACAGATTTCTACTCCTCTTGGATTAGCAACTAATATTCACTTGGATGCATGTCTTGGATAACTTTTCTTGATATGAAACCAATCTTTTCAGCCAAGTCTAAGCAAAGAGTCGTTTGGCTCGCAACTGTGTAAGGTCCTGTACATGAGCTTGAATCTTTATGTCAACCCCAAATTCAACAATTTATAGCATTACAGTTCATGTTTAATTTTAGTTCTTTTCATAAAACCGCAATTTAGGAACAACAACTTCAATTCTGATAGAATTACATCAACTCTTCTTCTCACTTATCCCATACTCATCTTCTTCACTATTTCGTCAGTGATTTCACACTATAAGGTTGCAAAATTCTACATCCATAGCAATCTAAATTTGTTAAAGCATAATAACTCCTTTGTTCAATTTCCCATATCTAACATGAATGAGTTGGCTATGATAACAAGTCTTTAAACTGCAGCTATTCACTTAGCCAAACTTTGAAACATCAAATAGTAATGATGAAATTAAGTGCTCCACATGGAATTTTTGCCAATCAACTCTTGCAACCCAAACTTGTCATGCAACAGTCCCAAATTGATACACTGCTTTATTTTATTCTCCCTCAATTGTAGCTGGAATCTCTCCCTTAATTTCTGTCAATTGAACTCATTTATTGTAGATGGAAAGCTAAACAAAATTACTGCATAACATCAACAATTTCATAGCATTGGCAAACTAAATTGGTGCACTTGACAGCTTGATAGCAACAACCTCAGTTCTTTAGTAGCTTCAATTGTCCAGTTCAGTCTAAAATTTTGCTGCAGACTTGATACACTTCACAATAATAAGTTCTGAATTGTTAATCATCCCAGCGTGCCAAATGAAACAAGATTAGTGCTCCAAACCGACTAAAAGTAGTTTGCCCATTAAATTTCAACAACTTCACAGCTTTAATTCTGATTTCTAAACTTTACAGCTTCCAGCTTCACAACACATAGTAGTGGAGAAACTAAAGGCTTCATTTGGGATTTAGACTTGGCATGGTTTATTTTTGGGATGCAAAAGCTGGTTCTCAATAATTGACAAATTGCTTGAAAGGGTTGGTGCACACTTGATATAATGCTTCCAAACTATTGCTAAAATTTCTCCACTTCAACTCAACCATCAAAAGTGATGAACAACAGTATGAATTTGTTTGCCAAAAATCTCCATGCCATGAATAATTCTGCATTTTGATTTAAAACTTGCACAATTCAAAAATCCAAAAACAACTAAAGCCTCCCCCCCACACTTAAATCTTTGTCTGTCCCGGGAAAAGTATCATCAATTAACAATCAAAGTACCCATATCCAAGCAAAAACAAAAAATAGAATAAAAAGAATGAAAAGATATGATGAATTAGTAAGAAGCACAACAAAAATTGTATGAAAAAGGAAACAAGTTGATTGACCTCTATAAGTGTGATCCAATCATAGAAATATGGCTTGAAAGAATCTAAGCAAGTTCTAGAGTGACAATCACACAAGTGCATCACACAATTAAAGCAAAATCCTCACTAGGTAGAAAATCATCATCTCAATCTTATCAATCAAGAATCCATCACTACATAGTAACTCAAGTATCCAAAATTTCATCCATGGACTTAAATCTCACAACTTAACAATCAATTTAACTCACTTTCAAAAGCCTCTAAAATATTATAGAGAATTACTAAGGGGGACAACTTATTCCTTAAACCAAAGTTTTCAGGAAATAAAATGACCAAGTGACAAAATGGTATTAATAATGAACATTTCATTTAAACTTCAAAAGCAAACTCATAAAATCGAAATGCTACTGTAAACTAAGATTTATTACTAGAACAAGATAAAGAAATGATATCTACAATGGAAAGTAAGTGCAAGATGGAACAAACTCCCCTTTAAGTTGGGTGTATAGCATCTATAGAATCCAATCCATCCACCTCTAGCTCTTTGACCTCTTCCTGAAATTTCTTAAGTCGGTGGTCATTAACTTTGTAAACTTGACTAGTATCTTCTTCCTGAATTTCAATCACTCCATAAGGAAAAACATTAGTAATAAAAAATGGACCCTCCCATCTCGACTTCAACTTACCTTTTATCAATTTGAGCCTCGATTTATACAAAAGCAACTTGTCACCAATTTGAAACTCTTTATTCACAATGTGTTTGTCGTGGAAGTTCTTGATTTTCTCCTTGTAGATCCTTGAATTTTCATATGCCTCTAATCTAATCTCCTCAAGCTCTTGAAGTTGCAACTTCCTCTCCTCTCCAACTTTAGTAGCAACAAAATTGCAAGCCTTCACCGCCTAATAAGCTCTATGCTCAATCTCCACAGATAGATGGCAAGATTTCCCATATACAAGTCTGTAAGGTGACATTCCAATGGGGGTCTTATATGCAATGTGATATGCCCATAGTGCATCTTTGCCTTTTGCTCCAATCCTTCCTATTAGGTCCCACGGTCTTTTTCAAGATTGATTTGATCTCTCCATTTGACACTTCAGCTTGCCCATTTGTTTGAGGGTGGTAAGGAGTAGAAACTTTATGTACAACCCCATACTTATTAAGTAGCGTCTTCATGTGCTTATTACAAAAATGTGATCCTTGATCACTTATGATGGCTTTTGGAAACCCAAACCTGCAAAAAATATGTGACCTAACAAAACTGACAACAATAGAAGAATTATCAATCCTGGTGGGAATGGCCTCCACCCACTTAGATACATAATCAACAGCTAAAAGAATATACAAAAATCCAAAAAGAAGCAGGAATGGTCCCATAAAATATATACCTCAAACATCAAAAATCTCACAAAATAACATGGTTTGTTGAGGTATTTCATTCTTAGAACTTATGTTTCCCGTTCTTTGGCATTTATCACAACACTTGTAAAACATGTATGCATATCATGAAACAAAGTGGGCCTATACAATCCACACTTCAAAACTTTCCTAGTAGTTTTTTATGGTCCAAAATGCCTACCACAAGCTGAAGAATGACAAAATGTGAGTACAGAATGAAACTCATGATCAGGTATGCATCTCCTAATGATTTGATCACTATAAAATTTCCACAAGTAAGGATCATCCAACACATAATATTTTGCATCACTTTTAAATTTAGCTTTTTGAGCTTTAGTGAGTTTTGCAAGAAAAACATTAGCTGCTAAAAAATTAACCAAGTCTGCATACCATGGTGACTCACCATGCAGTTATAAAAGTTGCTCATCTCTGAAATCATCATCAATGGTCGTGGGGTGTCCATCTCCCTCTAGTATGCTCAAATGGTCAGCTACTAGGTGCTCCTTGCCACTCCTATCACGTATCTCCAAATCAAACTCCTGGAGTAGTAGCATCCATCTAATCAACCTAGGCTTAGCATCTAGATTCTTCAGGAGGTATTTCAAGGCTGCATGATCAGAAAACACAACCACGTGAGAATACAATAAATATGATCTAAATCTATCCAAAGCAAAAATAATAGAAAGAAGCTCCTTTTCTGTGGTGGTGTAGTTGGCTTGTGCTGCATCCAAGGTTTTTGAAGCATAGCAAATCACATGTGGTGCTCCATCTACTCTCTACGCAAGTAAAGCTCCTACAACATGGTTTGAAGCATCGCACATTAACTCAAAAGGCAAACTCCAATCTGGTGGTATGATGATAGGTGTTGTAATGCGAGCTTCCTTTAACCTCTGAAAAGCTTCATTGCATTTTTCATCAAAGCAAAACTCCACATCCTTTTGCAACAATCGAGACAGTGGAAGAACAATCTTATTAAAGTCTCTGATAAATCTCCTGTAGAACCCTGCATGACCAAGAAAAGCTCGAACATCCCGTATGCATATGGGGTAAGACAAAAAAGATATAGCACTTATTTTAGCAGGATCTACCTCAATACCTCTACTAGAGACTATATGACCCAATACAATCCCATGCTCAACCATAAAATGACATTTTTCAAAATTCAAAACTATATCAGTCTCCATGCATCTATGTAAAATCCTAGACAAATTTTCTAAACATAAATCAAAGGATGTACCAAAAATAGAAAAATCATCAATAAACACTTCCATATAGTGCTCTAACAACTCGCCAAAAATGCTTACCATACATCGTTGGAAGGTCCCTGGAGCATTACACAGTCTAAATGGAATGCGTCTATAGGCAAATGTACCAAAAGGACAAGTGAAGGTGGTCTTCTCCTGATCCTTCGGATCTATGCAAATCTGAAAATAGCCTGTATATCCATCTAAGTAGCAATAGTGGAATTTCCCTGCCAATATCTCCAACATCTGATCGTTAAAGGGCAAAGGATAGTGGTCCTTCCTTGTGGCTTAGTTTTGCTTCCTATAATCAACGCAAACTCTCTATGAATTCTTCACTCTTGTGGGCACCAACTCATTGTCTTCATTTATCACCACTATCACTCCTGATTTCTTTGGAACTACATGAATAGGACTCACACATTTGCTATCAATAATAGGGTAAATGATACCTGCGTGTAGTAGTCTAGTCACCTCTTTCTTTACTACGTCAAGAATCGATGGGTTGAGCCTTCTTTGTGGTTGTCTCATGGGCTTCACATTCTCCTCCAAGTAGATTTGATGCATGCAAATGGCAGGACTAATCCCAGGAATATCAGTCAATGTCCACCCAATAGCTTTTCTGTGCTGCCTCAAAACCTGCAACAATTTTTCCTCTTGCTCTGGCTCTAAATTCTGGGCAATAATAACAGGTAGATGCTGATCTTCTCCCAAATAAGTATACCTCAAGTGCTCTGGCAAAGGGTTTAACTCAAGATGTGATTGCTCAATCGATATAGGTGATTCTTGGGGCTCAGTGCAATCCCCTACACTTATATTATCTTCTCCAACTGAAGGTGAATCAGAACTAGGCTTCAAATCAGTTGCCTCCATAGCTAAGGCATCCTCTATCTCATCTGAACTGAATTCAACTCTGTGAATACTAGATACAACCTTATCAGCTAATGCATCCACACCAACCAACTCATTTTCAATATCAATACTCAAAATAGAGTGATCCTCCCTCGGGTGCTTCATAGCATCGAAAATACTGAACTGGACTACTGTATCTCCTATCTCCATGGTAAGTGTCCCTACACATCAATCTTTGTTCTTGCAGTCTTCAAAAATGGTCTCCCAAGGATAAGTAGAGATCTATGTGCAAGATAATTCCCCTTCATGTCCAATAT
Organism: Boesenbergia rotunda; assembly: GCA_024364735.1. Lineage (NCBI taxonomy): Eukaryota > Viridiplantae > Streptophyta > Magnoliopsida > Zingiberales > Zingiberaceae > Boesenbergia > Boesenbergia rotunda. The sequence goes on from JAGFNQ010000387.1 coordinate 226,148, forward strand.
ATAGAAATTCATAGGAAAAATCAACTCTTTCACCTTCACTAATACATCTTCAATCATTCCTACAGGATGAGTTTGACTTCTATCTGCTAGTTGAACAACCACCCCTGTTGGCTGCATAGAACCTATTCCAAGCATTTGAAAAATTGATCTTGGCATCTCATTAATAGAAGCTCTCAAATCTAACATAGCATTATGAAATAAATTGCTTCTAATCTCACAAGACACGGTAAAAACTCCTGGATCTTCACATTTCTGAGGTACTGGATGAATAAGTGCAAAAAAATTCTTCCCCATGTTGACCAACTCATTCCCCCTTGGCTTCTTCTTGTGAACACATAAATCTTTAAGGAACTTGACATATCTAGGAATTTGATTGATCATAGTCAATAAAGGCGCATTCACCTCCACCTTGCTAAATAAATTCACAAGTTCTTGAAGCTCCTTAGCTTTCTCCTCTTCTACATTATTTCTAGCTTGAACCTTGCATTGTGGAAAAGCCAAAAAAAATCCTTGGATAGCTTCTTGCTCTTCTGAAAATTTTGGAGCTGAAATTTGTTGCTGTAAATGGAGCTGGAATATCTACTGTCAAGTCCTCAGAAATTCTATTGTTCTCTTGTTCTTCAACTGAATTTGTGGGATCAATTGGAGTGGGACTTGAGCTTGAACTTGGACCAAAATTAACTGTTGGAAATTGCTAAATCGGATTGTTTTGAGCCAGAAAATTAGTTGTTGGAAACTTTTTAGAAATTTCTGAGTTTTGAGTGATTGGAATTGAAGTTGTCTTCCCACTCCTTAGAGTTAATGCACTAATGTTCCCCTTTGGATTTGGAGTTGTTTGAGAGGGCAATTGACTTGATCCTTGAGCTTGCCTTTGATTAATACCACTTGCAAGTTGACCAATATGTCTCTCAATGTTCTGTAAGGTGGAATCATTCCTTTGTTGGGTTTGTTGTTGTTGCAAAATTTGTTGTTGCTGTAAAATTTGTTGCATCATCTCCTCTAGCTTTTGTTGTTGTGCATTGAACCCACTATAACCTCCATAGCTCCCTTGATTATTGTATGGCTTTTGTTGAGCTGAAAATGAAGAAGTAGGCTGCTAGAAATTCTGTGTAGGCTGTGAACTTTGAAAATTCTGCTGGAAATGATATGGTTAGGCTTGATTAGTAAGTTGAAATTGTTGTGACTACTAAAAATTACCCTGAGAATTCAGTGGAGGTTGTTGGAAATTATAATTTGGCTGCTGAAAACTCTGATTTAGATGCTGTAAACTTTGATTCGAATGTTGGAAACTATGATAAGCTTACTAATTTTGCTAAAACAGTTGCTGGAATTGTTGGAATTATGGCTGTGAATACTGAAAATTTTGATTTGGCTGCTGGAAGTTCTGGAAATTCTGTTGGAACTGCTATAGTGGTATATGAAGTTTGATTTTGCTGATATCTTTGCTAAAATTACTGATTAGCTTGCTGAAAACCTTGATGTGGTTGCTGGGAATTCAGTGAAGGTAGAAATTATTGCTGAGAACTTTGAAATGGCTATTGTTGTGACTGAAAATATGGCTGATTTTTCTATTGGACTTGTTGGGAAGGTGGTTGTTGATAGAATGAACTCCCATATTGTAGATTTGGATGATCCCTCCAACCTAGGTTGTAGGTAGATGAATAAGGGTCATTTCTTTGTTGAAATTGAGCTCTAGTCAAAGTGGCCAATGATTCATCTTGTTGGAGATTAGGACACAAATCCAAATTATACTCTCGACTTGAACAAATGCTACACACTCTCATAGCTTGATTTGAAAAAGAAGTTACTGGAAAGTTTTGAGTTTGGTTCACATTGTTCAATGCCATTTGCTTCACCAAAGAAGTTAACTCCAACAATGAGCTCTTAATCTCCTTTTGTTCATTTGACACCAACTGAGCTTCACTAACCCCTCTTGTAGTAAGCGCTCTACTCCCAAATTGTTGCGAATTTTCAGCCATGTTTGAAATGAGTTCTCTAGCTTGTTCTGGAGTTTTGTTCACTAAAGCCCCTCCAGCTGCAGCATCTATCATGCTCCTATCCATAGGTAGCATACCCTCATAAAAATACTGAACAAGGAGTTGCTCACTGATTTGGTGTTGAGGACAACTTCTTGAACCTCTCCCAATAATCATAAAGAGTCTCCCCCACCATTTGTTGAATGCCACATATGTTCTTCCTAATAATTGTTGTCCTTGATGTTGGAAAAAATTTCTCCAAAAATGCCTTCTTCATGTCAATCCAACTTGTAATGTGTCTAGCCGGGAGATAGTACATCTAATTCTTAGCTGCTCCTATCAAAGAAAAAGGAAATGCTCTCAACATAATATCTTCTTCTAAAATCCCTTGTGGCTTCATGGTGGAGCAAACTATATGAAATTCATGCAAATGCCGATTAGGATCCTCACCAGATAAGCCTTAAACTTAGGTAGAAGATGAATCAATCCAAATCTCAACTCAAAATCTCCTGCCAACTCTGGATAAGCAATGCAAGAATACTAGAAGGCCACATCATGAGCTGCAAGCTCCTTCATTGTTCTGTTATTCCCTATCATAGGACTCCCCAAATGTAAAGAACTACTCAGCCACTTTTGATGCTTTCTCTTGGTTTCTCAAAGCTCTTAATGTCCTTTCGATTTCTAAATCAAATTCCACTAATTCTCCACCTGCGGTCCTGGTCATAAAACCAACAAAAGATGAAAGCACAAGTAGATAGACAATTAAATCAAGAGAAATAGAAACAAAGAAAGGTAAAACAATGCATAAGCTAAAAACAAGCAATCACTACTAACTTTCCCCGCAACGACACAAAAATTTGATGTGTGCCCACAGCTAGTGTAACGAATGAGCCTCAAATTGAATAAATATTGAAAACAAATAGCTCACAAATTAAAGATGTAGATAGGGGCATCGAGTCGTATTTTTTCCAAGGACTAGTAGTGGTTTGGTTGAATTTATGCTTGGATTTCCTTTTGGCGTTTTCGATGTAAAATGGGGGTGTTTCAATTTTAGAATAAAATCATAGATTAAGTGTTGAAATTAAACTGCAGAAACAAACTTGCAATTGGATAAAGTAGGACTACTAAAAAGTTAATTGTAAATGCAAGGAGTTGAATGGTAAAAGGGAACTAATCATACTACTCAAGGATTAATCGAAATTTCTCTTAGAATACCAATTAACTATTGAACAGAATTCATCCTAAACAATTGAAACTTAAGTTGGAACTTAAACTAAGACTTGTAAAGAAGAATTAAACAGAATTAAACCTAATTACTAAAATAAATTGTAGGTTACGAAATTTCCAGAATTAAACAACGAGAAATTGAAGCAAACTAACTCTAAATGTAGATCTACATTATAGCAAGCAAAATTCATTAACAGAGTAATCAAAAGACATGTGCAGAATTGAAACTAAACTATCCTAACAACACTCGAATTCACCAAATCCATAACAAACTCCACTCCTACCGTCACACAAGAACTGGAATCAATTCCGAAAATTAGCAGGGAAGTTTAAGAGATCCTCTGAACTTGAATCTATCCAAATCTGAAGACCATCAATCAAGAAATACTCTATCGATCAAAAAATTAGATGTAGACAGAGTTAAGGTTGCAAATCTGGAAGCTAAACTCTGTACTGTTGCGAATAGATTCTATGAAGCTTGGAATAGAGTTGGGAACTGTAGGATCGGTGGCGTCGACAGAGGGGGGTGAATATCGACTCTTGCATTGTTTCATCTTTGAGTCTTTCGTTCGTTCAACTTCGTAATCAAATCGTTAGTAGTACAACGGAATAATAAAGTAAAAGATAACAAACACAGCAGACACGCAGGATTTATCTACTTGGTTCCCAACCCCCCAGGGTCAGTACGTCCAAGGCCTATGTACTTGCGCGTGAGTCCACTAATGGTCTCCTTTCCAAAATTTTTGGAGGCTGAGAAAACCCGTCTTACAGTTTATCTTTACAAGCACAAGTAAATAAACTAAAATACAACTTGTAAATGAAATCAAACCAAACAAGTTGACGATCTCGATCAATTTGGAACTCCGAAGCATCGCGCACTTCCTCCTGGAGCCTCCTTGGTCGCAGATCTTCGTCTAAGCACTTTTTCTTTGCACAGAATGAGGAAACAGATATGAAACTTGATAATCTAAACTGCTGCACTCGACTCCTTTATATAGTACTTATTCAGGTGCCTGAAAGGTCATTCAGGTGCCCTAGTCGCAGTTAAAACTTGATCCGGACTGGCGTACTCGACGCAGGGATAAGAACTACCTCCCAGACACCTGAAAGGCTATTCAGGAGCCTGGGAGCACTTTTCCCAGGTATTTGCTTTCTTGCGTCTGCTCTCCTATCTTGCCTTCAACTCCAGGTTCCTGCAAGACAAACAAACACAAGACAAAACAAATAATCCTTAGCCTTAATGAATGACAGCTAGAGCTGTCTGGTTCTGACTTTGGATTTCAACTGAAATCCTAGGTCGAACCGACGACTACTGTTCCACTTTCCGAGGAACGCGTCTTTCACCTACTCTAATTTGGAGAAGCTACCTTTTGCCAATCGGGACCTCCAGTTGGACTTTTACTCAGCCTCCGAGAAACCGGAACTCGAGACGTCTGATCCTTGACCCATCTATACTTCTGTCCGTAATCCCCGGTCGGTAAGTCTTCTGCTTGGTCCCCCAGTCCAAGACTTCATGCTCGGCCTCCGAAACTCTCGAATCTCGAGACGTCTGATCCTTGATCCATCTCTACTTCTGTCCGTAGTCCTCGCTTCACAATGTCTTCGTTGCCCGATCCCCGACCAAGACTTCGTGCTCAATTGCCTCGACCAAGACTTCGGTGTCCAACCCTCGGCCAATACTTCGTGCCCAATTCCCCGAACCAGGACTTCGTGCTCAATCCCCCGGACCAAGTCTTCTTGCCAGCTTCACTCACCAGGACTTCGTCCACCTAGCTTCACTCACTAGGACCAGCTTTACTCACCAGGATTTCATGCCTCGATAAGGACTTCATTGCTAGTCATCTTAATCCTGATTAGACTTCTTTCTACCAAGATCAAGTCCTATTTGGCTCAGTCCAAATAGGTATAATCTCTCTGCCAATCACCAAGTCCTATTTGGCTTAATCCCTTGGTCAACTGACTAACCTAGGTTCTCATAACTCTACCAACATCAGGTCCTCTTTAGCTGACCCTTTGGTCAAACTAATCAAACCTAGGTTTACCTTAGCAAATATCAGGTCCTGTTTGATTTAACCCTTGATCACTTTGACCAGATCTTTGTATATTGTCAAACATAGAAACACTAGAGGTTGACTATTTAGGTCTGATGGTTTTTGCACCAATAGGAACCACCAAAGAACCCCTCTGATGATCGGTGAAGATGGAATTGTGACCCAAACTCACCTTCGAGCCTCTCCAGTGAATTTTTGGAGAAAACTGCAACAACAATAGAACAAACGCACACACGACAACGAAACCCTCAATGTCGTGATTCCAGCTACCTAAGGTCGTCCAGATAATGTCTTGAAGCATCCTCAAAGATTTTGCAGCTTGAATGAAAGGAGAACTCAAGATCTGGGCTTGCGAAGAAGGAAGAACACCAATGAACAGTGATCGCAACCTCTGTTCATTAGCAAAAATTTGGGTTTCTATATCAGCTGGGTGAACCGAGTTCAATTTGGTTTGGTTTAAGGGTTAATTGGAAATTAGGGATTGTGGAGTGTGATTTGACTTAGGTTGAGCTTGAGTTTGGGGTCCTTGATGTGGTCTGAACCAATTAAGCATCCTTGTTAGATGAATTCCTGCCATTGATCATGTGCCAATTTGACCCAACTTACTTGTTCCTACTACAACAATTTCAAATTAGTGAAAAAAATGATGTAATAAATTGTGAAAAATTACACTCAAGCTAAAATCAAACCATAAATCATAAACATGATAAAAGATGTAATATAAAATATGCAATTAGCCAAAATACACCAAATATCAACCCAAAAGAATATACTAAATGATGACTTATCAGTTAGCCAAATGGGACATGATGTTTGGTAGAGTGATCAAATCTAGATCTGATATGTTTGACAATATACCATGGTTTGGTCAGTTAGAACAAGGGTTAGCCAAAATGGATCTGATGTTTGGCAGAGAACCCAGGGTTGGTCAGTTTGACCGTGGGATAAGCCAAACAAGATTTGATGTTTGGCAGAGAGAATAAACCTCTCTAGTCAGTTAGTAAGCCAAACAAGACTTGATGATTGGCAGAATGAAGTCTATTCAGGATCAGATGACTTGCAAAGAAGTCCTTATCAAGGTACCGAAGTCCTGGTGAGTATAGCTAGGCACGAAGTCCTGGTTCGGGGGATTGGGCATGAAGACCTGACTGAGGGTTGGGCACAGAAGTCCTGGTTCAAGGAATTGGGCATGAAGACCTAGCCAAGGGTTGGGCATAGAAGTCCTGGTTCGAGAAATTGGGCATGAAGACCTGGTCAAGGGTTACGCACCGAAATCCTGGTTCGAGGAATTGGGTGCGATGTCCTGGTCAAGGATCGGGCACGAAATCCTGGTGAGTGAAGCTAGGTAAAAGTCCTGGTGAGTGAAGCCAAGCAAGGTAAAGACCTAGTGAGTAAGGCTAGGCATTGGGAAACCCTAAGGAGTTGACCTTAGGTAGTAAAGTCTTGGAGAGTTGACTCCAAGCAAAGCCTAGTAGGTCAGGTAGACTTACGAAAAGATTCAAATTTGCATGATATTTTTTTTTTCAAAAATACCCCTAAGCATGTGAATGCAACCATTAATTTTTTTGATAAATTAGATTTTCTGTATAATAAGCTAAATGTATTGCATGATAAATTAGCTAGTAATAGACCCAAATCAAACATTAATAATATTAAAATATTGAATATACCCAAATCAAACAGTAATAGACCCAAATCGCATGTCTCCGTCCCGTGATTTACCCTCGTTGACCGGTGGGGACTCTCATTGAAGGTTGTGGGGCAGGGTCGATCAGCCAAGCGGATTAGTTGGGCGCAAGCCTGGATACCCCTTGTAAATAAAAAAAATAATGAATATGAATTCTTTAATCTTTAATATTAATGCTGCAATTTTAGAAATTAATTTAACATTTTAAATAATTTTTCAAATAATCCTAATAATTCATAAGATAATTATGAAACATTCATTAATAATAATCCTAATAATTTACATGATAAGAATAAAATTCTAGTTAATAAAAATGAAATTTTATTTAATAAATTAGATAATACTCAAGCTTTAATTAATATTTCTAAAGATAATACTCAACCTTTAATTAATATTTCTGAAGATAATACTCAACCGTTAATTAATATTTCTCAAGATAATAATCAATCTTTAATTAATATTTCTGAAGATAATACTCGATCTTTAAATAATAATTCTGAAAATAATCCTAATAATTCTAAAGATAATAATGAAATTTAATTAATAGTCATAAAGATAATTCTAATAATTTATAAGATAATAATGAAATATTAATTAATATTCATAAAAATAATTTAGTTAATTCTGAAGGCATTAATACAACTTTAATTAATAATCTTGACAATAATTCTAATAATTTTAAAGATAATCATGAAAATTTAATTAAAAATCAGGAAGATAATTCTCAAGCGTCAATTATTGATTCTGAAAATAATTCTAAAGATGATTTTGAAATTGATATATCTGAATTAATCCAAATGGAATCTTTAATTAAAAATCTTACAAGAAAAGAAACAAAACAAAAATATTAAATAAAATTAAAAATATAAAATCAAAAGAATTAATAGATTAATCAAACTTATTTGAATTAATGGAAATGCTACAATTAGACCCAAAATTATTGTTTAACTCTTAAAAAATTCAAACAAATCTTAAATTCTAATTTAATTCTTAAAAATTTAAACTTAATTAATAATCTAAATCTCAATTCTAATAATAATTTAATTCTTAAAATTTAATCTAAATCTCAAATTCTAATAATAAGTTTCTTAAAAATTCAAATCTAATTGAGTAAGTCTTAAGTTTTAATTAACAATTTAACGTTAATTATAAACTCAATCCTTAATTCAAAATTCAACATTTGTTAATACAAAATCCATGAACTAAATTCAAATTAAAACACCTGTAATTATGAAACTAATAAAATTCTACCCAACTGGAATAATCAACTTAATAATAACAAATATGTCAAAGTGTGTTGACATATTTGCGGTTCACATGATCTGTAGCAAATCGAGAATTCGATACTTTATTAGAAATCCAATTAAAATGATTTGACTTGATTGAATCATGCATAATTATCATGCTCATGCATTTGCTTACCTTTTTCTTTATATTTTCCATGTCATTCATGCTAGTTTATTTCCTACATAATTTAGAATTGCTAGTTAGGAAATGGATTGTTTGATAGTTGCCCAACATCGTACCGGGGTGGGGCGAGATGATAGTACATTAGGGAAGCTTGGTCTAGGAAGTCAGGAAGGATAAGGAGTACTTGACTTGGTCAACCTAGCTAAGTGGAACTAGTAGAAGCTACCTCACCACATCCTAGGCTAGTTAGACCAAGGTTTCTCAAAGAGTAAAATAAAAGTGTCATTTCTTTAAAAAGCTTTGTCAAGAAAATGGTCATTGTTCTGATACCCAAGAAGGCCTATATGTCACGCCAAGACCTAGAAGCCAATTATTGAAATTTATTTCAAGTTACTACTTGTTAAACTTGAATCTAACTCAAGGTCAAACAATCTATAAAATTAAATTGAGAAAAATTAAGCAAGAATCTGACAAACACCCATAAGGCTACCATGCTTGTTTGTATTGTGACACTTAGAATGGGTGAGATGATAAGGTCTAATTAATTGATAAATGTTTTCAAAAATCCTTAGAATTTTTCTTAAAAACTTATTTTCAAAATAGTGATTTAAACATAATAATATTTAATAAATTTCATGCATGATTGTGTGTACTTATAAATAGTTTTCAAAAATTATATATCTTTTTAAAATTGTTTGGCCAACACTTAGACACAAACCCTCTAGGTCAATACTAAAGTCCCTTAAGACACTTAGGTAGAGTTCCTTGTAGTTAACAAGGGTAGCCAGAAGGTGCCACGTTCAGGGGGAGTCAGTCTTATTATGAAAATTATGTTTTCAAACATTTCTTTTGAAAAATTACTTTTGAAAAACTATTCTTTCCAAAGATTATCATCACTTTCAAAATGGTTTTTTGCTCAAAAATAATTTTAAAAAAATTATTATATCTTTCAAAATATTTTTCAAAAAATATTCCTTCAAACATTTATTATGTCTTTCAAAATGTTATATATATATAATCTTTCAAAAATTATCATATTTTCAAAAATTATCATATCTTTCAAAAATATTCTTCTAAAATATGCTTTAATTGCTCTAATGATTTGGATAAATTCTAAAGACACATAGGAAGTTTTCCTTATAATCTACAAGGATTCCTAAGATTGTATCAAGCTTAGGAGGAGTCCCAATCAAAAGAACAATTCATCTTTTGATTACTTTAATTTTTTTTAAAAAAAATTATGTAATTCTTTCCGTTTGAATCGAATTCTAAGACTCAGAGGAAGATCAACTTGTGGTCAATAAGCTTCCTAGGACTGTGTCATGTTTAGAGGGAGTTCAGATTAAGAGACCTATTATAATTTTTCAAAAATGATATACTTTCAAAAATGCAATACTTTTTAAAATACTATATTTTTAGAAAATCACTATCTTTTCAAAATACTATATTTTTATAAAAAAATATCATTCCATTTTCCAAAATATATTTTTTAAAATCATTTAAGTCTTATAAATAATTTTTGGAAAATTTATGACAAATTACTTAGTTTGGAAAAAATCTCCGAGACACATAGGAAAGTTTTCCTTATAAATAACAAGGTTTCTTAAGATTGTGTTAGATTGGGGAGGAATCCAAACTATTTTTTTTTATTGAAAATACTTTATTTTGATTGGAAAATCTCTAAGACACATAAAAAATTTTCTTGTGGTCAACAGGATTCCTAAGATTGTGTTAGATTTAGGAAAGCCCAAATCAATAAAGTATTTAACTTTTTCAAAAAAAAATTAAGTACTATGTTTTCCTTAAAAATATTTTCAGAAAAAAAGGCTACTTAGTTTTTTATAATAAAAAAGAGGCTTTTGAAAATCATGTTTTTTTAAAAATCATAAGTATTTTCAAAAATCACATTGTTGAAGCAAATTTTAAACTTAAAATCTTTGTTATTGGCTTATATTTTTTTTGATGTTGTCAAATGTAACACCCCAAAATTTCCCATATGAAATATTATGAAATATTATGAATTCATGAAATATTATTATGGAATATTATGAAATATTATGGAATTCATGAAATATTATCATGAAATATTATGAAACATTATGAATTCATGAATATGAAATATTATGGAATTCATGAAATATTATCATGAAATATTATGAAATATTATGAATTCATGGAATATTATTATTATTATGAAATTTCATGATGGGCTTGGCTTAATGGGCTTTGATATGGATTAGTGCAAAATGTGATAAAAAGAAAAGGTAGAAAGGAGGAAGCAAGGATTGAACCTTGAACCTCCTAGTTGCACTAATCATGTCATAACCAACACACCAAGCCATATTTCATGTAGAGGGAATAAGAAACATGCTTGTTAAAAGCTAGGGAAGTGAAGAGACATGTCTCTTCATGAGAAAAGTATAAATAAGGGAAAGAGAAGTTGGAATAACTTCCTCTTCTTCTTCCTCACTCTCATCACCGAAAACCTCAAGCCCCTTCTCCCTTTTCATTTTCGAAAAAAACACAACCCTAGGGAATTGGAAGGAGGAAGAACTCTACAAGGATCTTGCCCTCTACTAGGGCCAAGGGTTCTATAGAAGTGCTAGGAAGGAGAACACTCACCTTCCTTCAACCAAGGGCACCTTAAGATTTTAGAGAAGGAGAAATTCAAGCGAAAGGATGTAAGTATCCCCTCGCCTGCAGTGTAATAGTTGTGGTGTGATTATTCTCCTTGATTGTTTCAAAAATGGGGATTTTTTCCCCTTTGCAAGTTTCGGCCACCCCCTTAGGGGAAGGCCTTGGTTCTTTCCTTGATACATGAGAAGACCTTTGAGACTTAGAGTATATATGTATATTGATTTTCTTCATGATGGTATGAACAAAAGGAAGAAAAACTAGGGTTACACCCCTTGTAAGTTTCGGCCACCCCCTTAGGGGAAGGCCTTGGTTCCTTTTGTTACATGAGTAGACCCTTGGAACTTAGGGTATATGTATATGTGGTTTATTCAAAATGTTGTGAACAAAACCTAGGGTTATACCCTTGTGTAGGTTTCGGCCAACACCCAAGAGGAGACCTTGGTTACCCCTTGATGCATGTGAAGACCCCTTGGAACTTAGGGTATACCTATATGTTGTGTCCCTTCATTTTGTGATAACAAAAACTAGGGTTTAGAGCTTGGATGGGTTTCGGCCAAGGCCTAGAAAAAGGGTTAGTGAGGGTTGAATTATCCTAAAATATATCCATGTTTAATGTATTGTAAGATAGTGTATACAAGGTGTTTGTATGAATGTCTGTGTGAATATTTAGTTCAAACCCTAATTTTCCCCTACCCTTGAGTTTCGGCCAACCCTAGAAGGACTAGGGTCTAGGGTTGCATAATTATCTCATGATGTGCTTTATGTTTAATAAGTTGCATGAATAGTATGTGAAGGTTAAACTACCCTACGGGACATGATTATGTTTAGTAAGATAATATGTATATGCATGTATGAAATATGATGTATGTATGAACATGTATGTATGAAATGATGATGTATGTATGAACATGCCTTATAGCCCATGGGCACACTTATGAAATTGCATGTGATATGTTAAAATGCTTAAACGGATACTCTACTAAGTATGGGATCAAGAGCACCCCTTATTTGTGTGGTGTGTCCCTCCGGGATCATGAGCACCCTTGAAGAGTGGTGTGTCATGTAAGAGTGATTTGGAGTACTCCTTAGCATATATGTAAAAGCATGATAAGTATTTTACTTTTGAAGTTGTGTACCCGACTCGTAAGGGGGTCGTTAAACAAATCCGGGGTGCATGTTAACGTAAGGTCATGGCTCCGGTAGGACGGAAGGGTCCTGCTCTAATTAATTGGTGGCTCGCTACCCCAATTCATTAGGGAACGCGCAATAGTTCCGCGCGATATGTGGTACACAACAGGGCCCAATATGATATGGATGTATTTTTAAGTAATACCATTATGGAATTGTTTTGAAAACATTCATTGAAAACATTTGTTATATGTGAAGAGTATGCTTAAGGTACTTGATACTGCATGCTTAGAAACTTGGATGTTTAGTATGCTTTGATGAACTCATGCTTATGATTTATTATGTGTACATGTTATATTCTTTCGTATGGATTTGCGAGTAGGACAGGATCTTTACTAAGCATTTGTGCTTACTAGTTTATGTGTTGTCTTATGCTGCAGATAAGGGTAAGGAACACTTAAACTAAAGGAAGAGGCAGGAGGCTGAAGATGTGTGGGGTGGTGGCTCGGGAAGAAAGACTTTTATATCTACATTATTATGCTTATGTTTATGCTCCTTGACAATGAATGGTGGTGATTAGGATAGATATTGCATGATAATAGTTACACTTGGAATTTTCATATACTTGATTTTATTGGATTATATTATGGTGTGAAATAATATGTGAACCTATCATGTTATAGAATAACTCGTGATTGAAATATTTCAAATAATGTTCTAATGATGCAAGCATGACATTTGAGTGACATGTATTGACTAGTATGCTTAGCACTCCTATATTACTCAATAGTTCTAAACAAGCATGCTCAATACTTAGTCCTTGCATTGTTGTTTTAAATTTTATGCTAGAGGAAAAAAAAAATATATGATTGATGGTACGTAACCCCGCCCCGAGTGTAGATATAAGGGCGGGAGTTACATCAAAGGGGGAGAGAGTACCTTAAGTTAGATTTTTTTTTATTTTTTTTGTCTCCCAAGTATTGACCTAAAACCCTTAGACCAAAACCTAACTTAAGATTATTGTCAAACATCAAAAAGGAAAAATTGTTGGTGCAAAAAGCATCAGACATGAACAGTCAACCTCTAGTATTTCGATGTTTGACAATATACCAATGTCTAGTCAATCTAACCAAGGGTTAAGCCAAACAAAACTTGATATTTGGTAAGATAAACCTAGGGTTGACTAGTTTGATCAAAGGGTTAGTCAAATAGGACTTGATGTTTGGCAGAGTGATTGGCATCCAGGGTTGGTCAGTTTGACCAAGGGTTAGCCAAACGGGACTTGATGTTTGGCAGAGTGATCAAATCTAGATATGATATGTTTGACAATATACCAAGGTTTGGTCAATTAGAATAAGGGTTAGCTAAACAAGATCTGATGTTTGGTAGAGAACCCAGGGTTGGACAATTTGACCAAGGAATAAGCCTGTTACAATGTACACTAAAAGCCTAGCTTTTGTATGGACATCTATATTTTGGAATAAGAATCACATGGTCATTGATTGCATTTTTTTATTATATGTGTGCATATTGTCCTTTACTTTACATTGTAGATAACATGGTGTGTGGTGCCACACAGAAGATCATGTTATCAGTCCCTTGTAAAGTATAAGTAGTGGCTCACAACCGAGATGATTTTAGACAAACCATTACAATGGTTGTAGAGTAATTTGGTATTGGTCTATCTTGACCATAGAATTACACTAGTACACTTTGTGTGTATTGAGCAGGGCCGATTAGAAGTGATTCGATTTATACTGATATATAATTGAATCAGACCTCAGATATTATGGTGTGCATGCTCTTAATCTCGATATAATAATGGGCACATGTACTTAATATTTATTTCTTTGATTTACCAATGGGCGAGATTTATTTGTTAAATCGATAGGCATGGTAAATTGGGAAATAATATTATTTACATTGTGTGTCATTGATTATAGAAGGAAACCGTGTTCTAATACGTTAAGATGATAATGTCCCCTTGAGGAGCTCATAAAGTTCATCATGTAAATCCTGCAGGTGGACTTGGTCCAACATGATGATAAGGTTGAGTGGTACTACTCATTGAGTTAGATATTAATTAATTAAATTGTTAGTAATTTAATTAATTAATGGACATGCGAGATCTTAAACACGGGGAGATTATGTACACATAATATGGTGGATCCCATATTTATTATGGGGGTTGGTGCAGTAGTTCAATGATAACCCCTTAGTGAACCGGGTTATCATTAACGGATCTGGCTTAGGATCCATTAGGAGACCAAAACCAACTCCTCCTCATGGTCCCTATTGTAGCCTACATATACCTCATGAGTCACGAAACCAAAGACACATGAATTAAGCCCTAAGCCATGGTTCTCTCTCTCTCTCTATCTCCTAGGGTTGCGCCGGCCAAGCAAAGAGGTGGGGGCGGCAAAGTAGAGTTTTTCTCTCTTCTTTACTTCATATTCTTCTTCCCTACACCTCTCCTCCTCCTCTAGGTGTGCGTCTTGGTCAAGAAAAGGAAGGGTTACCTCTTCCTTTGGCCAGCAGTGCAAGCACAAGGAGGTAGAGGTTGGCGCCGGCGCATGGGAGCAAGGAGACAGTGTGGCTTGGGTTTTAAGGGAAAGAATCCTTTCTTTCTCTTCTTCTTCTTTCTCTCTTCTTCCGGCGCAAGAAGGAAACTTTCCTTCTTTGGTGGTTGGCGCAAGCAAAGGAAGAAGGTGCTCTTCCTCTTTGGTGGTTGGCGCAAGCACAAGGAAGAAGAAGGCAGTCTTTGGTGACTTTGTTTCTTGGTAGATCGTCGCCCACACGACGTCCAAGAAGAAGATAGGATATATGATAGAAGATCAAGAGGTAAACAAGAGGTATAATTCTTGTTTCTTTCTTTTGTTTTATTGTATGTTGTTAATTATCATGGACCCCGAAGATAAACACAAAAACTGGCGATCAAATCGTCTATTCTGTAGCTAATTGATTAGGAGAGTTAGATTGCTTGAACAACAAGTTTGTTCAAGCGATCACTCAAATCGATTAGTACGATGATGAAAATAGTTGTTCGGAAAGTTCTCTCCATCAGGATTGTTTCTAATTAATAGAAAATTTTAATCTGGGGACATGGAGAGCAATCTAATCGAACGAGAAATCGAAACCCAACAATCGGTATCAGAGCCAAGTTTTCCGATTTTGTGTGTTTTGGATTCAGTTACTTTCATGCATTTTTCATATATAATTTTATGTCGGATAATAGTAGGATGTGCGTAGGCTAACTCTTTGGTTGCAGACATAAGATCCAACTATTATGGCTAATGTGGTTGTGTATGATGGTTGTGTGTGATTGTAATTTTTTTTTGAATCCTCGGGGTTGACGAGGCTAATTAGTATTTAACTTTTGTAATTAAATACGACATTGTTTAGCCGCTTGTTTTAATTTACTTTTGATCTAGTTTTGTTGTACACTCCATCGTAGACTATAGGATCGATGGATGTGAATTAAAACAATTTTTTATCTCGGCTCGGATCTTCTTCAAGGTGGTTTGTGCAAGGTGGAGAAGATGGAGACGAGGTAGCAACACGACTGGAGGCGTATTGGAGAACAAAAGCCATAATAGTTGGAAAATTAGTTTTTCATATTTATTGCTTATTGTTTGATATGCTTGTTGTGCATGCTTAGAAAATTCCTCAATTTTAAATTACTAAGTGGGAGAGGGAATCTTTGACTCCCGTGGCCTCCATTGCCAATTTGATAAGTGATGCGAACAAACTTGCGCGTTAGCTCTAAGTGCCTTCCTCCATATCGGATGAGTTTGTTTTGTGAATCACTAGATCAAATATGATTATAGGAAATTATTTAGGAGCGTGTGATCTTCCCCACTGGAAGGGACATAATCCTAGATAATTACCTTAGTATCGTGTAATGGTGTACACTTAGATGCAAATAATAGTATTCTCCCCATCGGAGTCATTGCTATTATTTATATGGCCGAAGATAAACCAACTATTAATTTTATTTGTCAAAAAGTTAAGTTGACAAGATAATAAAATTAATAGGTAAAACCTCCTCTTACAAATATTTGAATTTGTATATGTCCACACTATCGTGGCATACAAAATTCACGGTGTTTTGAGGTGTTGGTGTTTTTAATATTTTATTGTTTGAGGAATCAATATTATTTTAAAAACTAATGTTTTGACCATTGTGATTCTCAAGATTTTTCAAAATGGCTTTCAACCCACTAGCTGTTATTTTAAAAGAAAATAAACTTACTGATCCCAATTATATCGATTGGAAAAGGTACCTGGATATTGTCTTAACTGTTGAGGAGTACAAATTTGTACTCTTTGAGATTTGTCCCACTAAGCCTAGTGAGAATTCTAGTGAAGAGGAGAAGGAGAGTTATAGGAAGTGGGTTAAGGTAGATGAGATGACGCGGTGTTACAGTTTGGCTTCTATGTCAAATGTACTGCAACATCAGCATCAGCCCTTTGCTACTGCCTATGTTATAATGCTCAATCTCAAGGAACTCTTCGGACACCAGAATCGGGCTACTAGGCAAGAGGCCATAAGGAAATTGATGACGACCACCATGACTGAGGGAACTCCCGTGAGGGATCATGTCCTCAAGATGATGGCTCATTTGATGAGATGGAAGTCCTTGTAGTGGAGATCGATGGGGAAACTCAGGTCGATATCATTCACCAATCACTACCTAGGAGTTTTGAGCAGTTCTGCCTGAACTATAATATGAACAAAAGGACATATTCATTGGCGGAGCTTCTGACAGAACTCCAGGCAGTTGAGGGGCTATCTCGTCAGAGTGCTCAAGCTTTTATTACTGAAAAGGTTTCTACTTATAAGCCGAAAGGCAAGAAGTAGAATAAACAAGGATTAGCGAAGAAAGCAGCTAGATCTCAAGGACCTCAGGCTGGAGTGAAGAAGTCGAAAGGCAAGTGCTTCACGTGCAAGAAGACTGGACATTGGAAGGTGAATTGTCCCCACGAAAGGAGAACAAAGGCATATCTTTTTCATTAGTTGTTGAAACATGTTTAGCGGTGTTATCTACCAGTACCTAGTGTGTAAATACGGCAGCCACTAATCATGTCTGCAATTCTTTGTAGGGGTTCCAGGAAATCAGACGACTAGATGAGGGTGAGATTACCATCTACATGGGTAATGCTACAGAGGTGGCGGCTATTGCAGTGGGAGACGTTTATTTATTTTTTGACAGGAATAAAACTTTGATTTTGAGAAATTATCTTTATGTACCTACTTTTAGAAAGAATTTAATTTTAGTTTCTAAGTTGTTTTTGGATGCATATTCTATTTCTATTAATGATAAAGTTGTTATAAAAAGGAATAGGGAGATTATCTGTTCTGGTACATTGGTTGGCAATTTAAATACTCTTAATCCAAAAACTCCCACGATGCAAATAGAAGTTAATAACTCTTCGTCTAATCATATTAAGAGAAAAGAACCTTCGAAAATGAACCAAACATATCTTTGGCATCTAAGGTTAGGTCATATTAACCTGAGTAGAATTCAAAGGTTGATAGCCGATGGACCTTTGGGTTCATTGGTGGTGGAAGATTTCCCAACTTGCGAATCTTGCTTAGAAGGTAAAATGACCAAGAGGCCTTTTCAGGCCAAGGGGTATAGAGTCACAGATGTATTCAAATTGGTTCATTCTAATTGTGTGGTCCTATGTCTATCCAGGCTAGAGGTGGCTTTGAATATTTCATCTCTTTTATAGACGACTATTCAAGGTATGGATACATTTACTTGATGCGCCGCAAGTCTGAATGCTTTGACACGTTCAAAGAATTCAAGGCTGATGTAGAGAAACGTCAAGGTAAAAGTATCAAGACACTACGATCTGATCGTGGTGATGAGTACCTCTTGGGAGAGTTTAGGAGTTACTTATCAGAGGCTGGGATCCAATCCCAAATGTCTGCACCTGGTACACCCCAGCAGAATGGTGTGGCGGAGCGAAAGAATAGGACTCTTATGGAGATGGTTAGATCGATAATGAGTTTTTCGGAGTTACCGAATTCGTTCTGGGGATATGCTCTGGAAACGGCAGTGTATATTCTAAACTTGGTACTTTCTAAATCAGTACCCTCTACTCCCACAAAATTATGGACTGGGCATAAGCCTAGTCTGAGACATATTCGGATTTGGGATAGTCCAGCACATGTCCTGAAGGGAGATGCTAATAAGTTGGAATCTCATTTGGAAGTACGCTTGTTCGTAGCCTATCCTAGAGGAACGAAAGGTAGTTTATTCTATAGTCCTAAAGATCATAAGGTCATCGTTAGCACGAATGCTCGATTTTTAGAGGAGAACTATGTGATGGACCACAAGCCCATGAGCAAGATTCTTCTAGAGGAGGTGAGAGGGGAAGTTCGAACTTCAGTACCAATGGTACAGGAGGATATACCACAAGTGACTGCACCCCGTGTCACAGAGGATACATAGGTAGTACCTCGTCATATTGGGAGGGTTGTTGACAACCCGACAGATTCATGTTTTTGGGAGAGTCTTCAGACGTAGTCCCTGGTGAACATGAACCTGACCCTTGGACCTATGACGAGGCACTTCAAGATAAAGATGCGGTATCTTGGCAAAAGGCAATGAATTCTGAGATAAAATCTATGGATTCTAATTAGGTCTGGGAGCTAGTAGAACCACCCGATGGTGTAAAAGTTATTGGATGCAAGTGGATCTACAAAAGAAAGAGAGGATCAGACGGGAAGATAGAGACCTTCAAAGCAAGGCTTGTTGCGAAGGGGTATACTCAAAAAGAGGGATATCAATTATGAGGAGACCTTTTCACTGGTAGCCATGCTTAAGTCTATCCGGATTCTCTTGTCTATTGCCACTCATATGGATTATGAGTTTTGGCAGATGGATGTCAAGACAGCTTTCCTTGACGGAAGTCTTGACGAAAACATCTATATGAAGCAACCAGAGGGATTCATTGCAAAGGGCAAAGAGCAACTTGTGTGTAAGCTTAATTGGTCCATTTATGGATTGAAGCAAGCTTCATGATCTTGGAGCATCCAGTTTGATGAGGTAATCCAGTCTTATGGATTTATTCAAAGCTCGGATGAGTCTTGTGTATACAAGAGATTTGACGGAAACGTAGTGGTATTTCTTGTACTATACGTAGATGGCATTTGCTCATTGGCAACAATGTCAAAGTGTTGTAAGACGTAAGGATATGGTTGTCCAAATAGTTTGATATGATGGACTTAAGAGAAGCTGGACACATCCTTGGGATCAAGGTTATAAGGGATCGCAAGAAAAGGATGTTGTGCTTATCTCAATCGTCATACATTGACACTGTCCTAGCTCGTTTTAGCATGCAAAACTCCAAGAAAGGTTTTCTACCTTTTAGGCATGGAGTACCTCTATCTAAGGAGATGTGTCCTAAAACATCAAAGGAGATAGAGGACATGAAAGTGGTTCCTTATGCCTCGACTGTAGGAAGCCACATGTATGCTGTGTTATGTACGAGACCAGATATCTACTTTACCGTGGGCATGGTTAGCAGATATCAGAGTAATCCAGGATAGGGACATTGGACTGTGGTAAAACATATATTGAAGTAACTGAAAAGGACTAGAAATTAAATGCTAGTTTACTAGGCAGATCAATTACTCCCTGTGGGTTACAATGATTCAGATTTCCAATCAGAAAGGGATAACAGTAAGTCTACCTCGAGGTATGTGTTTACTTTGGGAGGTGGAGCCATAGTATGGAGGAGTATCAAGCAAAAATGCGTGGCGGACTCCACCATGGAAGCTGAGTATGTGGCAGCCTCAAAGGCAACCAAGGAGGTTGTATGGCTCAGGATCTTCTTAATGGACTTAGATGTGATTCCTACTTTGCCCAAGGCTATCACAATTTATTGTGATAACAGTGGTGCAGTGGCAAACTCGAAGGAACCATGAGCCCATAAGGCAAATAAACACATAGAGCGCAAGTATCACCTGATACGAGAGATCGTAAAGAGAGGAGAAGTTGTTGTCGCCAAGATTGCATCAGAGGATAACCTGGCAAATTCTTTCACTAAGGCCCTTCCAGCGAGAGCATATGATAGGCATGTGGAGGGGATGGGAGTCAGATGTATGGCAGTTTGATGGCAGCATAGTCTTTTAGTATAGGTGGGAGATTGTTAGGATGTATACTAAAAGTCTAGCTTTTATATGGACATCTATATTTTAGAATAAGAATCACATGGTCATTGATTGCATTTTTTATTGTATGTGTGCATATTATCCTTTACTTTACATTGTAGATAACATGATGTGTGGTGTCACACAGAAGATCATGTTATCAGTCCCTTGTAAAGTATAAGTAGTGGCTCACAACTGAGATGGTTTTGGACAAACCATTGAGATGGTTGTAGTGTAATTTGGTATTGGTCTATCTTAACCATAGAATTACACTAGTACACATTGTGTATATTGAGCAGGGTCGATTAGAAGTGATTCGATTTATACTGCTATATAATTAGAAGTGACCTCAGATATTATGGTGTACATGCTCTTAATCTCGATATAATAACGGACACATGTACTTAATATCTATTTCTTTGATTTACCAATGGGCGAGATTCATTTGTTAAATCGATAGGCCGGGTAAATTGAGAAATAATATTATTTAAATGGTGTGTCATTGATTATAGAAGGAAACTGTGTCCTAATGCGTTAGGATGATGAAGTCCCCTTGAGAAGCTCATAAAGTTCATCATGTAAATCCTGCAGGTGGACATGGTCCGACATGATGATAAGGTTGAGTGGTACTACTCATGGAGTTATATATTAATTAATTAAATTATCAGTAATTTAATTAATTAATGGACATGCGAGATCTTAAACACGGGGAGATTATGTACACATAATATGGTGGATCCCATATTTTTTATGGGGGTTGGTGCGGTAGTTCAATGATAACCCCTTAGTGGACCAGGTTATCATTAATGGATCGGGCTTAGGATCCATTAGGAGACCAAAACCAACTCCTCCTCATGGTCCCTATTGTAGCTTATATATACCTCATGAGTCATGAAACCAAAGACACAAGAATTAAGCCCTAAGCCTTGGTTCTCTCTCTCTCTCCTAGGGTTGAGCCGGCCAAGCAAAGAGGTGGGGGGGGGGGGGGGCAAAGAAGTGTTTTTCTCTCTTCTTCACTTCATCTTCTTCTTCCCTACACCTCTCCTCCTCCTCTCGGTGTGCGTCTTGGTCAAGAAAAGGAAGGGTTACCTCTTCCTTTGTCCGACGGCGCACGTACAAGGAGGAAGAGGTTGGCACCAGCACAAGGGAGCAAGGAGACCAAGTGGCTTGGGTTTTAAGGGAAAGAATCTTTTATTTCTCTCCTTCTTTCTCTCTTCTTCCTTAAGGCCAGCGCAAGAAGGAAACTTTCCTTCTTTGGTGGTTGGCGCAAGCAAAGGAAGAAGGTGCTCTTCCTCTTTGGTGGTTGGCGCAAGCACAACGAAGAAGAAGCTCTACGACCAAGAAGTTCACTATTTGGATCAAATTCGGTCACATGGAGGGCGCCCCTATAGGCTCTCGGGTGCCCGGATGACTAATATATAAGGGGATTCGAGCCATGGATTCATATCATCACTTCCATCATTCTACGAGCCATTTTCTGTAAAGCAAAAGTGCTGCGACGAAGCTCTACGACCAAGGAGCCTCTAGGAGGAAGTGCGTTGCACTTCGGACTTCCGAATTGGCTGGATCTTCATTTCTGTTGGTTTATTTTTATTTACAAGTCGTACTTAATTTCTCTTATTTGTGCTTGTACTCAAAACTGTAAGACGGGTTTCTCCACCTCCGGAAAGCTTCTGGAAAGGATACCACTAGTGGACGGGCACTTCCCGTGATTAGGCCTTAGACGTACTGACCTTGAGGGGTTAGGAACCAAGTAAAATCCTGATTGTTTACTGTGTTGTGTTTTTACTTTATCATTCTATTGTGCTACTAACGACTTTGTATTAAGCGAACGAACGAATGATGAAATTCCAAAAAGGAAAGCAAAAGTCGATATTCACCCCCCCCCCTCTATCGACACCACCGATACCACAATATTAAATGTTAAACCTTGATAAATTTTACAGTAAAATCTTTAACTTATTTCTTACCTTAAAAATTCAATTAAAACATAGATGAAAACCTCAACTTTACTTTAAGTAAATCTTAATTTATGTTATCTGATAAATTTGAATAAAGATTTTAAGTATCTCTCTAAACACATACGGTTACCTTATTTTGAACAATTAGATTGGGTGAGATGCTAGGAAAAATAAATTGAAAATATCTATTCAAAATTCTTTTTATCAAATGTATCAATTTGAAATAAGAGGAACCAGGGAAATGTCAGATTAAGGGGAAGGATTAAAGTATTTTAAAAAAATCAAATTGATCTACAATTCCTTTTAAAAGTTTTTTAATTATCTTTAAAAAAATTAACTAGGAAAATAATTTTTTAAATTTATTTTTGAAAAAAAATACTTTTTAGAAAATGCCTTACTTTTATGTGTTTTTAAAGAAAATTTTTGTGTGGTGTAGAAAAGTATTTTTGAAAAAAAATTAAAAATTCTTTGAAAAATGATTTGGAAATCCTTAAACATATCTTTGCAAATATTTTTTCAAACCTATGAAATTATTTTTTGATTACAATCTTTAAAAACATTAAGCGTTCTTTTGATTTGGAATCCCTAATACATAATAGAAAGTTTACCTTGTGGTTAAAAAGGAATCATAAGTATGTGTCAGTGTGACGACCCCACTTCTCTACCACTAAAGCGGACGTCACTTTAACCTTAACTTTACCTTATTCTTAGCCTTAGGTTACAACTACTTGACTTCCCTTAACTTGTTCTGAATTTTTTTTCTTTAAAAAAAACTTTCATTTTATTTGCTTTGCAAGGATTTGACCCCTAGACCTCTTAGTTGTAAAACTAAAGCACTAACCATCTGCCCTACAACACTTTCTTTTCAATGGTACCAGTTGACTGATAGATAGACAGTCGACTGGTATCGGCCACAGAAACTTTCTATGCCCGGCACCAGTCGACTGGCCTCATGGCAGTCGACTGGTGCATCGAACAGAAAGTTCTGTTCGATATCGCAAACTGGTTCTGAACCAGTCAACTGGCACGCCTGAAAAACCTGCATTTCAGATCTGAAAACAATTTCCAAAGATCCACAAATCATATACTTTCAAGACATACAATGAAACAACTCCAAATCTAAACTTCATACTAGTTTTATAAGCATCTTAACAACTCAAAACGAATCCAATAACTTGAAATTAAGATTTCTACGAAATTTAACAAACTTATCAAAACACATGCAATCTCTACTAACTTTGTACCTAACTTTGTCTCCATGTAAAGTTTAAATAAGGTGATCACATCCTACCAATCCAAAACATCAACCATGAGTTTCTATAAATCAAAATGCCTCTAAGACTTATCCCAAAGATCTCTTCCACGGCTCCGCCACCACTGAACATCAATGCAAGTCTCGTTCGCCTCCATAGCTTATGCTTTTTCTTTACCTTTATCTGCAATAGAAGGAAATGCAACTAATAAGCGAATTGCTTAGTAAGTAAATCCTAACTCACAAATCCATACGATAAATGATAAACATGCTCTTTTCAAAGAATACTTGCTTCAAAATACATGCACTTGGAAATATTTGCACATGGAAACTTTCATACACTTATCATGCTCAATCATGCTTGAAAACATTTACTAGCATCAAAACACTTGCAAACTTAACATGCTCATGATTTCTTTTGAAACTTACTAATGATACATTTCCATACTTTAAAACACTAACTTCTTTGCTCTTTCTCTTTAACATGCTTATAACATAACCATGTCAACATACATAACCAAAAACATGCACTAAAGGAAATTGAAACACTTACATATACTCATATACTTCAAAATAATAATCAACTTTCTCAGGCCTTGATACTGTACCATGATATCAATGTACCAATGCGCGCATCCCTAATAGGTTTCGGGGTAGCTAGCCACCGCACCCTATTAGAGATTCCTTCTAACTTTCTGTGGGCCTCTCATTTGCCCGGTACATGTCACTTTACAAAAGTAAAATACTTTCTTACTCAATATGCTTATATTTATCAAGCTATCTTTCTTTTTGCATAAATTTTGCACTACAAACTTTACCTTTCTTACTTGGAACTTTCATCGAGCACCTTGCGTGCCCTTAACCCAAAACTCATTTTTGGGACTTTTCAAGAACTTGGTCTTATCATACTTAGATCACACATACAAACCTACTCACATTCAAGTTCTATGATAAGAACATATATTCTTTAGAAACTTAAATCACACAATAAGACAATATTCTCAAAGTATGCACTTAGATCACAAAATTACGGTTATACAACGAGAATCTATATACGAAACTACTTCTATTGCAGGTGAGTGATTTACTTACACTTTCCTTGAAGAAAACTCACTAAGTATCTCGAAAATCCTAGCGTAGGGCTCCTCTTCTCTTCCCTTGCGAGAAAACTTCACTCCTTGGCCCTAGGGAAGGAGCCCTAGGTTCTCTACTTCAAGAGGAAGAAGAAGGAGGAAGAAAACTCCCCCTTTTTCCCTGTTTTCGCAGCCTCCTCACCTCTGCTCGCGCGGCCTCCCGAAACCCTAAAAGGGGTCTTAAACACAACTTAAGTGGAAGTTTAAATACCTCTTCATGAAAAAGCCTAACTTACCTATAACATTATTTCGATCCTTTCTTTTTTGTGCTTGATACCCTTGCCCTTCTGGTTATCCGGATGCCCTTAAGGGCTTGCTTTGCCCTGTGGTCGCGGGATCAAACCTTGCCCGACCCCTTATTTTTTTTTCTTTTTATTTTAATCCGAAAAATGCTATAAAATTTAGAAAAATTCCTAATAATTCACGAAAATTATTGGGTGTTACAGTCAGGTTGGAGGGAGAGTCCTAATTGAATGATCAAAATATTCCTTGCAATGTCTTTGAAAAATTAAATACCTTTTTGAAAAATATCATTTAATCTTTCTTGAAAAATATTTGGATTACACTTGCAAAATCATTTTTGAAAATTTAGTTTTGAAAAAAAAACTCATTTTTGAAAAGGATCTTGCATAATGCCTTGAAAGATATGAATTATTTGAAAATATCTAACCTTGAAATATAATTAATCCTTTGAAAAATATGGCTAAATTTTAAATTAGATTAACCAGTTAAAGGGGAGGTTCACAAGAAAAAGTATATTGTACAATTTCTTTTCAACTTGTTTTATACCTATGTCTTAGCATGTGTGGACTGGATTGCTTACTTTGCAATAATGCCATGAATATTGGGTTGATCATCACTTCAAGTTACTTTTTATTTTTTAATCTGGTGCTTCAAGACTTAGAGTTAATTGTTTGGTTGTTTTACAAATAAGGATAAGCTTTTTGATTGGTTCGGGGGGAGCATTGAGACTAAAAATATTTTTCTTTATTAAAAATATCATTTTGAAAAATCTCCAACTTGAAATTTCCCTTATATTTTTTCAAATTATATTTTGAAAGATAAAATTGGTTTTTAAAACTACTCTTGAAACATTATCTTAGTAGTTTTCAAAATAATTATTTCTTGTGATCATGTTTCAAAAAATTTCTTTTACTTAAAATGCCTAAGCAAATTTTGGATCTAAAACCTACTTGAACATATACTTTTAAAATTTGGCATTTATTAAATATCTTTTCAATCTTCCAATTTTTTTTTGAAAATTAGTTCTTGAAAATGCTAAAGCAGTTTTATGACCAATTTTAAGATATGTTCTGATTTGGAAATTGGTGCTTGAGGTGGTTAAAGTTAACTTTCAAAACTAATCTTTTGTTAAGTATTTTGCATTAGAAACTTATATAATTGCTTTTCTAATAGTTTTGAAAAGTTATTATTAAAATTATAATATTCTTATTTTGAAAAATAAGAACTCTCTTTTGGCCTTAAAACTTAGTCTTTGAAAAGATACCTTCAAAATTCTAGTTCTTTAAAGCATTTTTTGAAAAAGGCCTCTTACAATTATCTTTCCAAAAAGACACTTAGGCCTTTTTTCTTCAAAAACTAAATGGGGTTTTTCAAACTATCATTAAAATGGCTATATTAATTTTGGATTTTTTTGAAACTACCTTTATGTTCCTTGAAAATTCTTCTATTTTTTTTCGATATTTTAAGTCTCCCTTTGATCCAAGTGTTTCTACTTAGTCTCTATCCTTGATTTTTTTTTTTGATGTTGTTTATGCTCTTACTATTCTTGGATGGTTGTCCTATTGTTTGTTTATTTTGATAAATGACAAAGAGGGAGAATAAGTGTGGGTAAAACTTATAAAATCTAAAACCCTAAAAACCTTAAGAGAATAAACATCATTTTTATTAGTTTTCACTTATCCATGGTTTTTGCATTTTTTTTCTAACTTTAATCTAGGTTGTCATTACATCAAAACGGGGGAGATTATTAGTGCAGTTTGCATTAATGATCAAACTGAGGTTTTGATAGATGACAAATGGTTAAAGTTAGATGTTGTGTGTTTCTATGCTTCTTACCAAGTGTGTAGGATTGAAAGGCTTATGACCTGATACTAGACTGAAGCCCAGGTTGGTTGAGAGCTGGTAGGAAATCCAATTGGATCCGTAGGGCCTAACAACAGGCTAAAGCTCAGGTTAGTGGAGACCTGACATGAAGTCTAGTTGGGTCCATGGAACTGACAGCTGGCTAAAGTCCAGATGGGGCATCTGGTAGGAAGTCCTCATGGGTTAAGAGGCTAAGTAAGTCTACATAAGGTAAGTGAGGTAAGTCATTGGAGGATAAAAATCCGGTAAGGACGAGTACCAGGTGGGACCGTAGGTTCAGTCCAGCTTAGAGCCATTTTGGAGATCTAAGCTGAAGTCTTGACTAGATCGTAGTCTTAAGAAGACAGGATCTAAGTCATAAACATCTATAAACTATTCATACATATATTTTCTAACACTATGTTGTAGAGACATACGTAGAATTCTGGACGCGTGGCCACTGACAAAGCCTGATTCCGAGTTCGGAATCAAAAGTTATGGCCTCCGGAAGATTGCTGTGTCAAACAACAAAACAGAGGCGCCTCAGATTCTGAGGCTCCTCAGATTCTGAGGCACCTCAGATCAGACTTGAGGCACCTCCAAGATGATAAAATGCATAGTTTGCAGATCTAATAAGCCTTGGAAGTGAGGTGACTCGGTTGAGAATTAAGGTGCCTTAAATGCTCTATAAAAGGGCAGTTTGAGGAGGTTTTTGAATACAACTCATTTTCAAGCTACTTCAAGCCTTCTGCTATTCCATCGTCGTGTTGCGGCTTCTACTATAACTTGATTATGACTAATCGCTACCGGAAGACCGACGCCAACACACGATCCCGACTAAAATTCTACGTCTGTGTTGGTAACAATTTAAGTTTTATATTTAATTCATTTTTTTATAGGAAGTGAAGGGTTGTTACACTTCCTGCTACATTGTACTCGATCACTCTACTAGGGATTTACTAGTAGAGGATATTAATGGATTGTTCATCAGAAAGGTCCAAGGAACCTAGGCTTTGTAGTAGGAGTCGCCAAAGGTTCCAAAGCAAGTAAAACCAAACCATATTTTAACTTGTGATTTTCGTGTGTTCGCTTTATTTTACACTGCGCACTCACGTTTTATTAAATCTAAAAAAGCGATGTTGTTTTTTAAAGTCACATGATTCACCCCCGCTCTCATGTGCAATGATCCTACAAATTACCTCCCAGAGAAAAAGAGACTGTTGGATCGGAGAAAATCGATAGAGGGGGGGGGGGTGAATATCGATCGAAGAATTTCAAATTAAAAGTTAGAGCGATTGTGCAGCGAAAAAACAAAATTAACGCTAACAAGTTTCTTTTACTTGGTTCGGAGCCTAGATCGACTCCTACTCCAAGTCCCACGGTTCTTGACCGTTTACTTTGGGCAATTCTATAATTCGCACAAATAAGTACAAGAATAGAATATGGAATTGAGTACAATACTTTAACAAAATTTATACCGACGACGGGAAAGTAA
The DNA here is from genome assembly GCA_024364735.1 of Boesenbergia rotunda. Taxonomy (NCBI): domain Eukaryota; kingdom Viridiplantae; phylum Streptophyta; class Magnoliopsida; order Zingiberales; family Zingiberaceae; genus Boesenbergia; species Boesenbergia rotunda. Next base: position 254,354 of record JAGFNQ010000387.1, read on the forward strand.
TGAAATCTGAGCCGCGGGTCGTCGTTGGCGCTTGAGGCATGAGCACGGGGCTTTTTAGAGCAAAGCGCTTGGAGAAAACAGTTGGAAGAAGTTATTCTGAAGCCTTGGGGGTGAACCCCCTTATATAGTAGCCATAGGGGCGTGGCCTCTCCTGCGAGAATTCCAATCCGTAGGCTCGGTCAGCGCTTATCCCTTATTGATGGGGCGCTTGACACATGGGCCTCAGTTTATATTATGGAGTACGATCCCTTAATCTCGATATAATAACGGGCATATATTATTAACTATTATTTCTTTGATTTACCAATGGGTGAGATCTATTCTGTTAGATCGATAGGCCCGGTAAGTTGGGAGATAATATTAATAATATGATCTGTTGTTGATTATTGATGGAATCCGTGTCCTGGTGAGTCGGGTTGATGATGCCCCCTTGATGAGCTCGAAAGGTTCATCATGCTAAACCCTACAGGTGGATTTGATCCGGCATGATGATAAGGTCGAGTGGTACTAGTCAAGGACTCAGAGGTTAATTAATTTGAATTGTCAGTAATTTAAATTAATTAACGAGCATTCAAGATCTTAAACATGGGGGGATGGACGACTCATAATATGTGGAGTCCATATAAAAATATGGAAAATTTAGCTTTAGATTCCACTAACCCTACTTACCCACGCTTAGTCCTAGAGCTTCTTAGTTCTTTAGAGATCAACTTTACTTCTGATAATGATTATAATGGAAAATTTAGCTTTAGATTAATGAATCATAATCACTTATGGACCTTGTATGATTTTAATCAATGTTTCGGCCTACCCGTTGCGGGGCATAGGACCTATGACACTACTTTTAATGGTAATGCCTTTTGGACTCAAATCACTAGACTCCACGAATCCCATTTTCCTTCAAGCTCAAAAGCTTCTTCTCTTCAAAATCCAGTCATTCATTACCTTCATCGAGTAATGTCCAAGACCATTTTCAGTCAAGCTGAGAGTGACGGGGTGATGAGGAAGATAGAACTTTATATTTTTTGGACAATGCTGCACAATGTTGAGTTTGACACTAGATATCATTTCCTGCAAACTTTAGTTAAGGCTGCTAAGGTGACGAAGAGACCATTATTTTTGACGGGTTTATAACACATATTGCATTACATTTGCAATACGAATTGTTTGGGTTAGATGACAACCATGACAACTCCAAAATTGATATAGACACTCTTTTTGCCATGAAGATGATTGTTTGGGATAGAGACCACCATGCCTTTCCTAGGAGGAGTAAATTTTCATTCCTCTTACTGAATCCCGAACTAACCACAATTCACAATCCTGCCAATTGGAAACTTAGAGATATGGTCCCAGCCACGCCTGCCTTTGCACCACCCTCATCCTCTAGGCACCCACAGCCAGCTCAGTCTCACGAGCTGACAGTTACACACGAGGTTGAGACATTCAACCATGTTGATCTAGCAAGGCATTCTTTGCCTACGGAGTGTAGGGATGTCTAGATTTGATTTCTCTGACTTTTGAGACTCTTTAGAAGTTTTTTAGGAGGGCCAGGCAGCCACCCAATGATGGTTGGAGGGCAACCAGACACTTTTCGAAGATTAGTTCCAAGAGGTTACAGACCACTTCTAGACAATGAGGGATTTTCAACAGGACATGCCCAATTTAATCTTGGACTATTACGATGAGAGAGAGCACATGATTGAATTTAGGGATGGCATTTTCATTACTCAATAGCATATTTACTCCCTCTATCAGTACTATGAGCATATTGGGAACATAGATGGCATCCCTAAGCTCCCCCCCCCCCCCCCCCCCCGAGACGTCGTCCGCCTCCTTCTGATCAATTGCCTCCCGACCCTTAACCTTCGCCACCGTTTTGACCACTGACTCACCACCCTCCTCCTCCTCCTTTTTGACCATAGTGAGACATTGTATTGTCCATGTCTAGGGGGGTTATGTTCATGTGTACATAGTCAATATGAGTTTCAGTTAGTTTGGTTGCATCTTTTCTTTGTAGTTGTTGTGCTTGTTTTAGTTTGGCTTTTCTAAGAGATAGTTGGATGCACATTATTATTGCTTGTCTTGTTCTTGGGTAGATACTTCCGCATTTCAGTCCTTCATTTATGTTGTCATTTGTTTCTGCTAGTGTGTCAAATAAATGCTTCTCTGTCTTCATTAGCATGAAGTGAGCATTACTTTATCGAGATATCTGAGTTTAGCCTAGTTTTAGGATCTCTCTTCACTTTGCTTATTTTTGAAAAGTTGATAACTTGATAATTAGTCATGATTTATAAACCTTGCTAATACTTATATCCCATGGTGATCTTTCAAACTGTATTATGGTTATTGGATATGGCTCGGATCATTAAAGCTCACTCGGAAAAATCGAATCTCATCTTTGCTTGTATAGTTAGTGCTAGAAATGCTACACTAGTGCTACACTCTTGAAGCATAAAGTAGCATGATGAAAAAAAACATTTGAATTCAATAAGAGATTAAAAAAATAGTTTCATGAGTGGAAACTAGCAATTTGCCCCTTTGAGACCGAATTAGGTTACTGTGGAAACGAATGTTAGGATTCCCTTGATCTGAGCACGCCTTTGAGACTACGGGCAGTTTGAAAGAAAGGAACCAAACGTGTGGCAGGTAAGTGCCTATCGCCGGGAATATGAGGAAAACAGTTAGATGACGACTAGACTAGGCATTAGTGTTGACACTTGATAAAATATGGCCACTCATTGCAGCAAGCACGAAGAACTTTCACTTAAGCTATTCTCAAATTAATTTTGATACCATGCTCATCAATGAAAATGTTTGACAAAGACAAGTTATATCACTAGGGATTATGATGCAGAATAATTGATATATAAATATGTGTAAAGTGTTTGCTTGAGGATAAGCAAAAGTTTAAGTCTGGGAATGTGATGAACGAAGATTTGATATCTTTCTATCCTTTTCTCAAGTTCATTCACTTACTTTTTTGGATTCATATTTATGTTGTTGTGCCCTTTTTCAAGCTATTATCAACATACTTCTTATTTCTAGTTTAGAGTGTAAGATGTGTATACTGAAAGACATGAATTTCTTTATATGAACATCTTTATTTTGAAAAGAGAATCACAACTACACTAGGTGCTTGTTTATATTAGTGCATGCATGAAGTCCCATTACTTTGCATTGTAGATAACATGGTATGTGGTGTCACATGGAAGATCATGTTATTAGTTCCTTGCTTAGTATAAATAGAGGCCCACAACCGATATGGAATTGGACAACCCATGGGGATGGTTGTAGTGTAATTAGGTGTGGTTGGTCTTGACCATAGAATTACACTAGTGTGCTTTGAGTACATTGAGCAGGATCGAAACCCAAGGTTATCCAATTTGTACTGACTCGATAATTGGATAGGACCTCAGTTTATATTATGGAGTACGATCCCTTAATCCCGATATAATAACGAGCATATATTATTAACTATTATTTCTTTGATTTACCAATGGGCGAGATCTATTCTGTTAGATTGATAGGCCCGGTAAGTTAGGAGATAATATTAATAATATGATGTGCTGTTGATTATTGACGAAATCCGTGTCCTGGAGAGTCGGGTTGATGATGCCCCCTTGATAAGCTCGAAAGGTTCATCATGCTAAACCCTGCAGGTAGATTTGATCCGGCATGATGATAAGGTTGAGTGGTACTAGTCAAGGACTCAGAGGTTAATTAATTTGAAGTGTCAGTAATTTAAATTAATTAACGGGCATTGAAGATCTTAAACACGGGGGGATGGATGACTCGTAATATGTGGAGCCCATATGAAAATATGGGGGTTGGTGAGAAAGTTCAATTAAGATCCTTTAGTGGAATGGATCTTAATTAATGGATCGGGTTTAGATCCATTGGTGGGCCAAGATCCAACTCCTCCTCTTGGTCCCTACCTTAGCCCTATATATACCCAATGAGACCATGAAACCAAGGCTAGACAATCCAAACAATCCACCCAAGGCTGTCTCACTTTCTCTATCTCATTTCTCTCTCTTAGGGCGCCGGGTAGAGGAAGGATAACTTCCTCCTCCTCATCTCACCTTTCTTCTCCTAGGCTGCCGGTTTCTACCAAGGAAAGGGAGGATCTTCTCCTCCTTTTGGTGGTGAACAGCGAGGAGAGGGAGGCCCGGTGGGTGGCCCGCAAGGGAGGCCGGCGGGCGGCTGAGGAAGCCGGCGGCGCAAGGCTGAGAAGAGAAGGAGAGCAGTCGATTTTGGGTAAAGGAAGAAGGAGATTCTTCTCCTTCTTCTTCTTCTTCGTTCTCCCCTCGAGGACTACATCTGAGCCGACATGAGCTTGGAGGCTCCGGTGGCCAGCGGCGCAAAGGAGGTGGAGAGATAGGAGCCGGCGATAATAACCCTAGGTTAGGGTTTGGGTCGGCTTGGAAGGAATAAGATAGTGCGATTGATCGGAGGCCTCAGTGATCTTGGTTCGTAGAAGATGTCACCCACATGAAGTCTGCGAAGGGAGGGACATAAGGTAGAAACCGCGAGGTGATCGGAAAGGTATAATTCTTTCCAAGCTCCATTGATCATCCTTATGTCATACATGTGCTTGTTTTATTTACCTCGTCATTTTATGTGTGTTAGTTTATTAATTTGATTTCGTATCATAGCCATTAATTTACTAACTGGACCTCCACCATAAACACGAAAGTCGACGGTCCACTCATCGCCTTTTCCGCGGTCGAACGGTCGAGCAAATCACAAGGCCGATTTTTGTAATTGGCCGAGTTGTGATTTGGATCGTTCGATACGGCACGAGATGTTCGTAGGGAGATGGGTCTCCATTCAGATTAATTTTTAATCCGTAGACATGGAGAGGTCTCTCGGATCGACTAAGTATTCTCTTAGGAAACCCGCCAAGCCATACCCAACAATTGGTATCAAAGCTGAGGTTTCCGGCTTTGTGTGTTTAGGATTGGTTAATTTTTGCATTTTCATACATTTTATTTTGTTAGATGATGCGTGGATGTGCGTAGGCTAACTTTGTGTTGCAGACATGAGATTCCAACTTCATGGCCAAATAATGATTGTGTGATGGTTATGCAAATTTTTGTAATTAATTAATCCTCGGGGTTGACGAGGCTAGGTATTTAATTTTTGTAATTAAATACGGCTCATGTTTAGCCGAGCTTTTTATTTTACATTCGATCTAGTTTTCATGTACACTCCTTTGTGGAGTATAGGATCTATGATGTAAATAATTAGCTAGTCATGTTGGCTCAGAGATCCCTCAAGGTAGCTTGCGCAGAAGGAAGGGAGGAGTGGACGAAGTGACGACACGACTGGAGGCGCAATGGAGACCAAAGGCCATGAAAGTTGGAAAATCTAGGATTTTCTGTAATTTTCATATATTGGTTATGTGCTTGGTTGTGTGGTTGTGCTAGTAAAATTCCTCGACATAAATTACTAAGAGGGAGAAGGACCCTAAGGGTCCCACGACTTCCATTACAATCCGATAAGTGATGCGAACAAGTCTGCGCATCGGCTCTGAGTGCCTTCCTCCCCATCGGATGGACTTGTTCTGTGGATCACTGGGTCAGAAAAGACTATAGAAAATTGTTAAAGAGCGTGTTTACTTCCCTATCGGAAGGCACATAATCAGAAACAATTTTCTTAGTGTCGTGTAATGGTGCACACTTAGATGCGAATAATAGTATCCTCCCCATCGGAGTCACTGCTATTATTTCACAAGCCGAAGTGAACCAACTATTGATCTTACTTGTCAAAAAGTTAGGTTGACAAGATAGTAAGATTGATGGGTAAACCCTCCTCTTACGAATGTAGGGATTCATATACGTCCACACCATTGTGGCATGCTAATTTCTCGGTGTATAGGGGTGTTGGTTGATTTCGAAAATTAATTGTTTTAAGGAATCAATTTATTTTTGATTTCTAAAGTAGTGTATATTGTGATTCTCAGGTTTATCATAATGGCCTTTAACCTACTAGCTACAATTCTTAAAGAAAATAAACTTACTGGCCCAAACTACATACACTGGAAGAGGAACCTTGACATTGTCCTCACTGCTGAAGAGTACAAATTTGTACTCTTCGAGGAATGTCCGGAAAGGCCTAGAGAGGACTCTGGTGAAGAGTTGAAGCAACGTTACAAGAAGTGGGTCAAGGCGGATGAGATGGCGCGGTGCTACATTCTGGCATCCATGTCGAATATGCTGCAACATCAGCATCAGGCCATGCCCACTGCTATTGACATGATGTTGAACCTCAAGGATCTCTTTGTGCACCAAGGTCGAGCTGCTAGGCAGTCCGCGATGAAGAATCTGATGACGACCACTATGGTTGAAGAGACACCCGTAAGGGATCATGTCCTAAAAATGATGGCTCACCTCAATGAGATTGAGGTACTGGGAGCACAGATCGACGGGGAATCCCAGGTCGATATTATACTCCAGTCTCTGCCTAGGAGTTTTGAGCAGTTCAGGCTCAACTATAATATGAACAAAAGGGATTATATGTTGGGTGAACTGCTAGGAGAACTCCAGGCGACAGAGGCCTCTTTCATCAGAACTCGCAGGCCTTAGTAACTCAAAGGGTTTCTTCTTTTGTGCCGAAAGGCAGGAAGAAGAAGAAACAAGGAGGGTTCAAGAAGGCAGCAGCATCGCAGGACCCCGGACTAGCGTGAAGAAGTCGAAAGGTAAGTGCTTCACGTGCAAGCAAACTGGGCACTGGAAGGCGGACTGTCCCCGTCGACAAGACAAAGGTATTTCTTCAGCCTTAGTCGTTGAAACATGTTTAGCGGTGCTATTTACCAGTACCTGGTGCGTAGATACTGGAGCCACTGGCCATGTCTGCAATACTTTACAGGGGTTCTAGGAAAACCGACGGCTAGCTGATGAAGAAATCATGGTCTACATGGGCGATGCTACAAAAGTGGCAGCGGTTGCTGTGAGAGTTTTCTATTTATCTTTTGAGAGAAATAAAGTATTAGTTATGAGAGATTGTCTTTTTGTACCCTCATTTAGAAAAAATTTAATTTTAGTTTCTAAATTGATTAAGGATGGATATTCTGTTGCTTTTGATAATAAAGTTGTTATTAAAAGAAATAGAGAGATTATCTGTTCTGGTACTATGGTCGGTAATCTGTATACTCTAGAACCAATAACTCTCACGATGCAATCTGAAGTAAATAGCTCATCATCTAACTTGAATAAGAGAAAGGAACCTTCTAAGATGAATCAGACATACATTTGGCACCTTAGGCTTGATCATATTAACCTTAGTAGGATTCAGAGGTTGATAGCCGATGGGCCCCTGGGTTCAGTGGTGATAGAGGATCTCTCGACCTGTGAGTCTTATTTGGAAGGTAAGATGACCAAGAGGTATTTCAAGGCTAAGGGGTATAGGCCCAAAGATGTGTTAGAACTGATTCATTCTGATTTGTGTGATCCTATGTCAATCCAGGCTAGAGGTGGCTTTGAATACTTCATCACCTTTATTGACGATTATTCAAGGTATGGGTACATTTACCTGATTCACCGTAAGTCTGAATGCTTTGAAAAGTTCAAAGAATTCAAGGCTGATGTGGAGAAATATTGAGGTAAAAGTATCAAGACACTGCGATCAGATCGTGGTGGCGAGTACCTCTTTGGAGAGTTTAGGACCTACTTATCAGAAGCTGGAATTCAATCCCAGCTAACTGCACCCGGTACACCCCAACAGAACGGAGTTACAGAAAGAAGGAATAGGACTCTTATTGGAATGGTTAGGTCAATAATGAGCTATTCAGACTTACCTGATTCGTTCTGGGGATACGCTTTGGAAACGGTAGCGTACATACTTAACTTGGTTCCATCTAAGTCAGTCCCTCATACTCCCACAGAACTGTGGACTGGGTGCAAGTCAAGTCTAGGACATGTTCAGATTTGGGGTAGTCCAGCACATATGCTGAAGGGAGATACTGATAAGTTGAAATCTCGTACGGAGGTACGTCTGTTCGTGGGCTATCCTAGGGGAACGAAGGGTGGTCTGTTCTATAGTCCTAAGGATCAGAAGGTGATCGTTAGCACGAATGCAAGATTCTTAGAAGAAGACTATGTGATGAACCATAAGCCCAAGAGTAGACTAGTGCTTGAAGAGTTAAGAGGGGACGTTCCGACCTTAGGACCAATTGTACAAGAGGTCACACCACAAGTCACTACACCGCGTGTCACTGAGGATACACAAGTGGTGCCTCGTCGCAGTGGGAGGGTTGTCAGACAACCTGAAAGGTTCTTGTTTTTGGGAGAGTCTTCGGACTTGGTCTCTGGTAAACATGAACCGTATCCCTGGACCTATGACAAGGCCCTCCAAGATAAGGATGCAGATTCTTGGCAAAGAGCAATGAACTCTGAGATAGAATCTATGGATTCTAATCAGGTCTGGGAGTTGGTAGAACCACCTGATGGTATAAAAGCCATTGGATGCAAGTGGATCTACAAGAGAAAGAAAGGATCAGACGGGAAGGTTGAGACCTTCAAAGCAAGGCTTGTTGCGAAAGGGTACACTCAGAAAGAGGGTATCGATTATGAGGAGACCTTTTCGCCAGTAGCCATGCTTAATTCGATCCAGATTCTCTTATCTATTGTAGCTCATATGGATTATGAGGTATGACAGATAGACGTCAAGACAGCTTTCCTTAACGGAAGTCTTGAGGAGACCATCTACATGCAGCAACCAGAAGGGTTCATTGCAAAGGGCAAAGAGCATCTAGTATGTAAGCTTAATCGATCCATTTATAGATTAAAGCAAGCTTCAAGATCTTGGAACATCCGCTTTGATGAAGTAATCCAGTCATATGGATTTACTCAAAGCCCGGATGAGTCATGTGTATACAAGAGATGTGACGGAAACGTCGTGGTGTTTCTTGTACTTTACGTAGATGACATTTTGTTAATTGGTAACAATGTCAAAGTGTTATCAGACATAAGAGTCTGGCTATCAAAGCAGTTTGATATGAAGGACTTAGGAGAAGTGGGGCACATCCTTGGGATCAAAGTCATAAAGGATCGCCAGAAAAGGATATTGTGCTTATCCCAAGCTTTCATATGTTGACACCGTCTTGTCTCATTTTAGCATGGAAAACTCCAAGAAGGGTTTCCTACCCTTCAGGCATGGAGTTCCTCTATGCAAGGAGATGTGACCGAAAACATCAAAGGAGATAGAGGAAATGAAGGCGGTTCCTTATGCTTCGGCAGTAGGAAGTCTCATGTATGCTATGTTGTGCACGAGACCTGATATCTGTTTTACCGTGGGCATGGTTAGCGGATATCAGAGTAACCCTGGATAGGGACATTGGACTATGGTAAAGCATATATTGAAATACCTGAGACGGATTAGGGATTAAATGCTGGTTTACTGGGCAGACCAATTAGTCCCTGTGGGTTATACGGACTCAGATTTCCAGTCAGATAGGGACAAGAGTAAGTCTACCTCGGGGTTTGTGTTTACTTTAGAAGGTGGAGCCATTGTTTGGAGGAGTGTCAAGCAGAAATGCGTGGCGGACTCCACCATGGAAGTTGAATATGTGGCAGCCTCAGAGGCAGCCAAGGAAGCTGTATGGCTCAGGAACATCATCATGGACTTGGATGTGATTCCTGGTTTGCCCAGATCTATCACAGTCATTTGTGATAACAGTGGTGCAGTTGCAAACTCGAAGGAATCACGAGCCCATAAGGCGAGTAAACACATAGAGCGCAAGTACCACCTGATACGAGAAATCGTAAAGCGAGGAGAAGTGGTTGTCGCCAAGATTGCATCAGAGGACAACCTGGCAAATCCTTCCACTAAAGCTCTTCTAGCTAGAGCTTTTGATAGGCATGTGGAGGATATGAGAGTCAGATGTATGGCAGTGAGAGAACAACAATGTATTTAAGTATAAGTGGGAGATTGTAAGATGTGTATACTGAAAGACATGAATTTCTTTATATGAACATTTTTATTTTGAAAAGAGAATCAGAACTACACTAGGTGCCTGTTTATATTAGTGCATGCATGAAGTCCCATTACTTTGCATTGTAGATACAATGGTGTGTGGTGTCACACAGAAGATCATGTTATCAGTTCCTTGCTTAGTATAAATAGAGGCCCACAACCGAGATGGAATTGGACAACCCATCGGGATGGTTGTAGTGTAATTAGGTGTGGTTCATCTTGACCATAGAATTACACTAGTGTGCTTTGAGTACATTGAGTAGGACCAAAACCCAAGGTTATCCAATTTGTACTGACTCGATAATTGGATAGGACCTCAGTTTATATTATGGAGTACGATCCCTTAATCTTGATATAATAACGGGCATATATTATTAACTATTATTTCTTTGATTTACCAATGGGTGAGATCTATTCTGTTAGATCGATAGGCCCGGTAAGTTGGGAGATAATATTAATAATATGATGTGCTATTGATTATTGACGGAATCGTGTCCTGGTAAGTCGGGTTGATGATGCCCCCTTGATGAGCTCGAAAGGTTCATCATGCTAAACCCTGCAGGTGGATTTGATCCGGCATGATGATAAGGTCGAGTGGTACTAGTCAAGGACTCAGAGGTTAATTAATTTGAATTGTCAGTAATTTAAATTAATTAACGGGCATTGAAGATCTTAAACACGGGGGGATGGACGACTCATAATATATGGAGTCCATATAAAAACATGGGGGTTGGTGAGGAAGTTCAATTAAGATCCTTTAGTGGAATGGATCTTAATTAATAGATTGGGTTTAGATCCATTGGTGGGCCAAGATCCAACTCCTCCTCTTGGTCCCTACCTTAGCCCTATATATACCCAATGAGACCATGAAACCAAGGCTAGACAATCCAAACAATCCACCCAAGGTTTTCTCACTTTCTCTCTCTCATTTCTCTCTCTTAGGGCGCCCGGTAGAGGAAGGATAACTTCCTCCTCCTCATCTCACCTTTCTTCTCCTAGGCTGCTGGTTTCTACCAAGGAAAGGGAGGATCTTCTCCTCCTTTTGGTGGTGAACGGCGAGAAGAGGGAGGCCCGGTGGGTGGCACGCAAGGGAGGTCGGCGGGCGGCTGAGGAAGCAGCGGCGCTAGGCTGAGAAGAGAAGGAGAGCAGCCGGTTTTCGGTAAAGGAAGAAGGAGATTCTTCTCCTTCTTCTTCTTCTTCGTTCTCCCCTCGAGGTCTGCATCTGAGCCGACAAAAGCTTGGAGGCTCCGGCGGCCGGCGGCGCAAAGGTGGTGGAGAGATAGGAGCCGACGGCAATAACCCTAGGTTAGGGTTGGGTCGGCTTGGAAGGAAGAAGATAGTGTGATTGATCGGAGGCCTCGGTGATCTCGGTTCACAGAAGATCATCGCCCACATGACGTCCGCGAAGGGAGGGGCATAAGGTAGAAGACCGCGAGGTGATCGGAAAGGTATAATTCGTTCCAAGCTCCATTGATCATCCTTATGTCATACATGTGCTTGTTTTATTTACCTCGTCATTTTATGTGTGTTAGTTTATTAATTTGATTTTATATCATAGCCATTAATTTACTAACTGGACCCCGACCATAAACACAAAAGCCGGTGATCCACTCGTCACCTTTTTCACGGTTGAACGGTCGAGCAAATCACAAGGCCGATTTTTGTAATTGGCCTAGTTGTGATTTGGATCGTTCAATACGGCACGAGATGGTCGTAGGGAGACGGGTCTCCGTTCGGATTAATTTTTAATTGTAGTCATGGAGAGGTCTCTTGGATCGACCGAGTATTCGCTTAGGAAACCGCCAAGCCATACCCAACACGGAGATCTATTTTTTCTTTAGTTTCACTTTCAAGGAGCATTTCGGAGCTAAATGGACCACAAATGGAGTAAAACAAAGCTAAAAGACAAACAAGGCTGGTCATGGCCCCGGAGGCATGGCCTATGCAGTTTTAATGGCTGGGTGTATGGCATGACTATGTATTTTATCGGTTGGTCCTGACACGTCGGTCCCCGAATCTGCCCAGGCCGCTCTGCCTCTCCGTGCCAGGTCGTGCTCCGCCGCTCTCGTCCCCCTCTCCCCCTGCCATCTAGCCATGGCCAAGCTTTAGTTGTAACCTGCTACTCGAGAGGGGCATTGCCAAGCCGTGCCATCCAGCATGGCCATGCTTAGGATGTGCCCTTCCAGTTGGCGTGGGGCCATGTCAAGTCAGCGGATCTTGAGTATAAAAGGGGGTTTTCTCCCCTTTAGAAAGGGAGGAAGCTTCCCCTTTGTGGGGAACCATCTATAGGCTCTCGCCCTTCATTTTGGTCATCTCAGGTGACTCCATGACATCTCCCGCTCCTCCATCTCTATCAAAGCTTGCATTAGATTTGAAGACTCTGCATCCAGGTCGAAGCTTCTCCCTCTCTTTCTCTAGATTTGCATGAGAAGCTTCCCCTTTTTGAGTCATTGAATTTCTTTCTATGTTTTGTGAGTAGATCTCTACATGTTCTAGGGCTAGAAAGTAGATGTGATGTGTATTCGATGTAAACTCCATGGTTTGTGTAATGCCATTGGATTATGACATAGTTTGAAATATATCTTGTTTGATCTAATCTTTCAATGAATGTTTTACTCTTATTTGCTATAAGTTTATGGTTATTGTTGTGTTAATTGGATGGATTGTGGGGATCAATGCCTAACTAGGGTGAGATGCTCAAGGTTATATGCCCGAGGAACCCTAGTGACAAGGGTATCCTTTCAACCAGACAACCTTGTGTTGGTGCAAGATGCATCAGTGATGTCCTCCTCTAAGTGTTTCAATGTTTGACAATATGCTTAGGTCAGTGATACATTGAACAAGGGAAGGGTGAGTCAAGAGAGGAGTAACAAAGTGAAGAAAAGCCCTAGTTAACCTAGGCACTAAGTCCTGGTTCTATGAATTGGGCACTAAGACCTGGTGAGTAAAGCTGGGCACTAAGTCCTGGTTCATGGAATTGGGCAGTAAGTCCTGGCCTAGGGCTGGGCACCTAAGACCTGACTGAGGGTTGGGCACTAAGTCCTGGTTCGTGGAATTGGGCACTAAGTCGTGGCCGAGGGCTGGGCACCTAAGTCCTCGACCTAGGGTTTGGGTATGAAGTCATGGTCCAAGGGATTGAACAACTTAGCTGAGCGATGACTAAGGACAGAAGTAGAGACGGGTCGAGGTTTGGACGTCTTGAGATCCGAGAGTCTAGAAAGCTAAGCAAAAGTCCACCCGAATGGGCTGGGTGGCAACCATCTCCTGAGAGGAGTAGGTTGAAGGCACGGTTCCCGGGGGTGGGAACTTAGGCGTCGGTTCGACCTAGGGTTTTGTGAAAATCTGAAGTCAAAACCAAACCTTTTCATTAAGGATAAGATTGTATATGTGTTTGCATTGTATTTATGTATTTTGCAGGTACCTAAAATGGAAGACAAAGCAGGCAAACAAACACACAATAAAGCTGAAAAGAGGGTTGCTAGGCACCCCCATCAACTAGGGAGCCTCAATGGATCAAGGCGCCTCAATGAACCAAGCGCCTCATTCATTCAGGCGCCTCCTTCAACACAGGCACCCTGGATCAAAGGGTTATCTGCTGCTGCGAGTCCGGCGCGGAGATAAGCTTTGACCAAGCCTTGTGAGGCGCCCCATTGATCACAGACGCCCCAATGAAGGCTATAAAAGGGGCTTCGACCCCTCAGCTTACGACATAACTTTTAAGATCATTCTGAGCATTCTGACTGATGACAAAGCGCTAACGACGAGGCTCTGCGACCAAGGAAGCTCCGGGAGGAAGCGCGTGGCACTTCGGAGTTCCAGATCGGCCGAGTCTTCGACTCTTTTTGGTTTGAATTTAAATTCTGCAATTATTTTTATATCTTTTGATTGAAATCTGTGCACTGTAAGACGGGTTTCTCCGCCTTCGGAAAGTCCAGAAAGGAAACCACTAGTGGACGGGCGTTCCCGGGCTTAGGCCTTGGATGTACTGACCCTGGGGGGTTGGGAACCAAGTAAATCCCGTGTGCATTCTGAGTTGTGTCGTATTTTATTTTTCTGTGCTATTTTCTGCTGTGCTACTAACTCCTTGATTAGAACGTATTTCGAAAATCGACAAAAGATGAATCCCCATGAAAAGATTTTTACCGTCGATATTCACCCCCACCCTCTATCGACGGCACCGGTCCAACAAGTGGTATGAGAGCCAGATCGCTCTTCACCGGACTAACCACCGACGGAGCAAAGACGCCAAGAGTTAAGGGGGAGCCTAGGGGTGAATGAGGTACATTTTATTTTTAATGTCAAATTTTAAGTTTCATATTACGTGTTTCAAGTGCAGGGAGAGAGGACACTATAAAAATCAGTGTCCTACTCGTAAGACTCGGTCTACACCACCGGAAGCAAAGGAGGCACCAGCGCCCAAAGTCCGGAGGGACAAGAGCAATGTGCGGTGCTTCAAATGCGAAAAGTACGGACACTACAAGAATAAATGTCTGGCAAAGGTATGCAAAATTTACGTTCCTAAAATTTTCAATTTCCTGCACAATCGTATGATCAGTCAGATAATTTTTCTGAAAAATTAAATTTACTGCATAGTCAAATTAGTATTTTGCATGCCCAATTAAAAAATGTAGATATTGCTAAAGTATTAGAAATTAACTGTTTAATCTTTAATGTTAATTTAACAATTTCTAAAATTAATTTTGATAAAATTAACTCTGAAATTAAATTTGAAAATATTACTGATAACTCTGAAATTAAATTTGAAAATTTTACTGATAACTTTGAATTTAAATTTAAAAATTTTACTGATAATTTGAAATTAAATTTGAAAATGTTAATGATAATTCTGAAATTAACTCTGAAATTGTGAGATTAATCCTAAAAATATTGAAAATATTTCTGATGATTGTTATGAGGATAATGAGCATAATTCTGAGGATAATGGAGATGAAATTCTTTTAGATAATAGTTTAATTATTGTCTTGGATAATTCTAAAAATTATTACAAAATATTAACTAGTGGCCCAAACTACTCCACCTACTATGAGGATATTGAAGGATGTGATTTTAATGATAAGGATGAGGAGGAAGTTGAATTTTCTGAGATCGGCTATAGATAATAAAGTTCACAAAGATTCAAATAAATCAGAATTATTAGAAAAATTGAAAAGATAAATAAAGAACAAATAGTAAAGAATTCAGATATTTTCAAAATAATGAAAATGATGAAATTAAATCCACAACTTTTAACCAACCTAGAAATTTTGAAACTTAAATCAAGTTAAAATCTTAAATGCTTCAATTTTAACTCTTAATCTTAATTTAATCCTTTATGTAACCTTGAATTAGTTTTTACCTTAGTTATCTCAACTTTAATTAATCCTTAATTAATTCAACTTTAAATAATTCGTAATTAATTCAACTTTAATTAATCCTTAATTAATTCAACTTTAATTAATCCTTAATTAAATCAATTTTAATTAATCCTTAATTAATTCAATTTAATTAATCTTTAATTAATTCATCTTTAAATAATTCATAATTATTAAATTTTAATTAATCCTTAATTAATTCAACTTTAATTAATCCTTAATTAATTCAACTTTAAATAATCCTTAATTAATTCATCTTTTAGATAATTCATAATTAATTCAACTTTAATTAATCCTTAATTAATGTAACTTTAAATAATTCTTAATTAATTTTAAATAATTCTTAGTTAATTTAACTTTAACTTTAAATAATTCTTAATTAATTTAACTCTAACACGTAAATAACTTAAACTCAAATTAAATAAAATCCTACCGAAACGGAATAATTAAATTAATAATATTAAATATGTCAAATTGGATTGACATATTCACGGGTTCACACGACATGTATCAAATAGGAATTTGATATATTTTTAGAAACTTAATTAAATACCTTAACTTGTTTAAATCATGCATTAATGTCATGTACATGCATCTGCTATTTCTTTAAAATTTATGTCATGTCATTCATGTTTAATTTTATGCATGATTTAGAACGGTTATAGGAAAAAGGCAAATTAAAACTTGAACAACCTAGTATTAGGTGGAGGTGAGATGATAGTGTAGGACCGGTGCCGTCGATAGAGGGGGGGTGAATATTGACCGTAAATCTTTCTCAGTAAACTTCATGAAACTTTCGATGTTTCTAGACTCAGAGCGTTAGTGCAGCGGAAAAGTAAAATAGAATGAATAGAACAAACAATCACAGTAGACATGTTATTTACTTGGTTCCCGACCCCCAGGGTCAGTACGTCCAAGGCCTATGTACTCGGCGTGAGTCCACTATTGGTCTCCTTTCCAGAATTTCCAGAGGTGGAGTAAACCCATCTTACAGTGTAGAAGTACAATCAAAAAGATAATTAATTACGTGCAGAATAATAAAAGCAAACCGAACAATAAGGATTTGAAACTCGGTCGATCTGGACCTCCGAAGTGCCGCGCACTTCCTCCTGGAGCCTCCCGGTCGTAGAGCCTCATCTTTAGCGCGTTGTCCTCATCAAAATGATCAGAATCGCTCTGGAAAGTTGTGTCTGAAGCTGAGGGGTTGAAGCCCCTTATATAGGCTTCATTCGGGCGCCTGTGACGATGGGGCGCCCCTATAGACTTGGTCAAACTTTATCCCCACACCGAACTCGCCGCAGCTGATAAAATCTCTGACCAAGGTGCCCCGGACCTCCCAGGTGCCTGAGTGAAGGCTTATCTGTGTTTTGAACTTGAAACAGTAAATACAGCTTTCAACTTGGGCGCCCGTATCATCCCGGGCGCCTGAATGGTAGCCTATTCTGCCTTCTTCACGAAACTGCATCTTTTGCTCTTTGGACTGGGCGCCTGGATCCTACAGGCCGCCTGGCTTCAAAGCTTCTAGCCCAAAGCTGGGTTTTGTTCTTTGATCTGGGTGCCCCCATCAATAGTGGCGCCTGGGTTGGCAGGTTTCCAGCCCCTTGCCTGCATTGTCTCCGGTTCTTGGTACCTGCAAGATACATAAATACAAAGAAAATATACACACAATATTAGCCATAAGGACTTGGTTCAGACTTCAGATTTCCATGAAACCCTAGGTCAAACTGACACAAGTTCCCACCCCTGAGAATGATTCACCTACTCCTTTCAGGAGTCGGTTGCCACCCAGTCCTTCGGGTAGACTTTTGCTTAGCTTCCGATACTCTCGGATCTCGAGACGTCCAAACCCCGACCCGTCTCTACTTCTATCCTTAGTCATCGCTCAGGTAAGTTGCTCAGTCCCTCGGACCTCGACTTCGTGCCCAAACCCTAAGTCCAGGACTTCGGTGCCCAACCCTCGGCCAGGTCTTCGTGCCTAATTCCTCGAATCAGGTCTTCAGTGCCCAACCCTCGGTCAGGTCTTCTTACCCAGTCCTCGACCAGGACTTCGTGCCCACCTTCCGAGCGTCTTCGGTGCCAGCCTTTTGCCAGGACTTAGTGCCCAATCCATGATCAGGACTTAGTGCCCAATTCTTCGAACCAGGACTTATTGCCTAGATTTACTAGGACTTTGGTCCATTTTGTTACTCCTCTCTTAACTCCCCTTCTCTTGTTTATTGTATCACTGACTTAAGTGTATTGTCAAACATTAAAACACTTAGAGGAGGATATCACTGATGCAACTTGCACCAACAATCTCCCCCTTTTTGAAGTTTGACAATATCTTAAGTTAGATTGGTTGAAAGGGCTAAATTTTAACTCTTGGGATAAAAAAAAATAATTTAAGTAACAAACTTTCTAACTTTCACTCTCCCCCCATTTTGAAAAACATTTTGATTTTTTGATCCTTTGGAAAGAGAGAAAACAAATTATTTCTAACTTAAGGCGCATCTCTCCCCCTTTGTCATACATCAAAAAAAGACCAAAAATTTTTGCACCAACAATGAAAACATTTTGTTCTTTTGAAAAATACTTAGTATAAATTTTTGAAAGCATAGTAATACTATGTACTTACATTTCCAGAATAAATCTATTTTGAAGAGTATTGTGCAATTCTGAAAAATATTTTGTATTTGTAAGAAAATGTTTGATAAAAAAAATCCTTAGAAAAAAAATTTTAGAAAAGAGATTTCAAGAATACAAGTACTTTTTGAGATATATTGAAACAATGCAAGTACTTTTGAACAATATTTGAGCTTTGAAAAATATAAGTACTTTTGAAAAATATTGAATTTTTTAAAATGCAAGTATTTTTTTTAACATATTATGCATTTTGAAAACATAGTATTTTACTTGACTAGGTTTCTTTTCAGTCTGACACAATCCTAGGAACCCTTGTTAACTACAAGGACAAATTTCTAAGTGTCCTAGAAATTCTTCCGACTCAAGTAAATATTATTTCAAAAACAATTTCATAAGCCACAAAAATTTTGAAAAATAGAATAATAGTATTTTGAAAGACTTATATTTTCAGCAAGATTTTGAAGATATAGTTCATGAAAATATGTTATTAAATAATTCTTTTAATATGACCTCCTCCTAAACTTGACCCAGTCCTAGGAAGCTTGTTGACCACAAGTACTCTTCCTCTAAGTCTTTAGGGTTTAGTGCAGATCAAAGAAATTATTTGATAATTACCAAAAAACTTTTCAGAATTTCTTCTTTTGACTCAGACTCCCCCTAAATCTGACACATCCTCGGAGTCCTTGTAGATCATTAAGTGGACCTTCCTCTATGTCTTTAGGGTTTATCAGAATCAAATGAGACCTCGGCACAATTTTAAAGCACAGTTTTAAAATTTCGAAGCATATTTTGAAATAAAGATAATTTGTTAGATATAGTTTGAGAAAACCATAAGACATATTATTTAAAGCATAGTTTTCGAAAACCATTTTAAAAGACAGTGATTTTTCAAAAGATATTTTTGAAAGAAAATTAAAGGAATAAACCACTACCCCTGTACCCAACACCGTTTGACTCTATCTAAGTGCCTTAAGGAACTTTAGTGTTGTCCTAAAAGGCTTGTGTCTAATTGTGTGAGTCAAACAATTTTTCAAAATGATATAATTTTTGAAAACATATACTATATATTCAATCAGACAAGCATGAATTCCATAAAAACATTATTATGTTGAAGCACTATTTTGAAAATATATTTTAAAAAAAATATTCTAACAATTTTGAAAACAGTTTTGAAAAAATATTCTTCAATTTATTAGTGCTTAACATCTCACCCATTTTAAATGTCTCAATACAGCAAGCATGGTTGCCTTATGGGTGCATTGTGAGATGCTTGAATTATTTTCTTTAATTCATTATTAAATCTAAGATTTAATTGAAACTTGTGTTAGATTCAAATCTAGCAATAGTAAAGTGAATTTGATTTTCAGTAATTGGCTTCCAGGTCTTGGAGAGGCACTAGGCTTCTTTGGCCGTAGCTTTATTAGATCATCAACCCTTTCCTTGACAAAGCCTTTTATAGAAAATTCATCTTCAAGTTACTTCTTGACAGATTTTAGTCTAACTAGTTTGGTCTTGGATTGGTAGCTTCGTCTAGTTCCACCATAAAGGTTTCCCTAACGTACTATCATCTCACCTCCTCCCAATACTAGGTTGTTCAAGTTTCAATTATTCTTTTTCCTATAGCCGTTCTGAATTATGCATAAAATTTAAATATGAATGACATGTCATATATTTAAAAGAAACAGCAAATACATGGCATGAAGTTATGCATGAGTCAAACAAGTCAAAATATTTAATTAAGTTTCTAAAGATGTATCAAATTCCCGATTTGATACATGTCGTGTGAACCCGCGAGTATGTCAACCCACTTTGACATATTTAATTTTATTAAATTAATTGTTGCGGTTTGGGTAAAATTTTATTTGGTTTAAGTTATTTAAAAATTAATTGGAATTGAGTTAATTAAGAATTAATTAAATTAATTAAAATTAATTTGAATTTGATTAAGATTTAATTGAAATTTAATTGAATTAATTTGAATTTATTTGAAATTGAATTAAGATTTAAATGAAATTTAATTGAATTAATTTGAATAATTTGAATTTGAATTAAGATTTAATTTAAATTTAATTGAATTAATTTGAATTTGAATTAAGAATTAATTGAATTAATTTGAATTAATTTAAATTTGATTTAACTAAGATTTAATTGAATTAATTTTGAATTAATTTGAATTTGAATTAATTAAGATCTAATTGAATTTATTTGAATTAATTTGAATTTGATTTGAATTAAATAAGGAAATAATTTAAGTTGATTAAATTAAATTGAGGATTATTTTTGAATTAATAAATTAAGGATTAATTAAAGTTCAGAATTAATTGATCTTAAAACTAAAGGATTATGTTAAGGCTTAAAAATTGATTAAAATTTAATCAAAGTTTTTAAGGTTTTTCTTGATTTAATTTTCAATATTTCTGGGTTGGTCAAAAGTTGTGGGTCTAATTTCATCATCTTCATTATTTCAAAAATATCTGATTCCCTTACTATTTCTTCTTTAATTATCTTTTCAAGTTTTTCTAATAATTCTAATTTATTTGAGTCTTTGTGAACATTATTGATTATGACCTTGATCTTAGAAAATTCCATCTCCTCCTCAAAATTAGATCTTTCAATATCCTCAAAGTAGGAGGAGTAATATGGGCTACTAGTTAATATTTAAGAATTATCCAAGGGAATAGTTAAATTATAATCTAAAGAGACATTATCTCCACTATCCTTAGAAATATTTTCATTAATTTAGGATTATCTCCAGAAATATCTTCATTAATTTCAGAGTTAGCTTTAGAAATATCTTTATGAATTTCAGAGTTATCTTTAGAAATATCTTTATGAATTTCAAATTTGAATTCAGTATTATCCTTAAGATTTTCAAATTTGAATTCAGTCTTATCCTTAGGATTTTCAAATTTGAATTCAGTTTTATACAAAGGATTTTCAAATTTGAATTCATAATTATTTGAATTAAAATTGTCAGAGTTTTCAGTATTAATTTCAGTAATTCTATCAGATCTATTTTCAGAATTAAAATTAAGATTAATTTCAGAATTAATTTTACAGATTAATTTATTGGTATTGATAATTAAAGAGTTAATATTTGATAGTTTATTACTGTCTACATTATCTAGTTGATCATGCAAGACATTAATTTGCCTATTTGCACAATTTAATTTTTCAGTAAAATTATCTAAATAATTTACATAAGAAATTGCAGGAGATTTAAAAATTTTCAGAACATAAAATTTATGTACCTTTGCCAGACACTTATTTTTGTAATGTCCGTATTTTCCGCATTTAAAGCATCGTACGTGACTTTTGTCTCTCCGGATTCCTGGCGCTGGTGCCTCCTTTGCCACCAGTGAGGAACGATTTTTACGAGTAGGGCACTGATTTTTATAATGCCCTCTCTCCCTGCACGTGAAGCATATAATATGAAATTTAAAAGTAGACATTAAAAAATTGTACCTGATTCACCCTTGGGCTCCCCCTCAACTCCTAGCGTCATTGCTCCGTCGGCGGTTAGCCCGGTGAAGAGCAGTCTGGCTCTGATACCACGTGTAGGACCGGTGCCGTCGATAGAGGGGGGGGCGAATATCGACCGTAAATCATTCTCGGTAAACTTCGTGAAACTTTCAATCTTGTTAGACTCAGAGCGTTAGTGCAACGGAAAAGTAAAACAGAATGAATAGAACAAACAATCACAGCAGACACGCGGGATTTATTTAGTTGGTTCCCGACCCCCCAGGGTCAGTACGTCCAAGGCCTATGTACTCGGTGTGAGTCCACTATTGGTCTCCTTTTCGAAATTTCCAGAGGCGGAGTAAAACCGTCTTACAGTGTAGAAGTACAATCAAAAAGATAATTAATTACGTGCAGAATAATAAAAGCAAACCAAACAACAAGGATTTGAAACTCGGCCGATCTAGACCTCCGAAGTGTCGTGCACTTCCTCCTGGAGCCTCCCGATCGTAGAGCCTCATCTTTGGTGCATTGTCGTCGATTAGAATGATCAAAATCGATCTGGAAAGTTGTGTCTGAAGCTGAGGGGTCAAAGCCCCTTATATAGGCTTCATTCGGACGCCTGTGACGATGGGGGCGCCCCTATAGACTTGGTCAAACTTTATCCCCGGGCCGAACTCGCCACAGTTGATAAAATCTTTGACCAGGGCACCCCAGACCTCCCAGGCGCCTGAGTTAAGGCTTATCTATGTTTCGAACTCGAAACAACAAATACAGCTTTCAACTTGGGTGCCCGTATCATCCCGGGCACCTGAATGCTAGCCTATTCTGCCTTCTTCACGAAACTGCATCTTTTGCTCTTTGGGCTGGGCGCCTGGATCCTACTGGGCACCTGGCTTCAAAGCTTCTAGCCCAAAGCTGGGTTTTGTTCTTTGATCTGGGCGCCCCCATCAATAGGGGCGCCTGGGTTGGCTGGTTTCCAGCCCCTTGCCTGCTTTGTCTCCGGTTCTTGGTACCTGCAAGATACACAAATACAAAGCAAATATACACACAATATTAGCCTTAAGGACTTGGTTCGGACTTTGGATTTCCACGAAACCCTAGGTCAAACCGACGCAAGTTCCCACCCCTGAGAATGTTTTACCTACTCCTTTTAGGAGTCGGTTGCCACCCAGTCATTCGGGTGGACTTTTGCTTAGCTTCCGATACTCTCGGATCTCGAGATGTCCGAACCCCGACCCGTCTCTACTTCTGTCCTTAGTCATCACTCAGCTATGTTGCTCAGTTCCTCAGACCAAGACTTCGTTCCCAAACCCTAAGTCTAGGACTTCGGTACCCAACCCTCGACCAGGTCTTCGTGCCCAATTCCTCAAACCAGGTCTTCGGTGCCCAACCCTCGGTTAGGTCTTCTTGCCCAGTCCTCGACCAGGACTTCGTGCCCACCTTCCGAGCAAGTCTTCGGTGCCCAGCCTTTTGCTAGGATATAGTGCCCAATCCATGATCAGGACTTAGTGCCCAATTCTTCGAACCAGGACTTATTGCCTAGATTTACTAGGACTTTGGTCCATTTTGTTACTCCTCTCTTAACTCCCCTTCTCTTGTTTAATGTATCACTGACTTAAGTGTATTGTCAAATATTAAAACACTTAGAGGAGAGCATCACTGATGTAACTTGCACCAACAGATAGTACGTTAGGGAAGCCCTTCTAATAAGGTCAAGTAAGGTGAGGCGTACCCTACTTGGTCTATTTAGTCTGGTGGAACTAGCCGAAGCTACCGATCCAAGACCTAAGCTAGTTAGACCAAAATTTTTCAAGAAGTAATTTGAAAATGAATTTTTGATAAAAGGCTTTGTCAAGGAAAGGGTTGTTGCTCCAATAAGGCTACGACCAAAGAAGGAATTTATGCCTCGCCAAGACCTGGAAGCCGATTACCGAAAATCAAATTCACTTTACTATTTGATAAATTTGAATCTAACACAAGTTTTGATTAAGTCTTAGATTTAAGAATGAATTAAGAAAGATTATTCAAGCATCTCACAATAAACCCATAAGGCAACCTTGCTTGATTGTACTGAGACATCTAGAATGGGTAAGATGTTAATTAAGGACTAATAAATTGGAAAATGCTTTCAAAATTATTTTCCAAAATTCTTAGAATATTTTTCTAAAAATGTATTTTCAAAATAGTGCTTTAACATAATAATATTTTATGGATTTCATGCGTGTCTGATTGCTTATATATGATAGTTGTTCAAAATTACATTATTTGAAAAACTTGTTTGACCTACACAATTAGACACAAGCCCCTTAGGTCAACACTAAAGTCCCTTAAGGCACTTAGATAGAGTCAAACGGTGTTGGATGTAGGGGGAGGGCTTTCCTTTGTGTTTTTTTAACTGTGCTTCATAAAATCAGTTTCACTAATATTTTTCGAAAACTGTGCTTTATAAAATCACTATCACTAATATTTTTCGAAAACTATGCTTTATAAAATCACTATCACTAATATTTTTTGAAAATTGTGCTTTACAAATCACTATCACTAATATTTTTTGAAAACTATGCTTTACAAATCACTATCACTAATGTTTTCCGAAAACTGTGCCTGACAAATTACCTTCATTTCGAAATATGTTTTTCAAATACTCATTTTTTTGAAATTTCAATATTTCAAAATGCATTCTAAAAATTGTGCTTATTTCTCTTTTGATGTTGATAAACCCTAAAGTCACAGAGGAAAAGTCTACCTCATGATCTACAAGGACTCCTAGGATTGTATCAAATTTAGGGGGAGTCTAAGTCAAAAGAAAATTCTCTGACAAGTATTTCTCAAATTTTTTTGGCCATTATTTTTGACATTATTATATAATTCTTTTGGTCTAAAACCAAACCCTAAAGACTCAGAGGAAGAGTACTTGTGGTCAACAAGCTTCCTAGGACTGGGTCAAGCTTAGGGGGAGGTCAAAACTGAGAGAATTATTGAACATTTCAAAATAATATGTTTTCATGCACTGTATTTTTAAATCCTTTTGAAAACATAAGGAATTTTTTCCAATACTGTCCTCTTTTATTTTATGAAAATATGATACTATCACTTTCAAAAAAATTTTGTTTATAAAATTCCTTTGGAAAATAATATTTACCTGAGTTTGGAGAATTTCCAAGACACATAAGGAAATGTCCTTGTAGTTAACAAGGTTTCCTAGGATTGTGTCAGACTGGAAAGGAAACCAAATCAAGTAAAATATTATGTTTTCAAATATTCTTCAAAAATGCATGATATTTTTCAAAAAATACTTATATTTTTTCAAAAGGTGCATAATATTTTTTTTTCAAAAACGCATAATATCTTTCAAAAGTGCTTGCATTGTTGTCAAAAACTCAATATTGTTCAAAAGTACTTGCATTGTTTTCAAAAAGCTCAATATGTCTCAAAAGTGCATGCATTGTTTTCAAAAAGCTCAATATGTCTTAAAAGTACTTGCATTTTTGAAAAGATCAAAATATTTTTCAAAGTACAGATATCTTTTAAATACTAACATGTTTCAAAGAACATTTTATTGTTTTTCAAAGTGAAAATGTGTTAAGTGTAAAATATCTTTTTTTCACAACATTTTTCAAGGTATTTGTTTGCAATCTTTTGAAAAATCTTTTCTAAATGAAAGTGTTTCTAAGGCAAGAAATTTTCAAAAGTTCCAAATATTTTCCTACAATGACAAATATTTTTTCCAAATTGCACAATACTTTTTCAAAGCAGAATTTTTCTTGGTGCAACTGAAGTAAAGTTTTGTTTCATTGTTGGTGCAAGGCTATTTTTGTCATTTTTGATGTATGACAAAGGGGGAGAGTGAAATTTTTGTCGTCTTCCAGAAGGATCAAAAATGAAAATCAAAATGTTTTTCAAAAAGGGGGATGTAAGCTTAAGTTAGAGTTTTTTTTTCTTTTTTCTCCCAAAAGATCAAAACTTTTTTTCAAAACTTAGATCAGTTTTTCAAGGATCATAATTTTGCCCTTTCAACCAATCTAACTTAAGATATTGTCAAACATCAAAAAGGGGGAGATTGTTGGTGCAAGATGCATCAGTGATGTCCTCCTCTAAGTGTTTCAATGTTTGACAATATGCTTAAGTCAGTGATACATTGAACAAGGGAAGGGTGAATCAAGAGAGGAGTAACAAAGTGAAGAAAAGTCCTAGTTAACCTAGGCACTAAGTCCTGGTTCTAAGAATTGGGCAATAAGACCTGGTGAGTGAAGCTGGGCACTAAGTTCTGGTTCGTGGAATTGGGCAATAAGTCATGGCCGAGGGCTGGGTACCTAAAACCTGTCCAAGGGTTGGGCACTAAGTCCTGGTTCATGGAATTGGGCACTAAGTCCTGGCCGAGGGCTGGGCACCTAAGTCTTAGACCTAGGGTTTGGGCACGAAGTCTTGGTCCGAGGGATTGAGCAACTTAGCTGAACGATGACTAAGGACAGAAGTAGAGACGGGTCGAGGTTCGGACGTCTTGTGATTCGAGAGTCTCGAAAGCTAAGCAAAAGTCCACCCGAATGGGCTGGGTGGCAACCGTCTCCTGAGAGGAGTAGGTGAAGGCGCGGTTCCCGAGGGTGGGAACTTAGGCGTCAGTTCGACCTAGGGTTTTGCAGAAATCTGAAGTCAGAACCAAACCATTTCGTTAAGGATAAGATTGTATATGTGTTTACCTTGTATTTATGTATCTTGCAGGTACCTAAAATGGAAGACAAAGCAGGCAAACAAACACACAACAAGGCTGAAAAGAGGGCTGCTAGGCGCCCCCATCAACTAGGGTGCCTCAATGGATCAAGGTGCCTCAATGAACCAGGCGCCTCATTCATTCAGGTGCCTCCTTCAATACATGCACCCTGGATCAAAGGGTTATCTGATGCTGCGAGTCCGGCGTGGAGATAAGCATTGACCAAGCCCTGTGAGGCGCCCCATTGATCACAGGCACCCCAACAAAGGCTATAAAAGGGGCTTCGACCCCTCATCTCAAGACACAACTTCTAAGACCATTCTGAGCTTTTTGACTGACGATAAAGCGCTAACGATGAGGCTCTGTGACCAAGGAAGCTTCAGGAGGAAGTGCGCGGCACTTCGGAGTTCCTGATCGGCCGAGTCTTCGACTCTTTTTGGTTTGAATTTAAATTCTACAATTATTTTTATATCTTTTGATTGTAATCTGTGCACTGTAAGACGGGTTTCTCTGCCTCCAGAAAGTTTGGAAAGGAGGCCACTAGTGGACGGGCGTTCCCGTGCTTAGGCCTTGGATGTACTGACCCTGGGGGTTGGGAACCAAGTAAATCCCGTGTGCATTCTGAGTTGTGTCGTATTTTATTTTTTTGTGCTATTTTCCGCTGTGCTACTAACTCCTTGATTAGAACGAATTTCGAAAGTCGACAAAAGACGAATCCCCACGAAAAGATTTTTACCGTCGATATTCACCCCCCCCCCCCCGCTCTATCGACGGCACCGATCCAACACCTTGAGCATTCCCTTGACTTGGACATTGTGTCCACACAAGGATGGATCTAACCCTAGCTCAATGGGTCTCCCTTAATCCTGTGTTAGGAGATAACATGTGTAACTTAGAATCTTATGACCAAGGAACCCTAGTGATAAGGAAAATACTTTAACTGGACATCTTGAGTTACTTTGCCTATCTAATGGCACTGGATAGTCAATAGGGGAGGCACTCCGGTGTAAAGTTGTAGCCCACACCAATAATTTTGTTGGACTACCTATAATCCCAAACCATAGAAACCAAGGCATTATCAGCCCATGGAACATCAAAGACCATCACATAGAAACCTATGCCCTAGGACATCCCCTTTCATAGCCTTTCCTTCTCAAGAGCCTAGATTTTCTCTCTTCTCTTCTCAACTCTTTCTCTCCCTCTAAGCATGTTTCGATGTGATCTTCACTCTCTTTCCGATTCGTCTAGCTAGCTCGTGCTTGCAAACTCCCTAGTAGCTACCTACCTCAGTCCCTGTAGATACAATATCTTTTTATCACTTGACAATATTCCTTGCACTTGCGAAGCAAACATCAAGTTTTTAGCACCGCCGCCGGGGACTGAGAGTCCAACATTAAGCGATTAGCATTTAGAGTTAGACTAGACATTTCTTTTTGCTAGGTGTATATATTTGTTGCACACTTGTTGAGTTTACTTGCTTAATTCATTTTTGCATCTCTTTATAGAAAACACAAAAATATAGTTTTTTTCTTTACACAGTTATAGAAAACACAAAAACATAGTTGTTTTCCCTTGCATACATACATTGAAAATACAAAAAGATACTTGTCCATAGTTGGTTTCCTGTTTCTCGCATCGATTTTCATAGAAATACCAAAAATACTATTTCATTAAGTTTAGTGGACTCTTGCTGTGTATACGTAGACTTCTTCTTGTAGGATCTTTATTGCCTTAGAGTAGGAGTTACCACAGGCTCCGAACCAAGTAAAACCAACAGTGTTAGTATTGATTGTGTCTCTTTTACTTTCCACTATGTACTATCCCTCGAGTTTTTATGAAAAAGTGAAAAAACTGCGAGCACCATTCAACCCCTCCCAAAATCGTATAATGAGAAGAGGAGGATAGTAACAAGACTACTATCTCCTTTAAATGAATACAAGTAAGACAAGTTTATCACAACTATAAGTTGAAGATGAAGCGTTGTTGTCGGAGAGACTTTCAGCATCAGAGTAGCAAGACTTGCACAGGTGATCACAGTTGGAGCGTGATGTTGAGTAGTGAGAATATTATTTTGGCTCAGACCCTGAGGGCTTCTTATATAAGAATCGTTTGGTCAACTGATCCACCATTCTATTGATTGAACCTTTTGGTCAACTAATCCACAATCGGTTGACTGAACTCCATGTCCTTCCTTGTTTGCCCTAATTTAATCTGATCAATCCTGTGATTTTCACTATTCAGTAGACTAATGTAGTTGACCTGTCATTGAAACCTGAAAACTTCATTTATTGCATGATTCGATCTGATCTTCTATCGTTACTATTTTTGGATCGATTAAGGTTATCTGTCAACTGATAAAATTATACTACCATGTTTACAAAGTTTGGTTTTGATTCTATGCCACGTTGGTCGGATCGGTCGATTGAACTCTTTTATTAGTCAACTGAACCCTCAGTCAACTCAGAACTTCATTTATCTACAAAACAAAATTAGCACGTGCAATATAATAATATTCCTACAAAACAGAGTTAGCACAATTGAAAGTATGTATAAATATGACAGTTAGGATTGTCTTGCTCTCAACTTAAAAACTTCTTGATTTTTCAATTAGACTAGCACCTAAGGTTTGTCTCAACCGGGACACAATTTTACTGCACTCACTCTAAGAGCTTACCTCAACTCACTTGCCAAACATCGAGTCCTTCAAACCGGTTTGGACTTAAACCTCTCAATATCAGATCGGCCTGCTAGTGCTTCCACTTGATTCGGTATCGGGTCCTCCTACCAAATGTATGGTCTCTTTGACCCATCTAGACTTCCTGCCTAGTTTTCATGATCTGTTGATACTTTCCTTGCCTATCCACAACTAGGGTTTTCCCTTGCCTAGTCTCAACTAGGACTTTTCAAGTTAAGCATCCTGCACACTTGGTCAATTCATTAGATAACAACAAGACATAACTTGAACTTTTGACAATATCAAAACATAGGTTTGATTCTAGTGCACCCTACACCAACAATCCCCATTTTGATGTTTGGCAATCTAGGTTCGAAGTTAAGTTCAAAAATATGATAATGAAATAACTCCCCCTCAAGATAAACCTCCCCCTAAATTTAATATCTCTCCCTCTTAGACAAATATCAAAAAATAGGGTCTATAAAAAAATTCTAAGTATCAAATTAAAAGTAATTTTAAGATAAAATTTTGAAAGAAAAAAATTCTAAGTAAAAAATAACACCAATTTCAAAAAAAATGAATTAATGTTAAAGTTACATTTTTTTTCAAGTGAAAATTTTAAGATAATTTTTGTAAAATATGAATAAAAGAATAAGTTTTGAAAATTGTTTTTCAAAAATAAATCTAAAAAATTTCTAAGTGAAATTTATTTTCAAAATTAATTTTTAAAGTAGTTTTTCTATGTAAGAAAAAAACTTTCATAAAAACTTGATATTTTCAAAAATAGAATCGAAAATGTTTTCAAGTTATAAATAGGATTTTTCTAAGTGAAAATGGATTTTATAAAAAAAATTACAAAAATGAGTTTTAAATGAATTTTTTAAAGGGAAATGCTCCCCCTTAATTTTAGTTTTTAGCTATTTATCATAAGATATCAGCTTTTGACTAAAGTTAGGCAAGTTGAGTGTTTGGGTTCCAATTAGTTTTGACTAAAAAGGGATCACCTAACTTGATCAACGTGTGTTTAAAATCCAGATTTATATCGATGTACAGATAAAAGCATCTGAAATCTAAACTACATCCTAAACATCTCGCCAATTCTAAGTTTTATAATACACAAGCAAGGAACCATAATGTGTTTGTGAGATGTTGGCTGCCTATAACTATAGGTTCATGCATTCTATGATATGACCTAGGCTAGTTCCATCTTAAAACTTTTAGAAACACTAAGTTTTTGAAAACCAAAATTTAAAAGCAAGTAAAAGAATATAAAGCACATGTCTAATCATCACTTAGATTACTGAATTCAGATTTTGGTAAAGGTTTAGTAAATATGTCAACTAAGTTTAACTTAGATTCAATGTAGTTGAGTTCAATATTTCCTTTTGTAACATGATCTCTAACAAAATGATGTTTAACTTCTATGTGTTTTATCCTAGAGTGATGTATTGGATTTTTAGTTAGATTTATTGAACTTATATTATCAATAAATGTTTTAACATTTTTGTAATCTATGTCAAAATCTTTTAAAGTGTTAGATATCCATAATAGTGTGGGATCGGATTGAAACGATAGAGGGGGGGTGAATATCGTTCATAAAACTTTTTTCGGAAGTGTTAGAGTAATTGCACAGCGAAAAATAAAACCAATAGCTAACACGATTTGTTTTTACTTGGTTCAGAGTCGCGGTCGGCTCCTACTCCAAGGCCCACGAACCTTGACCGTTTACTATGGGCAATTCTATATTTTCGTGAAAGATTACAATTCAAGTGTACAAATATAGAATTGAAAAACAGAGTTACAGCACTTAAAGAAAAATCAGTTTTATCGACGACCGGAGGGGTTGGAAGTTTCCGGAGCAGCGGATCGTCGTCAGCGCTTGAATCACAAGTACGGAACTTGTCGGAGTGGAGCGCTTGAGCGTAGCAGATGAAAACAATTGATGTTGAAGCCTTGGGGGTGAACCCCCTTTTATAGTGGTCAGTGGGGCGCCTGTGTTGAAGGGGGTGCCTGACACGTGGCCTCTCCTGCGCGAACTCTAATCCGCAGGCTTGGTCAGTGTCTATCCCCTTCATTGAGGCGCCTGAGCTGACTGGGGCGCCTGTGTTAACACAGACGCCTCACTTGACTTGGTCTAGAGGCTTGCGTGGCAGTTTGCTTCGATGGCTTGGTTTAACCCTTCACTAGGGTGCCTGTATCAACACAGGCGCCTAGCCCAGCTAGGGCGCCTCACTCCATTGAGGAGCCTAAGTGCAGAAAACTCCTTCCATTCGTTCCTGCAACCAGGGTTAGATCCAAAGACATACAAAGCATACAAATGATAGTGTTAGACCATTATTTACAGCCTAAGCTATCTTGATTTGGGTTTCCCAAATGGAACCCTAGGTCGAACTGACGCCTAATATTCCCTCCTATGGGGAATGCATCCTCACCTACTCCTCTCGGGAGAATTTTTTCTTTTTGCCAACCGGCTCCTCCAGTTGGACTTTTGCCCAGCTTTACTCACTAGGTCTTCGTGCCCAGTCCGTGACCAGGACTTCGTACCCGGCTTTACTCACCAGGTCTTCGGTGCCCAGTCCTCGACCAGGTCTTAGTGCCCAGCTTTACTCACCAGGTCTTCGGTGCCCAGTCCTCGACCAGGACTTCATGCCCGATTCCTCGAACCAGGACTTAGTGCCTAGTGTACCTAGGACTTTTCCGCACACTTGATCAGCATTGTTAGACCACAACAAATCTTAACTTCTGAACTCTTTGTCATTATCAAAACAAAGGTTTAACTTTGGTGCTTCCGGCACCAACAAATAGTTGTGTGACACATTCACCCATGACTATATATTCAACTTCAGTAGTAGATAGTGCAACACGGTGTTGCTTTTTACTAAACTAGCTTACTAATGAGGATACTAGTAATTAGCAATCCCTACTTGTGCCTTTTCTTTCTAACTTAAAGCCAACATAGTCCAAGTCAAAATAATCAACCAACTCAAAATTGGTAGTTCTAGGATACCACATTCCTACATTTATTGTTCCTTTTAGTTACTTAAAAATTCTTTTAACATTTGTTAAGTGAGATTCTTTAGCACAAATTTGGTATCTAACACACATGCTTACTACAAATAATATGTTAGGTCTGCTTACAATTAAGTATAATAATCTACCTATCACACTTCTATAGTGTTTAGTTCTACTAGCTTACCATTTGGATCATTATCTAACCTTATATTTGTTGTCATAGGGGTTTTTAATTCTTTAGTATTTTTTATGCCAAATTTCTTAACTAATTATTTTTATTTTTATTATAGTGGCCTTAATTCTCTTCTCTACTTTGTTTTATTTGTAATCCTAAGAAGAAATTTAATTCCCCTACTAAGCTCATCTCAAACTCATTTTCCATTAAAGTTATAAATTCTTTTAAAAATTTAGAATTGGTTGAACCAAATACTATGTGATCTACATATACAGGTTATAAATATGTCTGAGTCAATGATTTTTGTACAAAGTGTTGGGTCAATTTAACCTTCTACAAAAACTTTTGAACTCAAAAAACTAGGCAATCTTTCCTACCAAGTCTTAAGTACTTGTTTTAACACATATAATGTCTTTTTAAATCTATAGACATGGTTTGTATATTCTAAATCTTCAAAACCAAGTGGTTGACCTATATAGACTTTTTCTTTAATTAGCTAGTTTAACAATACAAATTTTACATTCATTAAATAATTTGAATCTTGATGTGATGCATAGGCTAGCAACATTCTGTTGAATTTAAGTTTAGCAACTGGAGCATAGGTCTCATCGAAATCTAGTCCTTCGGCTTGACTAACCCCTTTAGCAACTAGACGGGCTTTATTTTTAATGATTTCAACTTTATCATTCAATTTATTTCTAAAATTATTATTGATTTATTTATAGGTGGATGTACTAAGTCCCACACTTATTTCTTTCCTATGGTTTTGGGTTCAATTTTAGAAATTAAAGTCATTTGACTTTGACTTATGTTCCTAAACGCTGATCGAGTTTGGACTCTTAATTCTGGGTTACCTATGATTTGTTCAATTGGACGCATGGTTTGCATTTGTACATAGTGTTATAGGGTTAGGTTCTACTTGTTCATTTTGACTTTCTTCTTGTTTGATTTAGTGTATCTTCTTCTTGTTGAGTTGTATTAATCTTATGTAATTCATTTAATTTATCAGAATTATGGTGTTCTTGATTTGAGTTAGATTTCAAATAGTAAGAGTTTTCATCAAATGTGATATCTGTAGATTCTTCAATTTTTTGTGTTATTTTGCTATAAACTTATAAGCCCTACTATTAGATGAGTAACCTAGAAGGATTCCCTACTGAGTTTTTATGTAAACATTCCAAGGTAGTCCTTAGTATTTAAAATGTGTACATTACATCTAAATACTCTTAAGTATTTTTCATTTGGTTTCTTATTAAAATAGATTTCAAGGTGTTTTAACTTATAATTTGTTTATTATAACTCAATTTTGGATATAGCATGTGTATTAATGGCTTCGTCCCAAAAGTACTTAGGTAAGTTGTATTCGTTTAACATTGACGTCTGCTTCTTATAGAATTCTTTTTTTTTCTTTCTACTATTCTATTTTATTGGGGTGTTTTAGGATACAGAAATTCATGAATATATACATTTTCTAGATAGATTTATAAAATTATGATTTTTAAATTCTTCACCATTATCACTTCTATTTTTCTTAATTTTTAGATCTTTTTTATT
This sequence comes from Boesenbergia rotunda, assembly GCA_024364735.1. NCBI lineage: Eukaryota > Viridiplantae > Streptophyta > Magnoliopsida > Zingiberales > Zingiberaceae > Boesenbergia > Boesenbergia rotunda. Next base: position 287,911 of record JAGFNQ010000387.1, read on the forward strand.
TTCTATTTGTTTGCACAAATTATTAAATATCTCAAAGGTTTCATGTTTATGTTTTAAGAATTTACCTAAGTATGTCTGGAGTAATCATTAATTATAATTAAGCAATATAAATTTTCATTAATTGATTTTATTCTATGAGAGTCAATAGGTCTAAATGTAGTAGTTCAAGTATCCTATTAGTTCATCCTTGGTTAATTGATTTGTGTGTTGAGTTGGTTTATTTTCCTTGTTGACATACATTGCAAGTTTTGTTATCTATAAATCCTAGATTGGGTAAACCTTTAACTAATCCAATCTTGTTTATTTTTAGTATGTTCCTAACATGGGTGTAAGCTAATCTCCTATGCCACAACTATGTTTCTTCTTGTTATGTCAAATGTCACTTAAAATGAGGTTCTAGGTAGGTTTATTGAGTAGATGTTGCTTTGTCTAAGTCCTTGATTGGTATGTTTGAATATTTGGTATGATTTATTAAGCATTCAGAGGATAAGAACTTAACTATAAAGCCGACATCACATAGTTGACGTATGTTAAGTAAGTTAAAATCAAAATTTTTAACAAGTAAAACTTTTCTAATTGAGAAATTTGATTTTAACTGAATATCATCTTTTTCCAATTATCATAAGTTTGTCATTGTTTCCAAGGCAACTGATCCTAGATCTTCAGCCATTTGTCAAGAGTATTCATTAATCCAAATCTTTAAATTCCTACACACAAAGTGGGAGTTAGACCAAAGTGTTGGTTTGATGGATTTTCTTTGTCTAATTCTTCTCACTAGTTCTAAGTTATCAAACAAGATAAACCAATAGTTATGTGAGATGATTCAAATTATTTTAGGTTTAAGTTTAATTTAAGATTAATTAAACTTTAAAGTTGATTAATTAACAAAGGATTAAGGATAATTAAGTTGATTTTTAAGTTAATCAATTTAATTTGTTTGGGTTAAGTTAAACTAAATTAATTTCAAATAAATTGATGATTGATTAGTTATTTAATGGATTAATTTGCATAGTTAATGATTAATTAATTTAGTGTAAGATTAAGTTTGTAAAGTTAAGTTGATGATTAAGTATTATTTTAAGTAATTAAATTTTTAATAAACAATTAATGCGATTTATTAATTAAATTAAAGTTGTTGATTAAGTTATCTTTTAATTTAAGTTGAAATTCAGATTTTTGTTCTTGAGTTATTAATAATTAATTTTAATTTTGTTGGATTAAATTATTAATGATTTGAATTAATGATTAATTAATTTAGTTAGGTAAACATATAAGGTTAAGTTTTAAATAAGTTAATTAGATTATAATTGATTTTGGATTTTAGTTTAATTAATTAGTTAAGGTTACTTTTGGATTTGATTAATCAAGTTCAAATTAATTGTTAGATTAATTATTACTTACTTTAATTAAAGTTGATTTATTAAATTAATTTGAATTATTAAGAATTCTTGAAAATGGTTGTTTAACCCTTGTTAGATTCAAACTCAACTTTGGGTTCATCAAGGGGTTTATAGGGTAAGTTTCCAAGTTGTGGTGAGTCACAAAGGACATCATTAAAGTAACCATGTGTCTAGTCAAAATTTCTCAAAAATAACCAACCCAAAGAACTTAATATTGGATTTTGGTCTAATTAGCTCATGTTTGATTGGGGTAGCTTCAACTAGATCCACTAAGTCTAGTGCACTAGATAGAACATATATGATTTGTTGGTCGTGGATTCCGGGTCACGCATGGGAAACCTCTCCATGTCCACAGATTAAAATTTTTAATCCGAATAGAGACCTATTTCCCAACCAACCGTCTCATCGTCATACTAATTGATTCGAGTTAATACTTGACCAAACTTGTTGTTCAAGCCTTGTAACTCGCCTAACCAATTAGTCACGGAATATATAATTAGTGGATCATCAGTTTTTGTATTTATCATCGGAGTCCAAAATAATTAATTATCATAATTAATTAAACAGTAATTAACATCCAATGATAATTAATTAAACACATGAAATGATAGAAAGAACAAAGGAACCAAAGGAGAAGATATACCTTCCGTTTTACCTCGCCATCTTCTACTGTATAACTCTCCCCTTCTTGGATATCGTGTGGGCGACGATCTACCAAGAACCGAAGTCACCAAAGCCACCAACCAATCCCTTTTCTTCCTTCTTCCTTGCTCCAAGAACCCTAGATCCTAGGGTTGCCACCGGCCACCACTTCCTCTCCAACCTTGCGCCGCCGGCCACTCCAAGCCACCAAGGTGTGCCGGCCACAAGATATCAGAGAAGTGGAAGCAAAGGAAGATGAAGAAGAAGGTGAAGAAGAAGAAAACAATCCTCTTCTTCACCAACCCTAATCGGCCACCACCTACTTCCCTCCCGCCGACGCCAAGCACCACCTTTCCCCTCCTTGCCGCCGGCTCTCCTTTCCTCTTCTTCTCAAGATCACACCGGCCAAGAGAAGAGAAAAGATCCTCTACTTCCTTGCGCCTACAACCAAGAGAAGTGAAGGGAGAAGAAAGAACAAAAGGAGGTCTCTTCTTTCTCACCGTCGACTACCCTAGGAGAGAGAAGGAGGGGGAGAGAAGAGAAAGGCCTTAGGGTTGGATGTGTGTTGGATTCCTTGGTCTCATGACACCATGGGGTATATATAGGGCTACAATAGGGACCATGAGGAGGAGTTGGGTCTTGACCACCTAATGGATCAAGGCCCGATCCATTAATGAAGATCCATTCGACTAAAGGATCCTCATTAAACTACCTCACGAACCCCATATTTAAATATGGGCTCCACCTATTATGAGTACAAATATTTCCCCGTGTTTAAGACATTGAATGTCTGTTAATTAATTAAATTACTAACAATTTAATTAATTAACATCTAACTCCTTAAGTAGTACCACTCAACCTTATCATCATGTCGGACCAAGTCCGCCTGCAGGATTTAACATGATGAACCTTATGAGCTCCTCAAGGGGACATCATCAACCCGACTCACCAGGACACGGTTTCCTTCTATAATCAACGGCACACCATGTAAATAATATTATTTTTCAACTTACCGGGCCTATCGATTTAACACATAATTCTTGCCTATTGATAAATCAAAGAAATAAATACTAAGTACATGTGCCCGTTATTATATCGGATTAAGAGCATGTACTCCATAACAACTGAGGTCTGATTCAATTATAAAGTTAGTATAAATTAAATTACCTCTATGTCGGTCCTGCTCAATACACACAAAGTACACTAGTGTAATTCTATGGTCAAGATAAACTAATACCAAATTACACTACAACCATCCCGATGGTTTGTCCAAATCCATCTCAGTTGTGAGCTTCTACTTATACTCTACAAGGAACTGATAACATGATCTTCTGTGCGACACCACACACCATGTTATCTACAATGTAAAGTATCAGACAATATGCACATACTAATATAAATATGCAAATAGTGATCTTGTGATTCTCTTTCAAAATATAGATGTCTACATAAAAGCAAGACTTTTAGTATACATCCTAACATGATTCAACTTAGACATGTCTTCGACAGAGATTCCTTAGCCTATCATCTCAATCCATTCTGATGTTACATTGTCTGGGTTGGTTAAATCTTTTTATAACTAATGGTTCTAAATTAAGAATTAAAACTAAACATGCATTTTAAAGTAGTAAATCAAACAATCATGCATTTAATAAGAAAAAATTATTTTCTATTGGCCCCCCTGAATCATAACCTTGATATGGTCTATCTAGGTAATGGATTCAATCCTTGGAACAATATTGGTTTGATCCATTTTGGTTAAGTAAACATGTTTTAGGGACCCGTGCGTGAACTTGATTTCTAACATTTTGACTAAATAAAGACAAATAAGATTTGTTGTTTGAGTTAACTTTGTATCCGAGTCTAGAGTTGTTGTACACAGCTTCTTAGAACTCAAGCATCATATTCAAACACTTGGAACCCAAGTTGAACTTTTCTAATATTTTCTTGACTCCCTCCACTTAACCTTTCAAGGTGAAATTTTCTTCTTTTGTTCACGCATAGCACGTTACCTCTAGTTTTGGTATGCTGGAGTTGTTTTGTTCTTTCTTCAGATTTCTTTTGATGAATTTCTTTTTAGTAAACATCTTCCAGACCATGTTTACTATCTCATCTTCATTGTTTGAATCTATGTCTAATTCATTTTCAAATTCTAGTTTTGGTCGAGACTTGGACTTAGCTGTTAGGACCGTAACCGTCAAGCTAGAGGGGGGTGAATATCTTGTTTCGATTTTCTTCCTACAATCGTTAGTGCGCAAGCGGAATATACTAAATAAAAACAAAAACTAATGAATAAGAACGACACACCGATGTACGTGGTTCGGAGATGATGTTCCTATTCCACGGCAGTCCGTGTTGGGACCGGGTGGATGTTGACATGGATGCGAGTTCGTAATTTTAAAATTAATTACGTGCAGCGGAAGATTTAGCATAAATAATTTCTCAAATTATTTAACCACACATCTAAGCATGCAACCTTATCTTGTGTAGACATGATCATATATTTAAAATTTTGCAGAAACGTAAACTAATTTACGTATTACCTCGCGTAACTCGAAGGAAGGGACGAGATCCAACCGTAAGCGTCCCTTGGAAGCTCCGCCTCTATTCGCGTCCACGCCGAGTTTTCTTCGGGATGACTTCGCAAAGCCACGAGTCTCGTATCGACAAGAACTACTAGATCCTCCAAAGACACGACAAGAATACCAAGAGAGAAGTCGAAAGACTAACCACCAAGGTTGGTCGGAATCACAATTCCGGTGAGAAGGAGGAAGATGACTTGCGCCCAATCCCAAGGTGATGATGGTCGGAGAGGAAGATCATCCCAACGGAAGAACTTCGTTGCCTCGGTGCTTCTCCTTGTGCTCACGGCAAGAGGAAGGGAGAAGAGGGAGAGAGCCGGCCAAGAGGAATAAGGGAGGAGAGGGAGAGAGCCCAGGCAAGAATACTTTGATTAATCTCCAAGCCTTGCCTTGGGTCCTTTATATAGTGGTCTCTCAACCGCCAAGTCTCTTTTTTCTTATGGAAATAATTTTCATAAGAAATTTATCATATAAATTTTCTATGACTTATTCCATCATGCCAAATTTTATCATATTTTAATTCATGATAAAAAATCAACTAAGTCTCCTTTTTTCTTATGGAATACATTTTCATAAGAAATTTATCATATAAATTTTCTTATCATGGAAAATCAATCCATGATTGATTTTATAAAATAAAATAAACAAATCCATTGTTCATTTTAATTTCCATGAAAAATAAATTTCTTTATATAAATTTCTTTATCATGGTAAAACAATCCATGATTGATTTTATAAAATAAAATAAACCAATCCATGGTTCATTTTAATTTCCATGAAAAATAAACCAAACCTTGGTTTATTATATAAAAATTTATATCATCCATAATTTTATAAAACAAACCACATTTGGTTTATTTTATAAATTGAACCAAACAATTTGGTTCTCTCCCTTTGTTGTGGTCGGCCAAGCAAAGAGGGTGGAGACCCTCTTTGGCCGGCCCATCCAAGCCACGCCCCAATGAATTAAACTCATTTAATTCATCTATTAAGTCTTCAAAAGACTTAGCCATTTTACGCTTCCGATGCGTCTCTGAAAAATTCAGATTCGACTTATCGTTTGGCTCAACCAAACCTAATCTCTCTTGATTGGAAAATCTAATTTTCAACTCGTTTTAAATCCCTCGGATTACTCGTAGTGCGTGTGACTAAATAGGCTTTCGATTTATGTTGGCCGTCTATAATTAACCAATTATAGAATGATCATGAGTGGCACCTAGTAGTACATCATGATCCCCAATTAATCGAAAGATCAACAGTTGACCTCAGAAATAATTCTGAAACCCGAATCATGTCCCATTCCCTTCACCATCTTACACCCACTTGGTTCAGGACATGGTCTATGTGTGTCAGTCCCCACTAGGCTGACTACGTCACACCTAGCCCAAGTAACGTTTTCTCGTCCTACGGATTCTAATTACTCTCATGTATTTAAGAGATTCATACTCTGAACATGTCATGCTCTGGCCAGAGGCTTCGAGTAACAATCCGACGACAGGCCTCGGGTATACATCTCCTCGCAAGGAGTGGTGAATCCTTTGTAGGCTGTTCAAACATCTTCGGGCACTTCGGCTTATACCCAATCATCCTGGGTCCACACCTCCTTGGAGATGCTTGCTTAGGATGTCAAAGTATAAGTCTCCACGACCAAGATGACTTGAACACCGTAAGTCAAAGGAACATCCCACATAAGCTGCAGTAAGATCTTCATTGACATATCTATATGTAGACTACCATATGAAGTTTTACAGCCAGTCACTCCAATGAACTAGTTCCCTTAACTAGCATTCATGTTTATCTCCGGACATCCCAATGTCACCAGCCAATGAGAATCAGCTAATTAGAGAATAACCCATGCTAGTCTCAACAGAATTGATAGTGTCCGTATTTATCAATTAATCAACTAGGGACAATTTCAATACTTCACAATTGCACATGTAGAGATAATCACTAGTTGTGAATTCATCACAAATTCTCTAATGCTATGAATTGTATTGCAGACATTCAGTAAATGAGTTTAAGATCTCAATTAAATACATAAACATGTATACTCAAATAGTAAATATTCATTTATTAAAATAAATGATTATAATCGTAAGGCGATTGTCTTAGGACATTTCTCCCATATCACTAACAAACTCCCACTTGGCCTAATGTCAATCACCACGGTATCCAATACCACAGGCTCTAACATGACCCTCAAACTTGCTTTGAGGCAAGGCCTTAGTTAAAGGATCCGCTAAATTCCTTTCAGTGGGAATTTTCTCAATTTGTATATCATTCCTACTTATAATCTCTCAGATCAGATGATAGCGGTGAAGCACATGTTTGGATCGCTGATGAGACCTTGGTTCCTTCGCTTGTGCAATAGCTCCATTGTTGTCGCAATAAACCGGAATTGCTTCATCAATGGTTGGAACCACACCAAGTTCTGAGACAAACTTCTTGATCCAGACTGCTTCCTTTGCTGCTTCCGAAGCTGCAATATATTCCTCTTCCGTGGTAGAATCCGCTACGGTGTCTTGTTTGGAACTTTTCCAACTTATTGCGCCTCCATTCAAAATAAATACGTATCCAGACTGAGATTTGGAGTCATTCTTATCTGTCTGGAAACTGATATCTGTATACCCACGTATTACCATATCACCTTCTCCATTCATTAGGAACACATCCTTAGTTCTTCTTAAGTACTTGAGGATTGTCTTGACAGCCGCCCAATAATCCATTCCAGGATCAGACTGGTATCTGCTTGTGATGCTCAGAGCATAAGATTCATCGGGCCTAGTACATAACATAGCATACATGATAGATCCTATCGCGAATGCATAAGGAATCTTATTCATGCAAATCCTCTCGTCTTCTGTGCGCGGACACATAGACTTCGAATGGTTGATCCCATGCTTGATGGGAAGGTAACCTTTCTTAGATTCCGACATGCTAAACCTTTTTAGCACTCGGTCTATATATGTAGACTGTGAAAGACCAAGCAACCGTTTTGATCTATCTCTATAGATTCTAATCCCAAGGATATAGGTTGCTTCTCCCAGGTCTTTCATGGAGAAAGTTTTGGACAACCAAATTTTGACTGACTGTAAGACTGATATATCGTTTCCTATAAGTAATATGTTATCGACATACAATACTAGGAATACGACTGCACTCCCACTAACCTTCTTGTACACACAAGGTTCGTCAGGATTTTGTGAGAAATCAAACTCTTTGATTGTCTCATCAAAACGGATGTTCCAGCTCCTGGATGCTTACTTTAGTCCATATATGGATCGTCGAAGCTTGCATACTTTGGTTTTATCAACCGATGTGAAACCTTCAGGTTGTATCATGTATACATCCTCAAGCAGGTTTCCATTAAGGAAAGCTATTTTCACATCCATTTGCCATATCTCATAATCATAAATAGCTGCTATGGCCAGGAGCATCCGAATGGATTTAAGCATAGCTACTGGCGAATAGGTTTCGTCATAATCAATTCCTTGTTTCTGACGATATCCTTTTGCCACTAATCTAGCCTTAAAGGTAACAACATTACCTTCCATGTCGGTTTTCTTCTTGAAAACCCACTTGCACCCTATGAGCTTAATCCATTCAGGCGGGTTAACCAAGTTCCATACTTGATTTTCGTACATGGAATCCATTTCCGACTTCATGGCTTCAAGCCATTTATCCCTTTCTGAATTTTTCAGAACACCTTCATAACTGATAGGTTCGTCATTGTTAACGAGTAACACATCGTTCGATTCACTTATGAGAAATCCGTATCTCTCTGGAATATTGCGTGTCCTATCCGACCTACGAAGAAGTGGTGTTGTTTTAGGTTCAACTGATAGCTCATCATTATGAGTTATTGGTTGTGGGTCTAGACTATGTGTCTCTATAATGTCTATTGGAGTTTCTTGAACTTCTTCAAGTTCAATACTACTCTCACTGTTTTCTTGTAAAAGAAATTCTTTTTCCAGAAATACAGCATGCCTTGAAACAAACACCTTTTGTTCCAAGGGATGATAGAATTGGTAACCCTTCATTTCCTTAGGGTATCCAATAAATAGACATTTATCAGACTTAGCATCCAATTTGTCTGATACAGTCCGCTTTACATAAGCAGGACAATCCCATATCTTAAGGTGAGTTAAATGAGTTTTCTTACTATTCCACGTCTCATATGGAGTAGTAGAGACCACCTTGGTCGGGACTCTGTTTAGCAAGTAAACAGCTATCTTAAGCGCATAGCCCCAAAAGGATTTTGGAAGAGTTGCATGATTCATTATAGATCTAACCATGTCCATCAAGGTTCGATTACGCCTCTCAGATACACCATTATGCTGTGGTGTATATGGCGGAGTCCATTGAGACAATATCCCATTGTCCCTAAGATAATCTTGAAACTCTTGACTCAAGTATTCACCACCCCGATCGGATCGAAGTATCTTAATACTTTTGCCAAGCTGTTTCTCTACTTCACTTCTGAACTCTTTGAATTTCTCAAAAGCTTCAGATTTGTGTTTCATTAAGAACACATACCCGAATCATGAGTGATCATCGATAAAGGTAATGAAGTAGCTATAGCCTCCTTGTGCAAGAGTTGACATTGGTCCACATACATCAGTATGTATTAGACCAAGTAATTCTCCCACTGGTTTACCTTTTCCGGAAAAGGGTAATTTGGTCATCTTGCCTTTTAAGCATGATTCGCATGTATCAAATGAACCGGGTTCAAATGATTCCAGAATTCCACATCAGTGTAATTTGGTCATGTGTTTCTTACTTACATGGCCAAGACGACAATGCCACGTATAGGAGTCTATTTGATTATCTATTCGAGCACATTTGTTGCTAACTTCGATATTGAAAATGTCACCGGATAAATCTAACATGTAGATACCATTATATAAAGTTCCGGTCCCATAAAGAACACCATTTAAAGTTATGTAACAGCAATTGTTACTAAAAGTTAAATGATAACCCTTTTCATTCAAGCATGAAATAGATACAATGTTCTTTATTAACGAAGGAACAAAATAACAATTATCCAATTCTAAGACAAGTCCAGTAGGGAGCTTTAGCAAATATGTTCCAATGGCAACAGCAGTAATCTTTTCTCCATTTCCAACTCGCAAATTCGCTTCTTCCTTGACGAGTCTTCTTCTATTCCTTAGCCGCTGTATGTCTTTACATATATGTGAGCTACACCCAGTATCAAGTACCCAGGTGGACGAGGAAATAGAGTGACATTCAATAACGAAGATACCTGAAGAGGATGGGGCATCGGATGCCTTCTTCTTCAAGGACTCAAGATAAACCTTGCAGTTTCTTCGCTAGTGACCCTCCTTGCCGCAGTGATGGCAAGTGCCTTTTGGTGCCTTTTCAGTATTTTTTGGCCTTTTTCTTCTTTCCCTTATTCTGTTCTTTGGGCTTCCTCTTAGAGCCTTTCTTTGAGGAATCAACTAACAGTACTGTCTTCTGATCCTGCTTTACAGAAGGCTCTACAGTCTTCAGCAGGTTGAGCAACTCAGGAATGGTAGTCTCCAGCTTGTTCATTCGATAGTTCATCACAAATTGTGAGTAACTCTTGGGCAAACAATGCAGAATTAAGTCAATACTTAGTTTGTGATCCATTGCAAATCCGAGTGTGCCTAGTCGCTCAATGTACCCCAACATTTTTAACACAAACTGTGAGATAAAAGTGCCTTCCTGCATCTTAGAGGTGAAGAGGAGTCTTGAGACCTCGAACCTTTCGGATCTAGCCTGCTCGTCAAATAGCTCATGAAGATGGAAGATGATGGTATGAGCATCCATATGCTCATGCTGCTTTTGCAGCTCAGGTACCATAGCGGCCAGCATGATGCAACTCGCAAGTTCAGAATCGGCCACATGTTTCTAATAGGCCACTAACTGGTCTGGAGTTGCATCTTCTGGAGGATGGTTGGGAAGTTGTTCTTCAAGGACATAAGCAAGCTTTTCTGCCTTGAGGACTATCCTCAAGTTTCGAAGCCAGTCCATGAAATTTGGCCCAGTCAGCTTATTGGTGTCCAAAATGGAACGCAAATTCAGAGAAGACATGATCAGGTGATTATCCTAGAAATACTAATTGAGGTTATGTGATGAGAATGATAAAGAATGCATCAATATACATAATTAAATCCTATTTATTTTTCGAATTGAATAACCCTTTTTATCAATTCGGGAGATCGTAGGAACATCTCTAAATAGGTTGATATCCAACCATAGATAAGAACAACCATGGCTGTAGTCCATCAAGTTATTCTTAGCTATGAAGGTAGGTAATTATACCGATTACATATTACACATATGTAACTATCACATTATGCTATCAACTAATTGAATGTTTGCATAAATCATTGGGTTGTTAACTCATTGACAAGTATGCAACAATATACATAGCACCCAACTGCACCTCTCTTTACATCGACCTTGGTTGTGGCACAACAAATCGATGCTCCAAGCTTAAGGCTGACCCATTAATCAAGAAATAGTTTTAATATGGTTGGAGCTCATTCAACCGTCTAGTCAGGCTTGGATGTGTCCAACAACCAAAACTAAGGATTGACCTCTGACTCCAACTATATTAATCATAAACTAATTCCATGGTTTGAACATGTTGAGGTTCAAGCCGGGCACGGATGTGTCCATCAACCCAGACGAGAAACAAAACTCCGGTTTTAACCATATTAATGGAAGGTGTTGGCCTTAATATTTTGTAAGGGGTTTTGGGTCTCATCCTTTTCCTTTTAAGCACATTCATGACATATAATTATGTCATGTTCTAACGATTTCTTTAATAAAGTATGTTTGTGACTTAATTTATCAAGTCTCATTAATTGAATTAGGAACCGGATTTCCTAATTCTAATTTCACACTTTATTCAAGGAATTGTTTTGGGAAACAATTTCCTAATTGTCATAATCAATTTCGGAAATAATATGTTTAAGACTTTGATTTCTCTAAATCAAATCTTATTAAATTAAGAGACAGATTCCCTTAATTCAACCACATATTATTTTCATGAAAATCTTATTTAAGGAAATAAACTCTATAGGAAACAATTTTTCCTAATTAATTTTGGAGACAACAATATGTAAAAGCATCACCTCATAAATCAAATAAGGAAATTATCGTTTGAGAATCACCTCAAAAATTTTCAAGATTTGATCACATAGTTTATTTATGGATAATTAATTACAATAAATTATTTACTTTGGGTGGCTCCCCGAGGCACTCCCCAAAGAAAAGAAATTTGTTGTAAATCTAATTTGGCCTGCTCCTGAGGCATAACCAAATGAAACTTGACAATTAAAGAACTTATTAATAATATAATTTGGATGGCTCCCCGAGGCCTACCCAAATCAATTTTAACAATTCATATTCAAAATAGGAAATTAAATTACAACAACTAACTTTAATTTGGGTGGCTCCCCGAGGCACTCCCCAAAGTAAAGAATTTTGTTAATAATTTAAAAACTAATTTGAATTTAATTGTCAATTAATGTTTCCATAAAATGTCTAGACTTTCATGAAAAGAAAGTGCACAAAATTACGAGCTTTCCATAAATGGAAAGTTTCTAAAAATAAAAGGTTTCCAGAATAATTGTAAGTTTCTGGTACAAAAAAACTTACGTATTTCCAAAATTGGAAAATATCCAAAATAGGAAATTTCCAAAATAGGAAATTTCCAAAATTGGAAAGTTTCCAAAAATGGAAAGCTTTCACAAAATTTCAGAAACAGGGATATTTCAAAAGTTTGCAAAATTTCATGAGAATTTCCAAACTTTGAAATTCCTAAATCGAAATTTACCATAATTGGAAAGTTTCCATAATTGAAATTTTTTCCAAAATTGAGATCATGACAAAGTTTTCCGCAAAAAAATTATATAATTATGTCGAACACTAACCGGCTTGATACTACTGTTGGGACTGGGTGCATGTTGACATGGATGCGGGTTCATAATTTTAAAATTAATTACGTGCAGCGGAAGGTTTAGCATAAATAATTTCTCAAATTACTTAACCACACATCTAAGCATGCAACCTTATCTTGTGTAGACATGATCATATATTTAAAATTTTGCAGAAACGTAAACTAGTTTACGTATTACCTCGCGTAACTCGAAGGAAGGGACGAGATCCAACCGTAAGCGTCCCTTGGAAGCTCCGCATCTATTCGCGTCCACGCCGAGTTTCCTTCGGGATGACTTCGCAAAGCCACGAGTCTCGTGTCGACAAGAATTACTAGATCCTCCAAAGACACGACAAGAATACCAAGAGAGAAGTCGAAAGACTAACCACCAAGGTTGGCCGGAATCACAATTCCGAAGAGAAGGAGGAAGATGACTTGTGCCCAATCCCAAGGTGATGATGGCCGGAGAGGAAGATCGTCCCAACGGAAGAACTTCGTCGCCTCGGTGCTTCTCCTTGTGCTCACGGCAAGAGGAAGGGAGAAGAGGGAGAGAGCCGGCCAAGAGGAATAAGGGAGGAGAGGGAGAGAGCTCAGGCATGAATACTTTGATTGATCTCCAAGCCTTGCCTTGGGTCCTTTATATAGTGGTCTCTCAACCGCCAAGTCTTTTTATTCTTATGGAATAAATTTTCATAAGAAATTTATCATATAAATTTTCTATGACTTATTCCATCATGCCAAGTTTTATCAAATTTTAATTCATGATAAAAAATCAACCAAGTCTCCTTTTTTCTTATGGAATACATTTTCATAAGAAATTTATCATATAAATTTTCTTATCATGGAAAATCAATCCATGGTTCATTTTAATTTCCATGAAAAATAAATTTCTTTATATAAATTTCTGTATCATGGTAAATCAATCCATGATTGATTTTATAAAATAAAATAAACCAATCCATGGTTCATTTTAATTTCCATGAAAAATAAACCAAACCTTGGTTTATTATATAAAAATTTCAAACCTTGGTTTATTATATAAAAATTTATATCATCCATAATTTTATAAAACAAACCACATTTGGTTTATTTTATAAATTGAACCAAACAATTTGGTTCTCTCCCTTTGTTGTGGCCGGCCAAGCAAAGAGGGTGGAGACCCTCTTTGGTCGGCTCATCCAAGTCACGCCCCAATGAATTAAACTCATTTAATTCATATATTAAGTCTTCAAAAGACTTAGCCATTTTACGCTTCTGATTCGTCTCTGAAAAATTCAGATTCGACTTATCGTTTGGCTCGACCAAACCTAATCTCTCTTGATTTGAAAATCCAATTTTCAACTTGTTTTAAATTGTAACGACCCGGAAAATCTCCTCAATATTTTCTTTAAAATATTGATCATGTCTAAATAGTTTTGAAGGAATTTAGAGATACTAGTACGAACCTTAGCCTAATTATCCATAATTTCTCATTTAAATTGAGAAGCTAAGTACTAATAGGATTTTCTAAGACCATGGTTATTAGTAGATTTTAGGTGAAATTTAATATAAATATAAATGGGTTTTAATTAGGAATATTAGCAGGATCATGGGAGAATTTTTGGGGAATTTTTGAAAATAATATAAAAATAAAATAAAATAGAAAAATAAAGTGCATGCACCAAGGATTGAACCTTAGACCTATGGTACCTCCATGCATATACTAACCAATTCACCTAGCAAGGGAGTGCTAGTAGAGTATGAAGTGGATTTTGGTTAAGGCTTAGGGAAAATGAAGAGTCATCAAGGGAAGAGACACCATGACTCTTCACTTGCCCTCCTTAATGTGGTATAAAGGTGGCATGGGAGTTACATTTTCCCTTCTCTTCTTCATTTCTTCCTCTTCCTCCTTGCTCTAGACGAAACCCACAAGGGTTCTCCCCTTAGGAAAATTTCCACCAAGGACTCCATCTTGAAGACTCAAGGCTCTCTACTAGGCTACAAGGGCTAAGGAGAAGTTTGGAGTCAAGAAGGTTCTTTCTATTTCTTTATTCAAGGATTTAATCCAAGATAAGGGAAGGTAAGACCCCCTCTCCTGTGGTATGATAGCTTCCAAGTTATTTGTCATGATCTAAGTTCTTATTGGCATGCTATGTTGAAAAATCCATGGTTAGGGCTTGTGAAGGTTTCGGCCAAGCAAGGTTTTGGGCTAAAAATCATGTTAAAGATCTCTCTTATGCTTTCAAATGTTTACTCATGATAGGTTAAGCCTAAAAGTATGATTTTGGAAGTTTTTGTAGCACCCCAAAACCCCCCTAGGGTTTCGGCCACATCAAGGTTAAAGGGCTAGGGTAAACTCCAACCTTTCCAAGCATGATTAGTATGTTTCCTATGATATCTTATGGGTAATAATGGTGATTTATATGAATTTTCCTATGGGCTTATTATCCTTCTAGGGTTTCGGCAAACACATGGGTTTAGGCCTAGGACTTAGGGTTAAGTCCAATCAAGAGTTCAAATGGTTTTCCATGGCATGATATGTAAAGTATGGGATGTTAATCATGACTTAGGTGAATTTTCCATGGATTCATGGCCCCTTAGGGTTTCGGCCAAGACCCAAATTTAGGGTTTGAATTGGGCTAAGGTCTCAAGGATACATGTTTATAAGTTACCATAATGTAAGTACATAGTTAATCACGATGTACGGATCTTTAGATTACCAAAATCATAGCTTATGTATTATGTGACATGACCTTGTATGTTAGGTTCTATGTTATGCTTTACTCATGAATATTTAGATCACATACCATGAACATATGTAAGTGATGTAGGGGTATGTTATGATAAATAGAATGATGCATGTAGAAGGTTAAATGCTTATAATAGATGTATGTGTATGAAGGTCTATGCATGTTTTATGATGAATGCCATGAACCTAGGTAGTATGCACCATGTGTATATGTAGCCTACCCATGCATGTTTTACGATGGATTCTAGGATTATGTATACTAGATGAAATGTATCATGTATGAATTGCATGTTTATTTATGTACCATGATCATGCAAGCTTTATGAATCAAGATAATATTTATGCCTAGAAGTATGATTATGTATGGATGTCATGTTTTTATGAATGAAAGAATATGGATAAAGATGATGATTATGCCTTAAGTACGAATGATAAGTATGAATGATGAAGGCATAATGATGTTATGAAATAAGTATGAATGATGAAGCATGCATAGTTATTTTATTTTATGAATGGGTTTGTACCGGACCGAAGTAAGGGTCCAAGGGATGGGCACCTTAAGAACGCCTCGGTTTTGGACTACCGTAGCTGTCCACGGTTCTGGACTACCGTAGCTGTCCAACAGGGATGGGCACCTAAAGAACGCCCTGGTGTTTGGAACTACCGTAGCTGTTCCTACCCTAGTAGGTCGGGGCTCGCTACCTCGTATTTACTTAGGGATGCGCGCTTATGATGTATGTATATGGTACAAGCCGGGGACCCCAATGATGTTATGTTTATGTTTTAAAAGTATGATTTTAAAATTAAGCATCCTTATGTAAATGCATTTGACTCATGCATTCATTCATGTTATGCATCACGTCAGGGTAAGTATATTTTATGCTTATGCTTATGATAAGTATGTTTCATGCTCATGTATGTTAAGAATTATGTCATGATAAGTATGCTCACGTATGTTAAGAATTATGTCATGATAAGTATGCTCACATATGTTAAGAATTATGTCATGATAAGTATGCTCATGTATGCTAAGAATTATGTCATGCTAAGTATGTTTTAGGTTTATGCTTATGTTAAAAATCATGCTATATTAGTTGTTCATATGCTTATGAATTACGCCAAGACTATGCTTATGTTTTATGTTCAGAATTATGTTATGTCAGATGCTTGATATGTTTATGTTTAAGTGACGTATGATTTTAGTGAGTAGGAAAGGGTCTCACTAAGACTGTGTGCTTATAGTCTTATTTTCCTCGTACCACAGATCAAGCAAGAGGTTATTAAGGGAAGCAGCAGGAGAGGCAAGAGCATATGTGTGTGTGGCAGTGACATGGCAAAGGATTCTTTTATTTACGCATATCGCATGTCTTAGGTTTTGGAAATGCCTCCTTAGATTATATGCTATGTTTTTAATGGTTATGCCTAATGGATGACTTAAGACTCATGATGTTTATGGATAAGTTACTTGCTACTTATGATGATTATGAATAAGCTATGAAATGGTTATATCATGATGCCATGCATGTCGTTAACATGCTAAGTCCAATGACACTAGGTTCATGAATGACAAGTTTAGGCATGTATAGATGTTCATGTATGAGTTGCATGGTTAATAGCATGTGTAGAAGGAAAAAAAAGTATTCCGCTGCATTAAGATGTTTTGTATGTACGTGTATATTTAGCGTAACGCCGCTTTCCTGCCACACCATAAGGTGGGGGAAATAGGCGGGCGTTACATAAATCTCTCGGATTACTCGTAGTGCGTGTGACTACATAGGCTTTCGATTTATGTTGGTCGTCTATAATTAACCAATTATAGAACGATCATGAGTGGCACCTAGTAGTACATCATGATCCCCAATTAATCGAAAGATCAACGGTTGACCTCAGAAACAATTCTGAAACCCTTCAGCAACTTTAATGAATCGTGCCCCATTCCCTTCACCATCTTACACCCACTTGGTTCAGGACATGGTCTATGTGTGTCAGTCCCCACTAGGTTGACTACGTCACACCTAGCCCAAGTAACGTTTTCTTGTCCTACGGATTCTAATTACTCTCATGTATTTAAGAGATTCATACTCTGAACATGTCATGCTCTGGCCAGAGGCTTCAAGTAACAATCCGACGATAGGCCTCGGGTATACATCTCCTCGCAAGGAGTGGTGAATCCTTTGTAGGTTGTTCAAACATCTTCGGGCACTTCGGCTTATACCCAATCATCCTGGGTCCACACCTCCTTGGAGATGCTTGCTTAGGATGTCAAAGTATAAGTCTCCATGACCAAGATGACTTGAACACCGCAAGTCAAAGGAACATCGCACTTAAGTTGCAGTAAGAACTTCATTGACATATCTATATGTAGACTACCATATGAAGTTTTACAGCCAGTCACTCCAATGAACTAGTCCCTCTTAACTAGCATTCATGTTTATCTCCGGACATCCCATTGTCTCCAGCCAGTGAGAATCAGTTGATTAGAGAATAACCCATGCTAGTCTCAACAGAATTGATAGTGTCCATATTTATCAATTCATCGACTAGGGACAATTTCAATACTTCACAATTGCACATGTAGAGATAATCACTAGTTGTGAATTCATCACAAATTCTCTCATGCTGTGAATTGTATTGCGGACATTCAGTAAATGAGTTTAAGATCTCAATCAAATACATAAACATATATACTCAAATAGTGAATATTCATTTATTAAAATAAATGATTATAATCATAAGGCGATTGTCTTAGGACACTTCTCTCATATCACTAACATCCGTAAAGTGGACGATCCCTAATCCTTCGATGGATGATTCCCCGGAGCACCTCCGGCTAGATCTCGTCGCTCCTTGTGGGTGGAGAAACCTCGCCACAACACTTGTACACGACTTGAGCAATATAGGCTACTAACCAGCTCTATCCAAGCAGGTTTCGCCAAGGAGAAATGGCCTTAAACAAGCTTCCTTAAATAGAGCTCGAGGCTGAATATGACCGTTACCAGTCGACTGCCCCTAGGGCAGTGGACTAGCCTTTCCTGAATTCAAATTCTCACAGCTGACCTTTCAAATTCTGGCCATATCAATCGACTGCCTCTGGGGCAGTCGACTGGTCCTTCCCTAAGTTTAGGGTTTCCCTTCCCGAGTACATTTCTCTCCACACTCGAACCCTCCTGGCTTAGTTTCCGAGTACAAGCACTCATCACTCAAACCCTCACGACCTGGTTGACTCCCCACTCAGCAGTCTCAATCTGTTGCCTTCATGCCCTCTTCATCTTTGGCTCTCGTCCCTCTGATGCGCACGCAAGCCCTCAGCTTTGTTAGTAGGAGCCCTAGAGCCAATTATGTGATGATTGACTAGGGGCATTTTGTATCATATTCTATTATTAATAAAGGCATGTTTGGTTATTATACTTACTTTGTATTCTGTGCCGAATGACTAAGTATAATAATGTACTTGTGTAGTAGGTTCTTATCTACGTTATATCGATTGGTTGAATCGATAGTGAGATAATGTAAAGAACACTACACTAAATTATTCCTAGTTAAGCATCAATTATTTAGGGACAATATTGATGCATGGAGACTAGCATGTAGGTCAACTGATGACTTGAGCTCACAAGTCATGGATATGTGATATCAAGTTGACACATGGGTATACATTGGAGAATGTGTACTGAATGACCCGCCATGAGAAAGTTTCATAGATTGTCATATGAGTGTCATAGACTTTCTCATGTGACTATTGGTATGAATAGTCCTTAGACCTGAAGTCACTACGGTTCCCTACATAAGGAGTTATGTACTTTGGTATCGTCAAATGTCACCCGTAACAGGGTGGACTATAAAGGCGATCACTGAGTATGTAATGAATTATGCGGAGGGATGTGAGTGATGTAGATAGGATCTATCCCTCCCATATGACGGGAGTGATATCTGTGGGCCCCTTGATCGAGTAAGACTACTGAAACGCATGGTCATGCTCAAGTGAGTCAATATGAGATATTGAGCTCATTTGTTTGAGTGAGTCTACTCGGGATCAAGAAACACAAGATTGATTGAGGATGACACGGTCTATGCCTCATTGGTCAATCTAGATATCAAGGATAGAAGGACAAGGTCATACACTATCATAGTCACGGAGGTTTAGTCGGATCTCGACTTTTCTTGTTACTTGGGTAGCAATGATGCATTGCTAGATGCCGCTCATTGCTTATGTGTCTAAAGTGTTTAGGCGCATTGCCAACGTTACGAGAACCTATTGGGTCACACATAAAGGACACAATACTTCGGAAAAGATGGTCGGCAAATCTGAGCCCGAGTTGGGAACTCGGGAGACCTGAGCCCGAGTTGGGAACTCGGGAGGTCAGTTCGGGGGACTCGAGTCGGAGCTCGGCGGGCCGAGTCGGAGCTCGGCGGGCCGAGTCGGAGCTCGGCGGGCCGAGTCGGAGCTCGGCGGGCCGAGTCGGAGCTCGGCGGGCCGAGTCGGAGCTCGGCGGGCCGAGTCGGAGCTCGGCGGGCCGAGTCGGAGCTCGGCGGGCCGGGTCGGAGCTCGGCGGACCGGGTCGGAGCTCGGCGGACCGGGTCGGAGCTCGGCGGACCGGGTCGGAGCTCGGCGGATCGGGTCGGAGCTCGGCGGATTGGGTCGGCACTCGGCAGACTGGGTCGGAGCTCGGCAGACTGGGTCGGGAGCTCGCCACTCGGGAGACTTGGTCAGGAGACCGAGTCGGAAGCCCGAGAGGTCCGGTCGAAGTTGCATGGAAGAAAGAGAAAAGTCTCTTTTCATTTGATGAAAAGATTCTTTTCTTGCATGGGAAATGATAAAGAGCCACATAAAAAGATGTGCTCTTTATTGGGAAGCCAAAGAGACACAAACCTCTTTATATTCATGGGATGATTATAAAAGAGGGTTTGTGACTTTGGATGAGCTCTTCTTCTTCTTGCCTTAGTTTTTCCCATTCCCTTTCTTCTCTTCTTCCTCTCCTCCACTCTTGGCCGAAACCTTACTGTAAGGTTCTTGGTGTTTTCGAGCTACCTCAAGTTGCTAGCACAACTAAGGTAGTTCTCCCGAAGTTGAGAGATTGTGTCCGTGTGTATACGAATAGAGGCACGAACGCTTGAACGTACAAAAGATCCGGCGCATCTTGGACAAGCGCGATAACCGAAGGGCACGCTTCAAAGGTATAAACAGTAGATAAATCTATTAGATAGATAGCTTTGTACGAGTTTTCTTTCGCATGGATCGCTCGTGGGTTTTTGTTTCCACTGCATTTTTATTGTTTTGTGTCGGGAGAACCCAACAAGCTTGCCTCCATGCCATCCTTCACGCATGCCTCGAAGTATGCGTCCCTCGGCTAATCGTCTCTACTCTAGCAGCCTCGATCTATCGCATTCATGTCGTCTTCGACTTTGGCCCTCATCCCTCAGATGCGCACACAAGCCCGCGGCTTGCCTCCATGCCATCCTTCACGTACGCCTCAAAGTCCACTTCCCTCGGCTCATCGTACATGCTTTGTCCATGGCCCCTCAAATGCGCACGCAAGCCCATGGCTTGCCTCCATGCCACCCTTCACCTGAAGACATCCAACTAAGTCTGTGTACCTACACACTTGCACACTTGCATACACATATTAGACCAACAACAAACCCTAACTTAACCATATTGACACACACATCAAAACTCATGATCCTCCAGATCATACTTGGGCCGATTGCCCCAACAATCTCCTCCTTTTTGATGTGTGGCAATATGTTTAAGTTAGGTAAAACAACAACAATAGCAATTGAAAATTAAAAGCATAGCACATTAAGAGACATGCACATGTCCTCTCCCTTAACCTATACCCTCCACATAATTTTCAATTCTTACTCACAACACCAAGTTAAGTTATACCCAACTTAACACCACAAGTTCCCCACGTCAAGTTAAACCTAACTTAACACCACAAGTTCTCCCCCCTTTGACACCATCAAAATGATTGCCCCAAGCAATCCTACCCCTAGTGCCAAAAAGAACTCAACCTATTTCTGAAAAACCCCTCAAAAATCACCAACCAGCAAGATCAGTCGACTGCCCTTGCACCAGTCGACTGGTCCCTTCAATTCGCAAACCCACAGAAATATCAGTCGACTACCCCTGGGGCAGTCGATTGATACAATCTATTTTTGAATTTTCCAGCCGATTTTTAAAAATCCCTAGAAAATTCTACAAAATTCAAAAAAATGTAAAACTTTGCAAGCATATTTGTTAGGATATAACCTACCCTAGAAAAATATAGTTTCGTGAAAAATACCAAATATGCTTGACTTTTGGTACAGACTTCAATTCTTTCAAAAAGTATCATTTTGTATCAACTCTCAAGTCTATATATGATTCCATGTGTTTGCCAAAACCATCCATTACCATTATTCACATAGAATTGCCCTCAACTCCCCCCTTTTCCTTATCTATTCTCAATATGATAAGACCTCCCCCCTTTTATCTCTTAACCTTTAGATAAACATGCATCTATCAAATTTGTCTTACATTTCATGACATCAATAAAGTATTATTTCAATCATCACATCATGAACTGAAACAAAAGTAATATAAAACATGAATTCAAAGTTTCATACATAATTCAAAGTAAAGCATAAAGTAGCACAAGGGCCAAAGCCCCGAAGTATTAAAGTGTTACAATTCCAAAATAGATATTTGAGAGATAAAACATAAATCCAAGCAAAACACTCTCAACACTAAAATCATTACATAAACTCCACTACATGTCGTCGCCCGGAGGAGGAGGACCCTGGTACACTAGATGCCACTGCTGCATCATCGCGTACATCTCTGCCTGCTGTTGCTGCATGTCAATCTGGCACTGCTGGAATGTCTGAAAATTCTCCCTCAGCCCATGTACCTCAGACTGTAGCTGGGAGAACTGCTCCTATGTAACTCCTCCAGCGGGCTCCTCATCATCATCTGAGCTCAATGAATCAGTCCTACGGCGCCAGATCACCACCCCCTCACGTTTCTCGATCCCAGCTAAGGAGAGCTGTCGAGACCCTATTTGATCACAGTCCTTAGACAACTCATGAATTTGACCCTTGTCGACTCTGACCCCTCTAGACCTATAGAATTCGGTCAAAACATGACCGAATGGCATGTATAACTTTCTATTAACATTATGGGAGAAATAAACAATGGATGTAAAAACCTGACGGGCGATGTCGATCTCCAGTCTCCTCTCTAGAGCATACATCATCACCAAGTGGGGAAGTCGAATCCTGACTTGTAACGCCCCAAAATTTCTCATATGAAATATTATGAAATATTATGAATTCATGAATATGAAATATTATGGAATTCATGAAATATTATCATGAAATATTATGAAACATTATGAATTCATGAATATGAAATATTATGGAATTCATGAAATATTATCATGAAATATTATGAAATATTATGAATTCATGGAATATTATTATCATTATGAAATTTCATGATGAGCTTGGCTTAATGGGCTTTGATATGGATTAGTGCAAAATGTGATAAAAAGAAAAGGTAGAAAGGAGGAAGCAAGGATTGAACCTTGAACCTCCTAGTTGCACTAATTATGTCATAACCAACACACCAAGCCATATTTCATGTAGAGGGAATAAGAAACATGCTTGTTAAAAGCTAGGGAAGTGAAGAGACATGTCTCTTCATGAGAAAAGTATAAATAAAGGAAAGAGAAGTTGGAATAACTTCCTCTTCTTCTTCCTCACTCTCATCACCGAAAACCTCAAGCCCCTTCTCCCTTTTCATTTTCGAAAAAAAAACAACCCTAAGGTTCTAACCCTAGGGAATTGGAAGGAGGAAGAACTCTACAAGGATCTTGCCCTCTACTAGGGCCAAGGGTTCTATAGAAGTGCTAGGAAGGAGAACACTCACCTTCCTTCAACCAAGGGCACCTTAAGATTTTAGAGAAGGAGAAATTCAAGTGAAAGGATGTAAGTATCCCCTCGACTGCAGTGTAATAGTTGTGGTGTGATTATTATCCTTGATTGTTTCAAAAATGGGGACTTTTTCCCCTTTGCAAGTTTCGGCCACCCCCTTAGGGGAAGGCCTTGGTTCTTTCCTTGATACATGAGAAGACCTTTGAGACTTAGAGTATATATGTATATTGATTTTCTTCATGATGGTATGAACAAAAAGGAAGAAAAACTAGGGTTACACCCCTTGTAAGTTTCGGCCACCCCCTTAGGGGAAGGCCTTGGTTCCTTTTGTTACATGAGTAGACCCTTGGAACTTAGGGTATATGTATATGTGGTTTATTCAAAATGTTGTGAACAAAACCTAGGGTTATACCCTAGTGTAGGTTTCGGCCAACACCCAAGAGGAGACCTTGGTTACCCCTTGATGCATGTGAAGACCCCTTGGAACTTAGGATATACCTATATGTTGTGTCCCTTCATTTTGTGATAACAAAAACTAGGGTTTAGAGCTTGGATGGGTTTCGGCCAAGGCCTAGAAAAAGGGTTAGTGAGGGTTGAATTATCCTAAAATATATCCATGTTTAATGTATTGTAAGATAGTGTATACAAGGTGTTTGTATGAATGTCTGTGTGAATATTTAGTTCAAACCCTAATTTTCCCCTACCCTTGAGTTTCGGCCAACCCTAGAAGGACTAGGGTCTAGGGTTGCATAATTATCTCATGATGTGCTTTATGTTTAATAAGTTGCATGAATAGTATGTGAAGGTTAAACTACCCTACGGGACATGATTATGTTTAGTAAGATAATATGTATATGCATGTATGAAATATGATGTATGTATGAACATGTATGAAATATGATGTATGTAGGAACATGTATGAAATATGATGTATGTATGAACATGTGTGGGAATATGATGTATGTATGAACATGCATGAAATATGATGTATGTATGAGCATGCCTTATAGCCCATGGGGCACACTTATGAAATTGCATGTGATATGTTAAAATGCTTAAACGGATGCTCTACTAAGTATGGGATCAAGAGCACCCCTTATGTTGTGTGGTGTGTCCCTCCGGGATCATGAGCACCCTTGAAGAGTGGTGTGTCCTGTAAGAGTGATTTGGAGTACTCCTTAGCATATATGTAAAAGCATGATAAGTATTTTACTTTTGAAGTTGTGTACCCGACTCGTAAGGGGGTCGTTAAACAAATCCGGGGTGCATGTTAACGTAAGGTCATGGCTCCGGTAGGACGGAAGGGTCCTGCTCTTATTAATTGGTGGCTCACTACCCCAATTCATTAGGGAACGCGCAATAGTTCCACGCGATATGTGGTACACAACAGGGCCCAATATGATATGGATGTATTTTTAAGTAATACCATTATGGAATTGTTTTGAAAACATTCATTGAAAGCATTTATTATATGTGAAGAGTATGCTTAAGGTACTTGATACTGCATGCTTAGAAACTTGGATGTTTAGTATGCTTTGATGAACTCATGCTTATGATTTATTATGTGTACATGTTATCTTCTTTCGTATGGATTTTGCGAGTAGGACAGGATCCTTACTAAGCATTTGTGCTTACTAGTTTATGTGTTGTCTTATGCTGCAGATAAGGGTAAGGAACACTTAAACTAAAGGAAGAGGCAGGAGGCTGAAGTTGTGTGGGGTGGTGGCTCGGGAAGAAAGACTTCTATATCTACATATTTATGCTTATGTTATGCTCCTTGACAATGAATGATAGTGATTAGGATCTATATTGCATGACGATTATAATACTTGGAGTTTTCATATACTTGATTTTATTGGATTATATTATGGTTTGAAATAAAATGTGAACCTCTCATGTTATGGAATAACTTTTGATTAAAATATTTCAAATGATGTTCTAGCAATTCAAGCATGACATTGTTTGACATGTATAGGCAAGCATGCTTAGCACTTAGTCCTTGCATTGTTTGTTTTAAATTTTATGCTAGAAGATAGAGGAAAAAAATATATATGATTAATTGTTACGTAACCCCGCCCTGAGGGTAGATATAAGGGCGGGCGTTACATGACTGCCCCTTGGTGACAATCGAAAGAATGCATTCTAGGACGACCTTATACAACATATTACTAACTGGACTCATGTTTTTAGCTTCAAAAATACACTCCCTAGGACATCGATGTTTGTCAAAATAATATCGGTGGATCTGATCTATGGTGACACCTGGTAAAGTTAAAGGCTCAACAACTGTGGGGAAACATGTAAACTGGCTATTTGAAACTCTACATCCTAAAAATGACCATAACACGTCAGGGGTGAATGGATGGTAATCCCTTGTACCATTAGCTCATATACCTCGTTCCGGGCATCAGTAGATGTGAGGTTGACATAGAATTCCTTACATAAGTCAAAATTGATAAAGTGCTGACAATACACCAATTGTTCTAACCCAAAATATGCAATGATCTCAATGATGTTGGGGGGGGGGGGGGGGGGGGGGGGGTAATATCTTGGAAATATGATTGGTTGAGGTAGCGGCAATTCATTAAGATGAAAGCCGCACTGTCTCTTATGTGCAACCGAGGTCCCTCCGGATTTACCTGACCTTGGTGAGATGACCCCTCACCCTTTTGTCTCTTATGTGCAACCCTAAGATGTGACATACCAATGCATGTACCAAAATCACCCTATAAAGGAGAAACCAAGGAAAAAAAAGCAAAATGACACAAATTAGTTCCAAATCATGAATTAAATGAGAAAAACAAACTATACAAGTTATTACCGTTTTCTCGCTCGTTTCATGATGAAGGTTGATGAGGCTTGACTCAAATGGAGAAGTTCTTCTAACCCTAGGTGTAGATCCGAGATAGAGGAGGCTAGGAAGAGGTTTTTAAGGGTTTAGAACAAGAAGCGAAGTCGAGGATGAGAAGATCTTGCAGGGGGTGGCACCGAAAACCCTAGGTTTGGCCACCCCCGCACGACTTAGTTCTTTTAAAACCCCCACATACCAGTCGACTGCCCCTGAGGCAGTCGACTACGAAACTGACCAGAGAGTTCAGTCGATTGCCTTGGGGGCAGTCGACTGATAACTGTGAATTTCCAGTTTTTCAGTTCGAATTTCAGAAATGCATAAATAATTCCACAAACCTTCAAAAAATCTAAAATTTCGTAGAGAGATTTATGGAACCTATATTTACTTGGGAAAAATATGTTTTCAAGTAAACTTATTCCGGATCCCAAAATTGGCACAAAATTCAAAACTACCAAAATTGTATCATTAAAACTTATCTAAAAGTTCTAGTTTTGATCTCTTCTTGATGTCACTTCCCATACATAATCACAATACATTCCTAGCACTGAGTTATAAGATATCTACCCACTAAAAACCAATTTTCACATAATATGATCCCATTTTCATCTTTTCTTCCACAAAACTCCTTTTAATGTGTCAATTCCCTAGGATTAAAACTCACACTAGTCTTCCAAACCCTTTGGCACATTCCATAGTCCATCTAATCTCCTAGAAGAAATCTTCC
Source organism: Boesenbergia rotunda (assembly GCA_024364735.1). Classification (NCBI taxonomy): domain Eukaryota; kingdom Viridiplantae; phylum Streptophyta; class Magnoliopsida; order Zingiberales; family Zingiberaceae; genus Boesenbergia; species Boesenbergia rotunda. Next base: position 314,685 of record JAGFNQ010000387.1, read on the forward strand.
TGAGATCCATTGACCATGGATCCCATTTTGACTTCTAGAACTCTCCCTTGAGCTCTTAGCCCTAGTCACCTCCCAGGTGACTTATCTACAAAAGCAAGACCACACCGGTGTACCTCCGGTGCTTCTTGACCTTCAACTATAACTCTCTTAACTTTGTATGCCTTTTCCTTGGTCAAATCCTTCTTTTCTCCTTTAAATGGCTTTTCCTTGCCATTTTTGGTCTTTCCTTTGCTATACTCATAGGGCATCCTCGAATATGCCTTTTTACTAACATTTTGTTGAGGCAATCTGTGGTCCGGAGTGACCATGAGTTTTGATGTTTGGGTAAAGGGTTTAAGTTAGATTTTCCCTTGTGTACTAATATATGTAATTAAGTGTGCAGGATTGCAGGTTTACACATATTGACTCAACTGGACGGCTTCGGTATGGTGAAGGGTGGCATGGAGATAAGCTGGAGGCTTGTGTGCACCCAAGGGGCCTTGATATAGTAGGGACGATGAGCTGAGGGACGCGAACTTCGAGGCATACGTGAAGGATGGCATGGAGGCAAGCTGGAGGCTTGCGTACATCCGAGGGACGGGAGCCAAAGATGAAGAGGGCGCGAAGGCAATAGTCGAGGATTCTGATGAGGAGTCAGTCGAGTTGTGAGGGTACGAGTGTTGTGTGATTGTACTCGGGAAATCCTAGGGTTCGAGTGTTGAGAGAAGTGTACTCGAGAATGGAAACCCTAGGTGTGTGAGTGGGGCAGTCGACTGATAAAATTCACAAAGAGTTTTTGGCTGGGGACCAGTCGACTGCCCTGGGAGCAGTCGACTAGTAGCAGCTGATGAGTTGGCTGAAAATTCGAACGTTGGGGTGCAACGGTCAATTTTCAGTGGCACCAGTCGACTGCCCTGGGAGCAGCCGACTGGTGGCGAGGGTTTTCAGCCTTAGTCCTATTTAAGAGGACTTCGTGTTGGCTGAAAGGTTTGACAAATTTAGCTTTGGGTAAGAGCCAAATAGTAGTCTTTGTGCTCGGATAGTGTCGAAGTGCTGTGGCGAAGTTTCTCCACCCACAAGGAGCGACAAGGGCTAGCCGGAGGTTATCCGGGGAGTGATCCACCGATGGATTCTTGGATTAGTCACCCTTAGGGGTGGATACTAAGTAAATCTTCCTGTTAGCATTGTTCTTTCTTGTTAGTTTCATTTTTATTGTATATTCCGCTGCGCAACTAACAACGTAGGTAGAAAGAAAGCCGAGGATTTGCTATTCACCCCACTCCCTCTAGCAACATACAAGATCCAACAAGTGGTATCAGATCGAAGGACCGCTCGTGATTGGAATAACCACCAAGAAGAGCAAAAGCTAGAGGGAAGAAAAATGGAAGACAAATTTGGGGACGACAACTACACTCCACCGCCCTAAAACCATGAGGATTTCACATATTGGATGACAAGAATAGAGACATGGTTCGGAATGGAGTGGAATCTCAGGATTGTGCTAGAATAGTCCTTCAAGATTTCAAAGGATAAGCATGGGAAGAAGCTTAGGCCTAGATATTGGAATCAAGAGCAACAAAATTCATCCAAGGCAAACGAAAAGGTAATTGCAACTTTAGTCAACGTTTTGCCTACTAATGTGTTAAACGATGTAGGAGAATATCAAAATGCACATGATCTATGAAGAAAGGTAGGAGAATTCCACAAAAACCCTACACGAGTTCACTTAGTGGAAGAACCCGAGGAAGTGAGCTCGATAGCCCAAGAGGAGGAAGAAAGTGAGAGATCATCCACTTCCTCAAGAGAAGAAGAGGAGGTATCAACGTCAAGGATTGAGGGGGAGGAAAGACCCTCAACCATGCCGGAACAAGAGGAAGCATCCATTTCATCCAAGGTTAAAGAAGAAGTTAACCTAGCCTCCACCTCCACCTCCACCAAAGCAAAGAAAAAGAAACATATCACATGCTTTAGTTGCAATGAAAAGGGGCACTACAAGGATAAGTGTCTAAAAGGTAAAAAGGAGGTAAAATCTAAACCCATTTCAAGTTCCCTTAAATCTAACATGGGGTGTAGGATTGGAGAAGCCCAAGAAAGGAAAAAGAAGATTAGATGCTTCACATGTGGAGAATTAGGGCACTACCACACCAAGTGCCCAAAGAAAGTGAAATCAAGAAAATGGAGCATCTAAGAAGATGGGAGAAGGAGGAAAGAAAGAAGAGAAGAAGCTCACAACAAGGAGGGACTACAAGGGTAAGGGAGGTAATTCCTGACCCTAAGTTAAAGTGTAATTCTAATTTGAGTTCCTCCATGCACATTAAAAGTAGTGGTAATTATCCCTCCATGCACACTAGATTTAATGAAAAATACTTAATGGTGCATAATTTTGGATTTAAGTATAATGATAGGAATAGGGATAACAAGGTAGATTAAAACCCTAGGAACGACATGCATCATTATAGACCTAAGACCGTTGTACCTAAGGATCAAGGCATAAATCCTAAGAAGGGAAGGAATGTGTCTAGAAAGGAGAATAGGCCTAGGAATGTCCAAGGTGGATATATGGATTCTAGGGTTAGACATCTAGAAAAGGAAAATCAAGCCTTGAGGGCAAGGCTTGATACATTGGAAAAGACCCTAGAAAGATTCAAGGTTGGATCTAAGGGCTTAGACATGGTGTTGGGTAGTTTAAAACCCAACTATGATAGATCGGGATTGGGCTATCTGTCTAAGGTCTCCAATGCTAAGAAAAAGAAGTATGCTAGGGAAGCATGCAATCATGGCAAGAAGGAGAAATCCAAAAATGGCAAGGGGGTGTCATTTAAAGGGAAAGATAAGGACTTAACCAAGGACAAGGTGTCCAAGGTTAAGAGGGTTCATTTTGTAGGCCAAGAATTAAAGGATCATTTATCGCGTGCTAGAGGGGGGTGAATAGCACTTTTTCGTCGTTTTGATCTATACAAAGTCGTTAGCGCAGCAGAAACAATAATATGCAAAGTAAATAAGAAACAAACAATACTAACAACCTTATTTACATGGTATCCACCCCGGTCGGGTGACTAATCCAAGAATCCGTCGGTGGATCAACCCCCGGATAACCTCCGGCAAGATCTGTCGCTCCTTGTGGGTGGAGAAACCTCGCCACAAACACTTGGAAGCTCTCTGATCACAATAGACTACTAACTCACTTTTCCCAAGCGAGTTTCGTCAAGCAAGTTAGTAGGAAATGAGCCCCTTTAAATAGGGCTCGAATCTGAAACAGCCGCTACCAGTCGACTGCCCCTGGGGCAGTCGACTGGTCCCACTCAAATTCGACCGTTACAGTACAACGTTCAAATCTGCCAGGCTGTTCCAATCACCACCAGTCGACTGCCCCTGAGGCAGTCGACTGGTACACACCTAAGCCTAGGGTTTTACTCCCGAGTACAAGTCTCTCCGCACTCAAAACCTCTCGGCTTAGCCCCTGTGTACACATACTCATACTCAGACCCTTACAACTCAGTTGACTCTTCACCAGCAGTCTTGACTGTTGCCTTCACGCCCTCTTCATCTTTGGCCCTCGTCCCTCGGATGCGCACGCAAGCCTCCAACTTACCTCCATGCCACCCTTCACGTACACCTCGAAGTCCGCGTCCCTCGGCTCATCATCTCTGCTATCCAATGGTCCCTCGGATGCGCACGCAAACCTCCAGCATGCCTCCATGCCATCTTTCACCTGAAGACATCAACCAAGTCCATGTGTACCTGTACACCTGCACACTCATGTACACATATGAGAATAACACAAATCCTAACTTAACCATATTGCCCATACATCAAAACATCATGATCCTCCAGATCATATCAGGGCCTGATTGCCCCAACAATCTCCCCCTTTTTGATGTGTGGAAATATGTTAAGTTAGGTAAACATATAGTAATAACAATAGCAAAAGCAATTGAAATTCAAGCATAACACACAAGAGGCAAACTCCCCATTACCCTATGCTTTCTCCCAAATTTCAATCCTTATTGCTAATCCCAAAGTTAAGTTTTCCTAAAACTGAACTCCAAAGTCTTATAACCTTCCTAAGTTAAGTTTCAATCCCAAACCTAACTTAACACCCAAGTTCTCCCCCTTTGACACCATCAAAAGATTTTCCCAAGCAACCCTACCTTTGGCGCCAAATAGAACATAACCCTACTTCTGAAAAACCCTTCAGAAATCACAAAACCTAATCTGCTCATATTACCAGTCGACTGCCCCTAGGGCAGTCGACTGATACGGCAGATTTTAGAATTTCAGCCGAAATTCAGAAACGAATAAAAAATTCCAACAAATCCGGAAAAATGTAAAACTTTGCAAGCACGATTGTTAAGGTATTCCCTACCCTAGAAAAATTTGGCTCATGAAAAAGATCAATCGTACTTGACTTTTGATACAAACTCTAAGCTTCTCAATTCATGTTAACTTTGTATCAATATTGACTTCTAACCATGATATCTTATAGTTTCCACTTTCTATCAATTCCAATTAACATTTAAAATGATTCCCAAACTCTCCTTTTTCATATAGACAAGAGCCCCCCTTCTTTTTCTTTTAAGGCTAGATGATCATCCCTTTTATACATATCACCATTATTGATTTCCAATCAAACCATGTTAGATGATATTCAATATAAAATTTTCAAATCATATCATGAACACATACATGACAGGCATAATAGAAGCATCCATTAGCACTTAGAGATTTTCAAGAAGATTTCAATATACTACCTCAATAGAAACATAGTAAAGCCAATCACATGTCATAAGACCTACAAAATAGAGTCATACATAGATGTTTTATGCAATAGACATAGCAAGTATCTAGGGCCAAAGCCCGGAAGTCATCCATATAAATACAACCATCAGAATAGAAAGTGGTTGAGAGATATAATAAAACATCCAAAATAGAATACTCTCAACACTAGAGTCACTCTCAAAAACTGCTCCCACTGGTCAGAAGTACATGTGATCATCACCACCAGAGGAAGGAGGAGGAGGAGGAGCCTAATAGGCGAGATGCCACTGCTGCATCATCTCGTACATCTCATCTTGGCGGCTAGTCATCCTATCAACTTTTGCTTCAAGCCTCTGCTCCGTCTGCTGCATCCGTGAATGTCCTCGCGGATGACGTGAACATCCTCCCGGAGCCCATGAACATCCGCCTGGAGCTGGGTAATCTCTGCACGTGTGACCAGCTCGGTGGGCTCCTCATCTGCATCAACGGCCTCTGGGCGCTCCCTCCAAACAAATGCCCCCTGTCTACACTCAATTCCTGCTAAGGAAAATTGGCGCGTGCCAATTTGATCATAGTCCTTTGACAAGTGCCTCACCTGACCACTACACACCCAGATGCCAAAATGTAAGTGGAAAAATGCTGTAAGGATGTGGCAAAAAGGCATATATATCTTCCCATTGACACTATGGGAAGAATGACAAATAGCTCTAAAAACCTGGAGGGAGACATCAATGTCCAACCTTCTCTCTAAAGCATACATCATTACCAAGTGTGGGAGTCTAACCTTAGACCTCCCCTTGGTGACAATAGGCAGAATGCACTCGACGACGACCTTATACAAGACATGACTAAATGGTTGCAGGGGTTTAGCATCAAAAAGACGTTCCGAGTCATTCCTATGTCTTCGGAAATAATGCATGTGAATTTGATCAATAGTGACTCCAGGAAACTCTAGAGGTTCAACACAGTAGGAAAATACACAGATGCAGTGTTGGACGCCCTACACTGGAGGAACCCGGCTAAACCCATGACAGAGAAGGGGATAGGAACACCAGCAACTTGGGACTCATACAAATTGTTATCAGAGTTAATACAGGTCAAATTTGCATAAAACTCTGAACACAAGTCAATGTCTATGTCCTGCTGGCAGTAAACTAGCTGATCTAGCTGAAAATGAGTGATCATTTCAGACAACTGGGGTGACTTTTCTTGAAAGAAACTCTTGGTCAAGTATCTACAACTCATTACCACGAATTCATTCTCTTCAAAACGCTGCTTGCACTCCAGGGACCTAAACCTGGACCCTTCATGACTCTGTCGGGATGACCCTTCACCCCTAGACCTCTTAGAAGCCATTCTAAACCCCATACATACCCATGCATGCCAAGACAACCCCCCAAAAAGGAAAAACATCAAGGAATACACACAAAAATGTCATATTAGTGTCAAAACATGGTTTAATCGAGAAAAATGAACCTTAAAACGCAATACCTTTTCATCCTTCTCATGTTGACTTGAGTTTGAGAATGTGGCTTGAAAAGATGAGGTTTTAGCAAACCCTAGAAGTAGATCCGAAGTAGAGAAGGCCTTAGAGAAGACTTTTAAGGCTTAGGAGGAGCTTAGGACGCAAGGGGAGTTGAGAGGAGGAGAAAATCGTCGGGAGTGATCAGCCAAAACCCTAGGTTTGGCTTTCCCGACGCGCCCTTTCCCTTTATAAAACCCGCGTACCAGTCGACTGGGATTTTACAGTCGAGTGGGCCAGAGTATAATTACATTTTGTGGGTTTTCGCAGTCGACTGCCCAGGGGCAGTCGACTGGTGTCTGTTTTTCAGATTACCAATCCGAATTTCAGAAATGTCTAACTAATTCTACAAATTTCCAAAAATTATGAATTCTTGTGGGGAGATTTGTGGGTTCTATATTTACTTAGGAAAAATACAATTTCAGTCAAAGTCAACCCAAATCCCAAGATTGGTACAAACTTTGAGTTTTTCTCAAATGTATCATGAAACCTTTTCCAAAAGTTCTAATTTGGATCTTACCTTAATGCTTCTTCCCATACTCATCCATAATTCATTCATAGCATCAAGTTATATGGCATTTAGGCATTAAAACCGATTTGCCTTAATTAAAATCCCAATTTCATCTTTTTCTTTATAATCCTCCCTTTAGAGTGCCAATTCTCTAGAATTATGACTATCCTTAGTCTTGTAAACCTCTTGGCACACCTTATAGTCCTTTTCAATCTCCTAGAACGAATCCACCTGAGCTCTATTGACCATGGAACCCATGTTGGCTTCTAGAGTTTTCCCTCGAACTCCTAGCCCTAGTTACCTCCCTAGGTAACTCTTCTACAAAGGCAAGACCACACCGGTGCTCCTCCGGTGCTCCTCCGGTGCTTCTTGATTTTCCACTATCACTCTCTTAATCCTATAGACCTTTTTCTTGGTCAATCTCTTTTCCCTTCCTTCAAATGGCTTTTCCTTGCCATTTTTGACTTTTTCTCTACCATAGTTATAGGGCATCCTTGAATATAATATTTGATCAACATTAGCCCCCCTAGAATGGTATCCTAAACCCGGCCTACCATTCCTATGATTTTGGTCCTTTGAGATCATGTTCACATCCTTGGCCCCTTGAATAACTCTACCTAGATTTCTTTCTAATTGATCAAGTTTTGCTCTTAAAACTTGATTTTCCTTTTCTAACTTCCTAACCTTAGGATCACTAGATCTAATTTGATCATTTCTAGGTTTACCTATTTTTCTAGGCATGTTTCTTCCTTTCTTAGAGTTTATACCTTGGTCCTTATTCCTAGAGTTCCTAGATTTATCATGAAACATGGAATTATTGGTGTTTTGGCATACAAAATTGTTTCTATTCCTATCATGATATTTAAAACCAAACACACGCATGGGCACACAATTGTTATTAATTCTATCATTTATACAAGCATTTTGAGCATTCATGAAAGAATTTGAAGCATAAGTAGAGTTAGATGTTACCTTCCTTACCCTTGAGGCTCCCCCTTGATGAGTGCTCCTCTTTCTTTCTTCTTTATCCCATTTCCTAAGGTGTTCCATCTTCTTGAGCTCTCCACTTTTTGGACATTTTGTATGATAATTCCCGAGCTCCCCGCATGTGAAGCATCGAATTCTCCTTCTTTTGTTTTGAGCTTCCTCATTCCTACACCCCATATTAGTTTTCAATTGAATGGATCTGGACTTAGAAATTACCTCCTTTTTACCTAGTGGGCACTTATCCTTGTGGTGCCCCTTCTTATTACAACCAAAGCATATGATATGCTCTTTTGACTTGACTTTGGTGGAGGTGGAAGGCTTTTCTTGCTCTTGTGTGGATGAGGGTCTCTCCTCCCCCTCAACCCTTGATTGATGCCTCTTCTTCTTCCTCTCTTGATGAGGTGATTGGCTCCTCACTCGAGTTTTCAACTTCACTTGATGAACTTGACACTTCCCCTTCATTTTGATCTTCTTGGACCCTTGAGCTTACTTCTTCAGACATTTCAACTAATTTAGCTTGTGAAGGGTTCTTGTGAAGTTCTTCCAGTTTGCTCCATAATTCACACGCACATTTATATTCTCCTACACAACTCAACACATTTTTAGGCAAAATATCAATCAAAATATTGATTACCTTTTAGTTTGCCCTAGATTGCTCTCGTTGTTCATTTGTCCAATATCTAGGTCGTACCCTCTTGTCGTGCTTGTCTCTCGGAATTTCAAAGGGGTCTTCAATCATCATTCTACACTCCCAATCCATCCCTAGCCAATTTTCCATCCTTGCCTTCCAATGGTCGAATTCTTCATGATTGTAGGATGGTGGTGTATTGATGTCTTCCCCCAACTTATCTTCCATATTTTCCTCTAGCTTTGCTTTGCTCCCTTGGCGGTTATTCCAATCAAGAGCGGACCTTGCTCTGATACCAACTGAAGGATCGTTTATCGCGTGCTAGAGGGGGGTGAAGAGCACTTTTTCATCGTTTTGATCTCTACAAAGTCGTTAGCGCAGAAGAAACAATAATATGCAAAGTAAATAAGAAACAAACAATGCTAACAACCTTATTCACTTGGTATCCACCCCGGTCGGGGTGATAAATCCAAGAATCCGTCGGTGGATCAACCCCCGGATAACCTCCGGCTAGATCTGTCGCTCCTTGTGGGTGGAGAAACCTCGCCACAAACACTTGGAAGCTCTCTGATCACAATAGACTACTAACTCACTTTTCCCAAGCGAGTTTCGTCAAGCAAGTTAGTAGGAAATGAGCCCCTTTAAATAGGGCTCGAATCTGAAACAGCCGCTACCAGTCGACTGCCCCTGGGGCAGTCGACTGGTCCCACTCAGATTTGACCGTTACAGTGTAAGATCGTATACGGTACGCTAGAGGGGGTGAATAGTGTTTTTTTTATTCTTTCAACCTACGTTGTTAGTTTGCACAGCGGAAATACAAGATAATAAAACCATAACAACAAAGGAACAACGCTAACAAACCGTATTTAGTTGGTATCCGCCCCGGCCGGGTGACTAGTCCAACAATCCGTCGGTGGATCACTCCCCGGATAACCTCCGGCTATCACGTGTCGCTCCTTGTGGGTGGAGAAACCTCGCCACAACACCTCGGACACTATCTGGGCACAAAAGACTACTAACACGCTTTACCCAAGCGAGTTTCGTCAAGAAACTCAGCCACCACGACGTCCTCTTTAAATAGGACTCGGGGCTGATTTCTCGCTATCAGTCGACTGCCCCCAGGGCAGTCGACTGGTGCCAGCCAGATTCGACCGTTGACACTCCCAACGTTCGAATTCTGCCAGCTCACCAGCCACCTACCAGTCGACTGCCCCCAGGGCAGTCGACTGGTCCCAGGCTGAGACCTTTCTGTGAGTTCCATCAGTCGACTGCCCCCAGGCCAGTCGACTGGTCTACTCACCCACCTAAGGTTACCCATCCTGAGTACATTCCACTCCGCACTCAAACCCTAGGATTTCCCGAGTACAATCACACTGCACTCATACCCTCACGACTTGACTGACTCCTCCTCCGCAGCCTCGACTGTTGCCTTCGCGCCTTCTTCATCTTCGGCTCCCATCCCTCGGATGCACGCAAGCTTCCAGCTTGCCTCCATGCCATCCTTCACGCATGCCTCGAAGTCCGCGCCCATCAGCTCATCGTCCCTGCTCACCAAGGTCCCTCGGATGCGCACGCAAGCCTCCAGCTTGCCTCCATGCCATCCTTCACCGTACCGAGGCGGTCCAGTCAAGTCCATATGCGTAACCTGTACAACCTGCTCACTCAACATACGCATATCAAATACAAGGGTAAACCTAACTTAAACCCTTTGCCCAAACATCAAAACCCATGGTCACTCCGGACCATCTTAGGGCCGATTGCTCCAACATACAGTACAATGTTCAAATCTGCCAGGCTGTTCCAGTCACCACCAATCGACTACCCCTGAGGCAGTCGACTGGTACACACCTAAGCCTAGGGTTTTACTCCCGAGTACAAGTCTCTCCGCACTCAAACCCTCCCGGCTTAGCCCCTGTGTACACATACTCATACTCAGACCCTTACAACTCAGTTGACTCTTCACCAGCAGTCTTGACTGTTGCCTTCACGCCCTCTTCATCTTTGGCCCTCGTCCCTCGGATGCGCACGCAAGCCTCCAGCTTGCCTCCATGCCACCCTTCACGTACACCTCGAAGTCCACGTCCCTCGGCTCATCATCTCTGCTATCCAATGGTCCCTCGGATGTGCACGCAAACCTCCAGCTTGCCTCCATGCCATCTTTCACCTGAAGACATCAACCAAGTCCATGTGTACCTATACACCTGCACACTCATGTACACATATGAGAATAACACAAATCCTAACTTAACCATATTACCCATACATCAAAACATCATGATCCTCCAGATCATCTCAGGGCCTGATTGCCCCAACAAGAATCACCGGGGGCACACCGGTGTGGCCTAGTGTGGATTGAGTCACCTAGGGAGGTGGCTAGGGCTAAGAGCTTAAGGGGGAGCTCTAGGAGCCTTTGGGATCCATGGTAAATGGATCTCAAGAGGTTTTCTCCTAGAAAATTAGATGAAATGTGCCAAAAAGGGTTGAAAGACTTGGGTAAGTCTTAAGCCTAGGGAACTGGCACATTAAAAGGGATTTTAGGGAGAAAAGGATGAAAGTAGGGTTATATTCAAGAAAATTGGTTTTTATGTGATAATACCATATAACTTGGTGGTAGGAATGTAATGTGATTGAGTATGGGAAGAGGCATCAAGGTGAGGTCGAAATTAGAACCTTTGGACAAGGTTTAAATGATACAATTTAGGAGAAGTTGAGTTTCGTGTCAATCTTGGGATTTGGAGTATATTTGTTTGGAAACAAATTTTTTCCAAGTAGATATAGGATCCACAAATCTCTCCATGAAATTTCAGATTTTTTGGAGATTTGTGGAATTATTTAGGCATTTCTGAAATTGGACTGAAAACATAAAATTTAAGTATTAGTCGACTGCCCTGGTGTAACGCCCGCCCTTATATCTACTCTCGGGGTGGGGTTACGTACATTCAATCATATAGTAATTTTTTTTTTCTATCTTCTAACATGACATTATAACAACAATGCAAGGACTTAAGAGAACTAGGTACTAAGCATTCTTGCAAAAATTATCAAGTGACATTAAATAACATGATAGGTTCACATATTGTTTCACACCATAATATAATCCTAGTCACTAACATTCCTTGTTAAGGAACATAAACATGAGCATAATAAAGTAGATATAAAAAGTCTTTCTTCCCGAGCCACCACCCCACACATCTTCAGCCTCCTACCTCTTCCTTCCATTTAAGTGTTATCTGCAGCATAAGATAACACATAAACTAGTAAGCACAATGCTTAGTAAGGATCCTGTCCTACTCGCAAAATCCGTGCAAAAGAATATAACATGTACACAAATTCAATCATAAGCATAAGTTCATCAAAGCATATTAAACATCTAAGTTTCTAAGCATGCAGTATCAAGTACCATAAGCATACTCTTCACATTTAACAAATGTTTTCAATGAATGTTTCCAAAACAATTCCATAATGGTATTACTTAAAAATACATCCATATCATATTGGGCCCTGTTGTGTACCAACTATCGCGCGGAAACTATTGCGCGTTCCCTAATGAATTGGGGTAGCGAGCCACCAATTCATTAGAGCAGGACCCTTCCGTCCTACCGAAGCCACGTTAACATGCACCCCGGATTTATTTAACGACCCCCTTCCGAGTCGGGTACACAACTTAAAAGTAAAATACTTATCATGCTGTTACATATATGCTAAGGGATACTCCATATTCACTCTTATGGGACACACCACTCTTCAAGGGTGCTCATGATCCCGTAGGGACACACCACACAACATAAGGGGTGCTCTTGATCCCATACTTATTTGAGTATCCATTTAAGCATTTTAACATATCACATGCAATTTCATAAATGTACCCCATGGGCTATAAGGCATGCTCATACATACATCATATTTCATACATGTTCATATATTCATCATATTTCATACATGTTCATACATGCATCATATGTCATACATGTTCATATATTCATCATATTTCATACATGTTCATACATGCATCATATGTCATACATGTTCATATATACATCACATTTCATACATGTTCATCATATTTCATCATGCATCATATTTCAACCACTTACCCTACCTTAGACCTGACAAGCTTTGGTCACATAGGTCATACTCATATCGTAGAAAGTGGTAGCATGCTATCAATTAAGATTTCAATCAGACATCTCATTTAACACCTCATACATAAACATATCAAAGCATGCTAACAATTAAGGTTTCCTTATCAACCATTCCATTTAACACCACATACATATACATATGATCATCCCCAACCATAAACATATATCATAGGGTAGTTTGACCTTTACAAACCCTAGTCCTAGTGGGTTGGCCGAAACATCAAGAGTAGGGAAATATTAGGACTTTTGCATTAATCATTCACACATACATTTATTCAAACACCTTGTATACTTATCTTAAACATGGATATATTGTAGGATAATTCAACCCTCACTAACCCCTTTTTCTAAGCCTTGGCCGAAACCCATCCAAGTTCAAAACCCTAGGTTTTGCTATCACAAAAATGTAGGGACACAACATATAGGTATACACTAAATTCCAAGGGGTCTTCACATGCATCAAGGGGTAACCAAGGTCCCTTCTTGGGTGTTGGCCGAAACCTACACAAGGGTGTAACCCTAGGTTTTGTTCACAACATTTGCATAAACCAGACATATACATATATCCTAAGTTCCAAGGGTCTAATTATGTAACAAAAAGAGAACAAGGCCTTCCCCTAAGGGGGTGGCCGAATCTTACAAGAACCAAAACCCTAGTTCTTCTTCCCTTTTGTTCAACTATCATGAAGGAAATCAATATACACATATTCCCTAAGTATCAAGGGTCTAATCATGTAACAAAAGAAAACAAGGCCTTCCCCTAAGGGGGGTGGCCGAAACATACAAGAACAAAAACCCTAGGTTTTTGTTTACAACATGTTAAAGGATACCACATTCAAGAACTATTACACTGCAGGCGAGGGGATACTTACATCCTTTCGCTTGATTTCTACTTCTCTAAGATCTTAAGGTGCCCTTGGTTGAAGGAAGGTGAGTGTTTCCCTTGTTTGCCTTCTCTTAGAAATCTTGGCCCTAGTAGAAGGCAAGAACCTTAAAGGGTTCTTCTTCCTTCCAATTCCCTAGGGTTAAAACCCTAGGGTTTACTTTTCGAAAATGGAGAGGGAGAAGAAGAGACTTTCGGTGGAGAAGTGAAGAGGAAGATGAAGAGGTAGTTATTCTAACCACTTCCTTCTCTTATTTATACTTTTCTCTTGAAGAGACATGTCTCTTCACTTCCCTAGCTTTTAACAAGCATGTTTCTCCTTCTCTAACAAGAAACATGGCTTGGTGCAATGGTTAAGACATTGCTAGTGCAACTAGGAGGTTCAAGGTTCAATCCCTGCTTCCTCCCTTCTATATTTCCTTTTTATCACATTTGCACTAATCCAAGCCCATTAAGCCAAGCCCATCATGAAATTTCATAATATTAATTATATTCCATGAATTCATATATTTCATAATATTTCATGATAATATTTCATGAATTCCATAATATTTCATATTTATGAATTCATAATATTTCATAATATTTCATGATACTATTTCATGAATTCCATAATATTTCATATTTATGAATTCATAATATTTCATAATATTTCATGATACTATTTCATGAATTCCATAATATTTCATATTTATGAATTCATAATATTTCATAATATTTCATGATACTATTTCATGAATTCCATAATTATTTCATATTTATGAATTCATAATATTTCCTAATATTTCATATGGGAAATTTCGGGGCGTTACACCTGGGGGGTAGTCAACTGATCTCAACCCAGAAACATTCTGTGAGTTTTGGGAGTGGACTGCCCCAGGGGCAGTCGACTGATCCAGTAGGGTTATGGAGGAATGGCATATTGGATAATAGGAGATGGTCTTAAAATTAGATCCTTGTTTATACTCCTTGAATAAAGATTTATCTCATGATTTATTGGTGATTATATGAAATATGGCCATGGAATTCAAGGAAGACTTATCTAGAGTTAAGAGATACGAAGAAGAGGCTTTGATCATATTAAGAATGCCTATGGAAAAGGAAAGAATTGAGGACAATTCCTTGTGTAAATTAAAATGGTTAGAGTTGACAAACACAAGGAACCATGAATAAAGTTCAAAATTGATACAAATGCCAAACTTTTTAGGAAAATAAGGAATGTACCAAAAGTCGAGCACACTTGATATTTTCAAGGAATAATACTTTTCTAGGATAGGGTATATCATAACAAGTGTGTTTGCAAATTTGTAGATTTTTTCAGGTTTTCTAGGATTTTCTAGGGGGTTCTAGGGTAAAAAACTTGGGTTGTTGAGTTAGGATTAACTTGACAAGAGAAAGGTTGTGATGTTAAGTTGGGGTAGAACTTAACCGGTGTTAGGGTGTTAATTTGGGTAGAACTTCACCAAGGTAAAATGAAAATTAGGAGAAGACATAGGTTAAGGGGGAGGTTGCCTCCTAGTTGCCTTAATTTTCATAGAAATTTTTTTGGGTTTTGGCATGAAGTTTTTGAGTTTCATGCATGGAAATATGACATTGGCGTCATATTGCATGAAAATTGGTTTTAAATGTGTAATTGTCATGTAATTCAATGCTAGGGACGCATTGGGGGTTGGCATGGGCAAAGACATCAAGTGGAGACTAAAACTAGGACTTTAGGTCAAGGGTTGATTAAAGGGTTTAGCTAGTTTTGGGTTTTTGTCAAACTTAGAAATAGTGATAGATACATTATGGAATGTATTTTTTTCTAAGTAGGTATGGGTATCACAAACATCTCCACAAAATTTGGAAATTTTTGGAGGTTTGTGGAATTTCTGGCGCATTTCTGAAAATGGCCAGAAAAGCTGATATTCAGAGTATCAGTCGACTGCCCTCGACTGGTCAGAGTTGGATTACGTATCCAGCAGCTAGGTTGTGTCCAAATGATGGAAAACAAGTGTATGGGGGGCTAGTACACTGTGTTTAGGATCATTGGAGATTTAAAGAACCAATAATTGGGATATTGTTGGGTTCTTTTTGATGTTAGGCAAAGGGGGAGAAGTGTTGGGTTTAATTTGGGAAACCAAACACACCTTTGCTAGAAACCCTAGGTTTAGGGGAAGCTGAGATTAAGGGGGAGCATGGATGCTCCATTCTTGGCGTAAGGGAAACCTGGGAGAGGTTCTTAAAAAGCCTTTGTAAGTCCAATGTTGGGGGAGCTTGGGAGAAGCTTTAAGAAGCTCGGTTTGGTGAAAAGTCCTAACTTGGAGGGTTAGGTGTGGAAAATTCCTAACTTGGAGGGTTAGGTGTGAAAATTCCTAACTTGGAGAGTTAGGTGTGGAAAATTCCTAACTTGGAGAGTTAGGTGTGAAAAGTCCTAACTTGGAGGGTTAGGTGTGGAAAATTTCTAACTTGGAGGGTTAGGTGCGGGATGCCTTGGGATAGGATCCATGCATTGCATATGCATTGGCGGTGTTAATCCAAGATGGAGTCTTGGCAACGTAAGTCCAGTTGTTTGTTTAGCATTATTTTTGCTAATTATTGCTATTGACTACTATTTGGTTTCTCTAACTTAAACGTATTGCCAAATATCAAAAAGAGGGAGATTGTTGAGGCAATTTGTGGTTCGGAGTGACCATGAGTTTTGATGTTTGGGCAAAGGGTTTAAGTTAGGTTTTTCCTTGTGTACTAATATGTGTAATTAAGTGTGCAGGATTGCAGGTTTACACATATTGACTCGGCTGGACGACTTCGGTATGGTGAAGGGTGGCATGGAGACAAGATGGAGGCTTGTGTGCACCCGAGGGACCTTGGTATGGCAGGGACGATGAGCTGAGGGGATCGGACTTCGAGGCATGCGTGAAGGATGGCATGGAGGCAAGCTGGTGGCTTGCGTGCATCCGAGGGACGGGAGTCGAAGATGAAGAGGGCGCAAAGGCAATAGTCGAGGCTTCTGATGAGGAGTCAGGCGAGTTGTGAGGATACGAGTGATGTGTGATTGTACTCGGGAAATCCTAGGGTTCCAGTGCTGAGAGAAGTGTACTCGGGAAGGAAAACCCTAGGTGTGTGAGTGGGGCAGTCGACTGCCATTAGGGCAGTCGACTGATAAAACTCACAGAGAGTTTTTGGCTGGGGGCCAGTCGACTGACCTGGGAGCAGTCGACTAGTAGCGGCTGATGAGTTGGCTGAAAATTCGAACGTTGGGGTGCAATGGTCGATTTTCAGTGGCACCAGTAGACTGCCCTGGGAGCATTCGACTGGTGGCGAGGGTTTTTAGCCTTAGTCCTATTTAAGAGGACTTCGTGTTGGCTGAAAGGTTTGACGAATTTAGCTTTGGGTAAGAGCCAAATAGTAGTCTTTGTGCTCGGATAGTGTCGAAGTGCTGTGGCGAGGTTTCTCCACCCACAAGGAGCGACAAGGGCTAGCCGGAGATTATCCGGGGAGTGATCCACCGACGGATTCTTGGATTAGTCACCCTTAGGGGTGGATACCAAGTAAATCTTCCTGTTAGCATTGTTCTTTCTTGTTAGTCTCATTTTTATTGTATATTCCACTGCGCAACTAACAACGTAGGTAGAAAGAAAGCCGAGAATTTGCTATTCACCCCCCCCCTCTAGCAACGTACAAGATCCAACACATTTGACCCCCTAGATTGGTATCCTATTCTTGACCTACCATTTCTAAGGTGTTGATCATTTGGTATCATGCTTAATTCCTTGGATCCCCTAATAAGCTTATCTAGATTCTTTTCTAACTTATCAAGTATTGCCCTCAAAGCTTGATTTTCCTTCTCTAGGTTCCTAACCTTAATATCACCATGACCATTTTGATCATTCCTAGATCTACCCATTTTTCTAGGCATGTGTCTCCCTTTCTTAGGGTTAATGTCTTGGTCCTTAGGTCTAAAAGCCCTAGATTTATCATAAATCATGGATTCTTTAGAATTTTGGCACGCAATGTTATTTCTATTTTTATCATGATACTTGAAACCAAAATTACGCATAGGCAAGCAATCATTAATATTTCTAGTACTCATAAAAACATTTGAAGCATACGTAAAGTTAGGGATTACCTCCCTTACCCTTGTAGCTCCCCCTTGATGTGAGCTTCTCTTCTTTTCCTCTTTTTCCCATCTTCTTAAATGCTCCATTTTCTTGAACTCTCCTTTCTTTGGACATTGGGTGTGGTAATGTCCTAGCTCCCCACAAGTGTAGCACCTAATGTGCTTCTTTTCTTTCTTTTCCCTACAACCCATATTAGATTTTAAATGAATAGACCCGGGTTTAGGGTTTACCTCCTTTTTACCTAGTGGACACTTGTCCTTGTAGTGCCCCTTCTTGTTGCATCCAAAACATATGATGTAGACCTTTGACTTTGCTTTGATGGAGGTTGGAGCTTCTTCTTGCTCCGGTGTTGAAGAAGGTCTCTCCTCTCCCTCAATCCTTGAAGTGGAGACCTCTTCTTCTTCCCTTGATGAAGTGGATGATCTCTCACTTGATTGTGCTACTTCACTTGATGAGGTTGACAACCCTTTTTCTTTTTCACCCTCTTGGACAATTGAATTTATTTCTTTGGCCTCTTCTACTATTTGAACTTGTGTAGGGTTCTCATGAAATTCTTTCAACTTGTTCCACAACTCATATGTGTTTTTATATTCACCGACACCACTCAAAACATTATTAGGTAAAATATTAATTAATATGCCAATTACCTTCTCATTTGCCTTAGATTGGGCTTGTTGCTCCTTGGTCCAATATCTAGGTCGAAGCTTTTTCCCATGCTTATCCCTAGGAATTTTGAATGGTTCTTCTAGCATCACCATGCACTCCCAATCCATTCCAAACCAAGTCTTCATTCTTATCCTCCAATAGTCAAAATCTTCATGATCATAAGGAGGTGGAATGTTGATGTCATCACTCAACTTGTCTTCCATAGTCATTTCCTCTAGCTTGTGCTCTCTCGGCGGTTAGTCCGTAGATGAGCGACCTTCGCTCTGATACCACTTGTTAGGACGGTGACCATCAAGCTACAGGGGGGTGAATAGCTTGTTTCGATTTTCTTCCTACAATTGTTAGTGCGCAAGCGGAATATACTAAATAAAAATAAAAACAAACGAATAAGAACGACACACCGATGTACGTGGTTCGGAGATGATGCTCCTACTCCACGGCAGTCCGTAAGGTGGACGATCCTAATCCTTCGGTGGATGATTCCACGGAGCACCTCCGGCTAGATGTCGTCGCTCCTTGTGGGTGGAGAAACCTTGCCACAACACTTGTACACGACCTGAGCAATATAGGCTACTAACCAGCTCTGTCCAAGCAGGTTTCGCCAAGGAGAAATTGTTGGTGCAAGTTGCATCAATGATGTTTTCCTTAAATGTTTTTATGTTTGACAATACACTTAAGTCAGTGATACAATGAACAGACAAAGGGGAGAAAAAGAGAAGTAACCTAAGTTGTAGAAAAGTCCTAGTTAACCTAGGCACTAAGACCTAGTGAGTGAAGCTGGGCACCTAGCAAAGGGCTGCTAGGCATAGAAGACCTAGCGAAGGGCTGCTAGGCACCTAGTGAAGGGATGCTAGGCATAGAAGACCTAGCGAAGGGCTGCTAGGCACCTGGAGAAGGACTGCTGGGGAATGAAGTCTTGGTCCGAGGGACTGAGCAACTTAGCTGAGCGATGACTAAGGACAGGAGTAGAGACGGGTCAGGGTTTGAGCGTCTCGAGGTCCGGGAGTATCGGAAGCTAAGTAAAAGTCCACCCGAAGGGCTGGGTGGCAACCGTCTCCTGAAAGGAGTAGGTGAAGGGCGAGTTCTTAGGGATAGGAACTCATGCCGGTTCGACCTAGGGTTTCGTGCAAATCCGAAGTCCGAACCAAGTCCTTAAAGCTAACATTATATGTATCTATCTTTGTGTTTGGTATCTTGCAGGTATCAAGAACCGGAGACAAAGCAGTTAAACAAGGCAAAAAGCTGTTGGAGGCCCTAAGCAGGGGCCCCCATCATTGGGGGCGCCCCCATGCAACCAGGGCGCCCCCAACAGTGGGGGCACCCCCAGACAGAGCTAAGAAGGGCAGTTTCGTGATGCAGTCAAAATAGGTGTCAACCGGGGCGCCCGGAGCATCCGGGGCGCCCGGAGCATCCGGGGCACCCGGAGCATCCGGGGCGCCCGGAGCATCCGGGGCGCCCGGAGCATCCGAGGCGCCCGGAGCATCCGGGGCGCCCGGATCAACACTGTTTTGTTGCTGCGAGTCCGAAGCAGTGGATAAGCGCTGACTGGGTTCAAGATGGGCGCCCGGAAGATCCGAGGTGCCCTGGTCAAAGCTGTTATCAGCTGCGGCGAGGTAGACGCAAGGATAAAGTTTGACCGAGTCTTCCGGGGCACCCCCAGCGTCCAGGGCGCCCCTAGGAGGCCTATATAAGGGGCTTCGACCCCTCTGCTTCAGACACGACTTCCAAGAACCATTCCAAGCATTCCGACCAACCACAACACGCTAGAGACGAGGCTCTACGACCGGGAGGCTCCAGGAGGAGGTGCGCGGCACTTCGGAGGTCCAGATCGGCCGAGCTTCATACTTTGTCTTGTTGGTTTGCATTCATTTAATTACGCACTTAATTTTTCTATATTATTGCTTGTAATCTTGCACTGTAAGTCGGGTTTCTCCGCCTCCGGAAAGTCCGGGAAGGAGACCAATAGTGGACGGGCGTTCCCGTGCATAGGCCTTGGATGTACTGACCCTGGGGGGTCGGGAACCAAGTAAAAATCCGCTGTGTTCTTTGCTTTGTTTTTTCGTTCTATTTATTTTCCGCTGCGCTACTAATATTCTAAGTCCAGAACGAAAGTTTTACGAAGAATTTTGAAAGATTTTTCACGATCGATATTCACCCCCCCCCTCTATCGAGGCACCAGTCCTACAATTGGTATCAGGGCCGAGCCGCTCTTCACCGGACTAACCGCCGACGGAGCAAAGACGCCAGGAGTTGAGGGGGAGCCCAGGGGTGAATCAGGTATATTTTATTTAAAATGTCCATTTGTAAATTCCATATTATTTGTTTCATGTGCAGGGAGAGAGGGCACTATAAAAATCAATGCCCTACTCGTAAGATTCGGTCTACATCACCGGTGGCGAAGGAGGCACCAGCGCCAGGAAATCGGAGGGACAAAAGTCACGTACAATGCTTCAAATGCAAGAAATACGGACATTACAAAAACAAGTGTCCGGCGAAGGTACACAAGATTTATGTTCCAAAAATTTTACGAGTTCCTGCACTGCCATGTGATAAAGTAGTTAATTTTTCTGATAAAGTTGATTTACTGCATGGTAAAATTAACTTTCTCCATGTTAAATTACAAAACGTGAATATGACCAAAGTATTAGAAATTAATTGTTTAATTCAGAATATCAATTCAGAAATTAATAAAATTAATTCTAATAATTTATCTGATGAAATTAATTCTAATAATTTATCTGATGAAATTAATTCTAATAATTTATCTGATGAAATTAATTCTAATAATTTATCTGATGAAATTAATTATAAAATTAATTCTAATAATTTATCTGATGAAATTAATTCTAATAATTTATCTTATGAAATTAATTCTAATAATTTATCTGATGAAATTAATTCTAATAATTTATCTGATAAAATTAATAATTTATCTGATGAAATTAATTCTAATAATTTATCTGATGAAATTAATTCTAATAATTTATCTAATGAAATTAATTCTGATAATTTTTCTGATAAAATTAGTTCTGATAATTTTAATTCAGACAAAATTAATCCTAAGGATAAATCCAAATTCAAATTTGAATATCCTAAGGATAAATCCTAATTCAAATTTGAATATCTTAAGGATAAATCCGAAATTAATCCTGAAAATCTCAAGATTAATTTAGAAATTAATTCTGAAAATCTTAAAGATAATCTAGAGATTAATGTTGAAAATATTGAAAATATATCTGAGGATAATTCTGAGGATAATTTTGAAGATAAAATTCTCCTAGATAATAATTTAATTATAGATAATATTAAAGATTATTACAAAACCTTAATTAGTGGCCCAAATTACTCACCTACTGTAAGGATATTGAAAGACCTAATCTTGAGGAGGATATAGAACTATTTAAGATAAAGGCCATAGTTAATAAAAATTACAAAAATTCAAATAAACAAAATTATTAGAAAAACTTGAAAAGAAAGATAAAGATGAAGAAGAAATTTTCAAAATAATGAAAATGATAAATTTAAACCCACAATTATTAATTAATCATTGTAATATTAATTAAATCTTAATTACTCAAATTCAAATTAATTAAATATAAATTAAATCTTAATTCGAATTAATTCTTAAAATTTATTCAAATTTCATCCAAATTAAACATTAATTAAATTCGAATTAATTCTTAAAATTAATTCAAATTAAATTCAATTAAAATTTAATTAAATCTTAATTAAATTAAACTCCTTCAAATTAAATCTTAATTAATTTAACTTAAAATCAATTCACTTAGATCAAACTTAAAGTAAGTCAAATAAATTTAATTGAATCAATTAAATTCAATTTAAATCTAAATTAATTTAATTCAACATCAATTAAATTCTAATTAATTCAACCTCAATTAATTCTTAATTAACCTAAATCCAACTAAAATCTTAAATAACTTAAACTCAAACTAAAATAAAATTTTACCAAAACTATAACAATTAATTTAATAAAATTAAATATGTCAAAATGGGTTGGCATATTCGCGGGTTCACACGACATGTATCAAATCGGGAATTTGATATATTTTAGAAACTTAAATAAAATGATTTGAATTGTTTGACTCATGCATAATTGTCATGCATTTGCTACTTATTTTTTCTGACATGTCATTCATATTTAAATTTTATGCATAATTTAGAACGGCTATAGGAAAAAGAATAATTGAAACTTGATCAACCTAGTATTGGGTGGAGGTGAGATGATAGTACGTTAGGGAAGTCATCTTGGCGGAACTAGCCAAAGCTACCGATCCAAGACTCAAACTAGTTAGACCAAAATCTTTCAAGAATAACTTGAAAATGATTTTTCTATAAAAGGCTTTGTCAAGGAAAGGGTTGATGATCCAATAAGGCTACGGCCAAAGAAGGCCTAGTGCCTCGCCAAAACCTGGAAGCCAATTACTGAAAATCAAATTCATTTTACTCTTGTCAGATTTGAATCTAACACAAGCTTCAGTTAAATCTTAGAATTAATAATAAATTAAGAAAAATAATTCAAGCATCTCACAATACACCTATAAGGCAACCATGCTTGTTGTATTGATACATCTAAAATGGGTGAGATGTTAAGGACTAACGAATTGAAAAGTATTTTTCAAAATTATTTTTCAAAATCATTAGAATATTTTCCTAAAAATATATTTACAAAATAGTGTTTCAACATAATAATGTTTTTATGGAATTCATGCTTGTCTGAATGATTATACTGATAATACATTTTTCAAAAAGTATATCCTTTGAAAAATTGCTTGACTCACTCAATTAGACACAAGCCTCTTAGGACAACACTAAAGTTCCTTAAGGCACTTAGTTAGAATCAAACGGTGTTGGATGCAGGGGGAGTGTTTGTTCTTTTCGTTAAAAAATTATTTTTCGAAAACTGCACCTTAATTTTTATCGCATATGTTTTCCAATTTATCTTCTTTCCAAATTATACTTTCAAAACCTATCTTCCTGAAAGTTGGTGTTCATTTGAGTTTGATAAACCCTAAAGACACAGAGGAAGGTCCACTTCTTGATCTAAAAGGACTCCTAGGACGTGTCAGATTTAGGGGGAGTCTGAGTCAACTTTTGACAAGTTTTAAATTATTTTAAATTATTAGATTATTCTTTTGATCTGAATTAACCCTAAGACTCAGAGGAAGAGTACTTGTGGTCAACAAGCTTCCCAGGACTGGGTCAAGTTTAGGGGGAGGTCAAATTAAAAGAATTTTTGAATATTTCAAATGTTTTCATGCGCGGTATTTTCAAATCCTATTGAAAACATACGTATTATTTTAAAATGCTATCTATTTTTTAAAAAAATTTTAATTTTCAAAAATTCATCTGATTTTGATCAATTTGAAATAATATCTTGAGTTTGAAAAATCTTCCAGGACACTTAGGAAAATATCCTTGTAGTCAACAAGATTTCCTATGATTGTGTCAGACTGGAAGATAAACCAAATCAAGTATTATAACTTTAAAATTTTTACATTTTTCAAAATTAATTATCTGTGACTTATGAAATTTTTGAAATAATAGTTACTTGGGTTGGAAAATTTCCAGGACACTTAGAAAATGTCCTTGTAGTCAACAAGGNTCACGCTACCTGATGGAAGAGATGTGGATTTGCAGGTCACTTTTGAATCAACACTGAAACTGTGTGGCATCTGTGGGCAGCTTGGTCATTATCAGCAAGGATGTGGAGCTCTGAGGACTACTGGATTTGGGGAGGGCAGACAGACTCAGCATGCAACAACCGATGGGCAAAATTGGCGTCCGCGAGCAATTGCTAGAGGAAGGGGGGAATGCCATACGACCGATGGCTTACAGGAAGGTGAAATTGCTAGTCCAAATGGCCGGCAGACAGTCATGCAGCAATCGCAGATGCGGAAGGATGGAGCTGGGTCTATGGCACGTGGTAGCACGCAGTCTCACACTCGGATCGCCGTCACGCCGTGTGCTAAAGGGGAAGCCTTGCGCCGAATCTCTAAGGTGGTGGTTAAGGAGGCAGGCCAAACTGTTGAGGGCGCGCTTGAGAAGACAACGGGGATCGAAGGTGAGCCAAACTATGTTAATATGCAGGAACCCGTATCGTGCCAAACAGGGAAGCAGGTTACTGGCACGTCAGGCCCTTCGGAGAGATGCAATCAGGATTGTGTCCAGCTGGTGAACAAGCAGCAATCAGAGGCAGTCCAGTGTCATGAGAACATTCAAGAAGCAGGTGCTGTTGTCGTCAGTGTAGGAAACCAGCAGTCGAATCCGGAAGATGGATTAGCAGCTCAAATTCAGAATCAAATTCAGAATCTTACAAATTCGGCAACTGGACAACTTTCAGGGATTGATGACAGTATTGTAGTGGGACTGGTCAATCAGCAGCGGGCAGCAGCTCTATATCAGAATGTGCATGGTCAAGAAGTCATCGAAGAATGGTGTCGGAAGCAAACTCTAGAGAGCGCAAGGAATACAGGTCAGGGTGTACCGGAGGCTGTGGAGGCTCAGTCTGATATTGAGGAGGCTGTGGAGGCTCAGTCTGATATTGAGGAGGCGAGGGAACTGCCGGATAGAGGGGAATGGACTGTCCAAACCCGAGCTAAGGCGGCCAAGTGGAAGCTGGAATTGAACGAAGCTAGTATAGGTAGGGGTGTTGAGTGGGTCAGTGCGTTGCCAGCCCCAAAATTCCTGATAGATAAAGCAAAGGACAAGGAGCAAGCCAAGAATGTGGACAAGCAACAGGAGGATATTTCAGGCAGCAAGGAGATTGGCAGAGAAGTCAGAAAGGGTCAGGAGCAGGAGGATATTTCAGGCAGCAAGAAGGTTGGCAGAGAAGTCAGTAAGGGTCAGGTTGGTGCAAATGGAGCTGGTAATGACAGACTGCAGAGTTTGAGACGGCCGAGGCCGTCCTCATCCAGATGAAGATCGCAGCTTGGAATATTAGGGGCCTTAATCAAGGCCCCAAGCAGAGGGAAGTTGAAGGCTTCCTTCTGAGGAATGGAATCTCAATTATGGGGCTGCTTGAGACAAAGCTCACGGATAGAGCTTTCACTGTTATGCGAAGAAGAAGGTTTAGACAGTGGGAAGTGGAGCACTACATTATTGAAGACTCAAGGTCACGGTGTAGCAGGATTATGCTTCTGTGGAATTCAGCAAAGGTTAGTTTACAGATCCTTGAATGGCACAAGCAGTTTGTGCATACAGCAGTGGTTTGTCTGCACAGTCAACGGCAATACAGAATCACCTTCATTTATGGATTGCTCACTGTCACCGGTAGAAGAGAGCTATGGGAAGGGCTGAACCAGAATGGACCAGATGAGAACGTGCCTTGGCTTCTCATGGGCGACTTCAATGTGCCATTAGCCGCTGCAGATAAGCGAGGAGGTAGGGCAATAACAAATTACCAGATGGCTGATTTTCAGGATTTTGTGATGCAGAATACGTTAGAAGACCTCCCTCAAATAGGCTGTCGTTATACTTGGTCCAATGGGACTGTTTTTTGTAAGTTAGATAGAGCATTAGTCAATAAGAAATGGATGGAGCAGGACGTGCAAAGTATGGCAGAATTCCTTCCACCTGGCAACTTCTCTGATCATGCTTCATGTATTGTTACTGTGTTAGATGGTAGTGAGCAAGGGAGAAAACCATTCAAGTTCTTCAATATGTGGTCGCTTCATGAAGACTTCAGCTCAGTAGTGGACAGGAGATGGAGTTCGACTCAGTTGCAAGGAATATGGGGCACGGCACAATATCGTTTGAAGCGGAAACTTAAGCTACTAAAAGAAGACCTCAAGCAGCTTAACCATGAGCACTTTCAGCATATACATGCGAGGGCAGAGCGAGCGCAGGCTGACCTCCAGCAACTGCAGCAATCTGGTCTGGACAGAGGAGAGTTTGAGCCTCATTATAAACAAGTGCAGAAGTTGGCAGCACAGTTGAACAACGCAGATTATTTGTTTTGTGCCCAGAAGGCAAAGATTAAGTACTTCAAGGAAGCAGACAGGAATACAAAATACTTTCATGCATTGGTGAAAAGGAATAGCAAGAGGAGGGAAGTGGTGGCTATTGAAAAGGAATCTGGTGAACTCACACGTAGCCATGGAGAAGTAGTGGCTGAATTTGTCAATCACTATCAGAACCTTCTAGGCACTAGCATGCCAAGGCAGACTATAAATCAGAACTGCTTGGCATTTGGTAGAGTACTTACCATGCAGCAGCAGGAGGTCCTGTCCATGGAGCCAACACTGGATGAAATCAAGGATGCCTTATTCAGTATAGGAGATCAAAAGGCACCAGGGCCAGATGGGTATGGGTCTAAGTTTTTTAAGTGTGCTTGGGACACAGTCAAGGAGGACTTTGTTGCAGCTGTTCTGGAATTTTTTAGAAGTGGCCTGCTCCTCAAATCATGGAACCATTCACTTATTTCGTTGGTGCCAAAGAGGGAGCACCCAGGCAAGCTTGCTGACTATCGCCCCCATATCATGTTGCTCGGTATTTTACAAGGTAATATCAAAGTTATTGGCAGCCAAACTAGCAATGGTGGCAGAGCATGTTTTTCATCCGGCCCAGACGGCATTTGTAAAGGGGAGGACAATAACAGATAATATCCATCTTGCTCAAGAGTTGCTAAGGAATTACACGAGGAAAAGGATATCACCGAGATGTACACTTAAAGTAGATTTGCAGAAAGCTTTTGATACGGTTAACTGGGATTTTTTGCTAGAAGTGTTAGCTGGCCTGCAGTTTCCGGATAGATACATAGCATGGATACGGGAGTGTGTTACCACTACTTCGTACTCGCTTAGTATAAATGGTTCTATGCATGGGCATTTCAAAGGGGCAAGAGGACTTCGACAGGGTGATCCTTTATCTCCTTACTTGTTTGGTATCTGTATGGAGTACATGGCGAGATTAGTATGTCAGAGTACCAGACGGTCTGATTTTCATTTTCATCCACGGTGTGCGGATCTCAGGATAGCGCATCTTGCTTATGCTGATGATTTGCTGATGTTCTCTAGAGGTGATACTGCATCGGTCAGGATTCTGATGGACTGTTTGGAGCGATTTGGTCAGATGGCAGGACTCAGGGCCAATCTGAACAAATCAAATATTTACATGGACAGGTGTGGATGCGGTCACTAGACAGGAATTGCTACAGATTACAGGGTTTCAGAGTGGTACCATGCCTTTCCGGTATTTAGGGATTCCCCTTGCTTCGGAAAAGCTCAGGATTACGGATTATGGCCCTCTGTTGGATGCTTTGGCGAAAAAGATTAGTGTTTGGCCCAAGAATACGCTCTCACATGCAGGAAAGGCTCAGCTTATCAGGACAGTGCTTCAGGGGGTGGAATGCTATTGGATGTCCATCCTGCCCATACCCAGTGGAGTCATAGACAGGATATACAGTATATGCAGAGAGTTCCTATGGACTTCCCGGCACCCTCCTATTGCTTGGTTGGAGATGTGTAAGCCTAAGGATGAGGGAGGACTAGGATTCAGGGACCTTAAGGCTTGGAATGATGCCTTGCTGGCAAAGGTACTTTGGAGGATACAGGATAGGCAGGATGCATTATGGATCCGGTGGATACATCATACATATCTGCAGCAGGTAGACATTTGGCATTGGCAGGCGAAGCACATAGACTCTCCGTTGATCAAGCGGCTATGTCAAATTAGAGACCGTATAGTCATGGCCATGGGTTCAGTGGAGGCAGCGCGGCAGAAGTTGAGTCATTGGTTTGCGCAGCATAGGCAGCATCACAGAGGGATTGGTATGGCTTATGATTTTTTTAGACCGACGGGTGAGCGTAAAGCATGGGCTCGGACAGTATGGAAGAAGCACATCCACCCGAGTCATTCCTTCACGATGTGGCTCTTGGCGCAGCGTAAGTTACTCACGGGGGATAGATTAGCTTATCTGGACGACGAGGCTAGGCTATGTGCCATCTGTCATGGGGAGGTTGAGACACAGGAGCATCTCTTCTTTAGGTTGTTAGTGATATGAGAGAAGTGTCCTAAGGCAATCGCCTTATGATGTAAACATTTATTTTAATAAATGATAATTCACTATTTGAGTATACATGTTTTGTGTATTTGATTGGGATCTTGAACTCATCTACTGAATGTCCGCAATACAACTCACAGCATAAGAGAATTTGTGATGGGATCACAACTAGTGATTATCTCTAATGTGCAATTGTGAAGTATTGAAATTATCCCTAGTCGATGAATTGATAAAAACGGACACTATCAATTCTGTTGAGACTAGCATGGGTTATTCTCTAATCAGCTGATTCTCACTGGCTGGTGACATTGGGATGTCCGGAGATAAACATGGATGCTAGTTAAGGGAACTAGTTCATTGGAGTGACTAGCTGTAAGACTTCATATGGGAATCTACATGTAGATATGTCAATGAAGATCTTACTGCGGCTTAAGTGCGATGTTCCTTTGACTTGCGGTGTTCAAGTCATCTTGGTCATGGAGACTTATACTTTGACATCTTAAGCAAGCATCTCCAAGGAGGTGTGGACCCAGGATGATTGGGTATAAACCGAAGTGCCCGAAGATGTTTGAACAGCCTACAAAGGATTCACCACTCCTTGCGAGGAGATGTATACCCAGGCCTATCGTCGGATTGTTACTCAAAGCCTCTGCCAGAGCATATCATGTTAGAGTGCGAGTCTCTTAAATACATGAGAGTAATTAGAAATCCAAAGGACGAGAAGACACTACTTGGGCTAGGTGTGACGTAGTCAGCCTAGTGGGGACTGACACCATAGACCGTGTCCTGAACCAAGTGGGTATAAGGTGGTGAAGGGAATGAGGCACGATTCATTAGAGCTGCTGAAGGGTTTCAGAATAATTTCTTCTGGGGTCAAACCGTTGATCTTTCGATTAATTGGGGATCATGATGTACTACTAGGTGCCACTCATGATCGTTCTATAATTATGGGTTAATTATAGACGGCCAACATAAATCGAAAGCCTATTTAGTCACACGCAATACGAGTAATCCGAGGGATTTAAAACGAGTTGAAAATTGGATTTTCCGATCAAGAGAAATAAGTCGAATCTGAGTTGGTCAGAGGCGCAATGGAAGCTAAAAATGGCTAAGTCTTTTGAAGGCTTTTTGGGCGAATTAAATGAGTTTAATTCGCGACGGTTCGGGTCGGTTTGGGCCGGCCAAAGAGGGTGTTAACCCTCTTTGGGTGGCCGGCCAATAAAGGAGAATAAACCAAGTTTATTTGGTTTAATTAATAAAATAAATCTAGCGCGATTTATTTTATAAATTATGGATAAATAAATTTGTATAAAGAAATTTATATAAATAAAATTTATAGAAATTTATTCTTTTATGGAAGATTAAAATAATCCATGAATTGGTTTATTTTAATTTTATAAAATCAATTATGAATTGATTTATCCATAATAAGAAAGTTTATAAATTTCTTATAAAATTTATTCCATAATTTAAAGAGAAGAAGAATTAGTTTTTATTATAAATTAGTTTATAATAAAGACTTGGTTTAAACGGAATAATTAGTTAAGAAAATTTATAGGATAAATTTCTTATAACTAATTCCGTTTAGAGGGAGACTTAGCAAAGAGTTGCTACTATATAAAGGAACCAAAGGCTAGCCCTTAATGAAGAACTAATCATCTAATGATAGAGCTCTCCCTCTCTCTCTCTTAATCTTCTCCTATCCCTCTCCTTCTCTTGCCTAGGGCCGGCGCCCTTCATTGAGTTAGGGCCGGCTCCCCTTTTGGTTGCTAGGGCCGGCGCACCCTATCAACTCCAAGAGAAGTTGCCGTGAGCTATACGAAGAAGAAGAACCACAACAAGAAGAAGAAGAAGCGGATAGCGACTCCTCTCCTCTCGGAATTCGATTCCGTTACTTCTGTTGGTTAGTTTCTAACTCTTCTCTTGATCCTTCTAGTTGTGCCTTCCGAGAATCTAGTAGTTCTCGTCGGCGCAAAACTCGTGACTTTGTGAAGTCATCCCGAAGAGAACTCGGCGTGGACGCGAATAGAGGCGGAGCTTCCAAGGGACGCTACGGTTGGATCTCGTCCCTTACTTCGAGTTACGAGAGGTACTTGGTAAATTTGTTTACTATTCCGCAATGTTTTATTTTATGATTATGTCAACACACCATAAGATTGCATGCTAGATACGAAGTTAAAATAATTTAGGAAATTATTTTATGCAAACTCTTCCGCTGCACGTAAAAATTTTAAATTTTACGAACTTGTATCCTTGTCGACATGCACCCGGTCCCAACATAGGTGCCCTCTCATACAACATCTATGGAGTCGTATCAGGGCTTGGCTTCAGATGACCCCGTATATGAGCACTTACAGGAGGATGTTCAGAGTGTTCATCAGGCAGTACAGAGGTGGGAGTCGGCAGATGCAGGCACGTCACTTGGCAGCAGCGGCGATGGTACATCATGTATGGCAGGCCAGAAATCAGTGTCGATTTGAGGGGGGTCGATTCGACGTAGAGGCATTGTTTAGAAAGATTCAGGTTCATGTTTTTAGAGTGCTTCAGGGGTAGAGTGAGTGTTGTATAAAAAAAAAAAAATTGACTTAGTCAAAATGACTAAGTCGAAAAAAAAAAAAAATTTGACCACGTTGACTAAGTCAAGTGGACACACAAGTGGACACAACATTCTTACCATTGTTGACTTAGTCAACATTGGTATTGTAGTGGTAGGATGATTTTCGGTTTTTGTCTCACTGTCACGCTTTTATAGTGGTTGACTCAGTCAATTGGATGAAGTCAATAGATACAGTGGGAAGCGTTCAGCTGGCGAGTTGTGCGGGTTTTTGACTGCTATGGACTTAGTCACTGTGACTAAGCCTAGTGGGTACAGAGTGCCAGGTTGGATGGCAATTTTGACCGTTGGATAAAAAAAAAAACCAATTTTAACGGAGTCAACGGATGTTGACCAGCGTGCCATGCTGGACAGTAGCATAGGGCAAAAGCAATTGTTGACCCATTTTGACCGGTTAAAAAAAAAAAAAAAATTTTGCTGACCAATTTTGACGGAGTTAACGGATGTTGACCAGCGTGCCACACTGGACAGTAGCATAGGTTGACCCATTTTGACCGGGTCAAAAAAAAAAATGTTGACCAATTTTGACGTAGTCAACGGATGTTGACCAGCGTGCCACGCTGGACAGTAGCATAGGGCAAAAGCAATTGTTGACCCATTTGACCGGGTCAAAAAAAAAATGTTGACCAATTTTGACGTAGTCAACGGATGTTGACCAGCGTGCCACGCTGGACAGTAGCATAGGGCAAAAGCAATTGTTGACCCATTTTGACCGGGTCAAAAAAAAAAAAAACGCTGGACAGTAGCATGGGGCAAAAGCAATTGTTGACCCATTTTGACCGGAAAAAAAAAATGGTGGCTCCTGCTGACTTAGTCAATTGTGCTGTGGTTGTACTCCTTTGACCGCGGTGCACTCAGACTTGACTAAGTGGCGGACTTTGTTGGTGGTATTATTTTGACCTTTGGCGAATAGATCCGTCATAGATGATCTATCTAGTCCGTAGCAAACGGCTACGGTAAAGACATGCCAAATCCGTTGATGGCTGCGGCTTTGCCAAAAAGCCGGTGAGGGTGCATAGGCCCACCATAGGCCTATCTAGTCCATAGTGACGGCTATGGTAAAGACATGTCAAATCCGTTTATGGTTGGTCACTTACCCAAAGTGAACATCGGGTTTGAGAGCATTGGAGACTGGTACCTATCCTGTGAGGATGGCTTCAGAGTTTATCATGAGCGTGGGACAGTTGGTGGATATTCAGAGTTTA